>WBNO01029502.1:36298-47409 GCA_013400575.1 Peucedramus taeniatus | reverse complement strand
TTTGATTTTTTCCTTCCTTTTATCTTTGAATTCCATGTAGTTTTGAAACAAAGTAGGAGTTTTGCAGTAAAACATCTAAATATTTTATTTTAAAACAAAACATTTCAGACTCTATCTTTCAATGTTTATAATACATTCAGCACAAATTTCATTAAAATTTTTATAAAGTCTTCAAATTTTCATGTCTATATTACTTTTAAAACCACATTTAATGCCACGTTTCTATTCAAGCCAATCTGAGTTTTGGATCTCTCAGTTTAAAGATGGGACCAGGTATCTATTGTCTGTAGACATTCCAATGTCCAGTTCTTACAGGCATATGTGCCCTGAGCAGACTCTTCTGAAAATTTCAGTACCACTTCTTTCTTTTGCCCCACATCTTGTCCTTCCTCACAATTCTGGGACTTCATGCATTTACACACACCAGTCATTTATTGCTGTCTTCCAAATCCTCAAAATGACATCTGTTATGGCTCCTGCTGGCTTGTATCTTCATGTCATTGCCATGTCCTTTGGTTTTGAGGGAGGATATGCATCCCTCAATTACACCATCACTTTTCCCAAGAGAGGCACCTAATGATATGTCCTAAATTTATTCCTAAATTTATCCCTGTCTTCATCAGAGGATTCTACTAGGACTGCCTAAGGCCCCATGATATTTCGACAGGGATTGACTATGACCTGTGACTCATCAAGTTGAGAGGTTTCTCTTTTAAAATTTTGGGAATAAATGAGAAGCATTTCTGAAGAATACCTGCTTGATTTCCTTTACAGATTTCCTAGAAGGCTGTCACTAGGACATGTCTTCTGTGAAGGACTTCTCCCTCTGAACTTTGTTATAGAGAAATAAAAAGTTACAAATCTTTAGGAAACTCATCAAGGGTATATGTAACTTTTTCTTTTAAATGCATTTAGTATTTCATAAAATGGCATGAGTAGATGTACAACTTTTTGAAGGTTGTCCCTTCTTTGCAATAATTTATGTTGGTTCTCTCTTTTCAGTGTTACTTACTAAATCTTATATATGCATTAATTAATTTCCAAGTCAATTTTCTCTACTGAAATGCAGAGTAAATGCCCACTTTTTTTTACCAAATATTCTTTATTAGGTACTTTTAAAGCCATGGCATGCTCTCCTTTACTGACAAAGATATTTCTTCTGTTGCCAGTTTCAGCATATTCTTTTGTATATCTGTCACCTTTGGCCTTCCTTTGAACTTGTTAAAATTCAGTTTGCCTTTTTTGGGCCCAGAATACTCCAGCTGATGACCTTATTTTTTGCTAATTTCTCTTCAACGTTTTCTATGCCTTTCATCAATGTAAGTATGTTTTCTATGTATCTGTAAATCATTATTGCTTTTTACTTTTTAACTGTTTCTCCCCTAGTGGTTTAACCCAGAGGTTAATCAGACTTGGCATCCCTTATGCCTGGCAGAGTATTAAACTAACAAGAGCTGCATTTATGCAACCTCTTCCGTAGTTGGTGTCTGTATTAATTGCAACACAAGCTCTTTTGCGCTTATGTTAATTATATGCATACTCAAGTCACTTTGTATAAAACTGATCTGCCTATATGTGTCTGTTTTATGTGTCTATTCATATTCCAATTTCATGACATCTCTGCATTTAATTATTAATAGTATGTATTTCATGATAATATGAACATAATTTCCATATGGCATTTTCTATTTCCTAGCTAGACACTACAGCTAACTTCATCTTAAACATTTTGCAGCTGACACAGAACAGCTTCTCAACAAAATAACCAGAAATCCTGAGCAGTTGGATAGAGGCAGAGATCCTCTATTAAAAACTGCCTTGGAAACCTGAAAAAGATGAAGCTTTACTCCTGTGGGTAATACACAGCTATAGTGGGTGTCGGTGCTAATCTCAGTCCCAAATTTGCAAATACTTTTTGCAAAATTTTACAGGAAAGCTTTTTTTTCCATGTACCACTTTTCAGTCATGTTCAGAAATTTATTAAATAATCCCTTAATTCTTTTAATCCTTTCAGAAAAATCCTTTCAGAATACCTAATGAAGAAAAGTTGTGAGGCTGTTATGGAGTACCTATTTGACAAAGGCTAGATATCCAGAACTGGTTTTCTTCATGCCTTTTCAGACTTGCTAGCTTTTATCTGATAAACGATGGCTAAGCGTGCACCAGGATCACGGGTCAGAACTGCCCTGTGATACGGGGAGCTGTTGTTTGGTTATGTTCACAGAATCATAGAATCATGGGATGGTTTGGCTGAGAATGGACCTTAAATATCATCTAGTTGCAACCCCTGCACCATGGGCACAGACCTTCAAAGCCTCATCCAGCCTGGTCTACAATACTTACAGGGATGGGAAATCCGCCACCTTTCTGGGCAGCCAGTTCCAGTGTTTCACTCCCCTCACAGTAAAGAATTTCTTTCTAACATCTAATTTAAAGCTATGCTCTTTCATTTTCTTCTTAATGTAAAGAAAAAAGCTCTGGCTCTTCTGTCTACAAATAGAGCAAAGCCATCAATAACTTAGATTTACAGACTTTTAGAGTGTTCTAGAAATTGCTAATAAATTCCAGTGGTGAAAATAAAGAAAGAATTATTCTTCAAACAATTTTAAAAGTCAGTAAGTTTTTATCAAAGCCTCAAAGTCATGAGTAATTCACAATAGTTTAGACTCCTAATATGTTTACATGGTAAAGCATAATTATTAACCTTATCAGGACAATGCACATGTGCTCATGTGCTCCAAGTCTTGGATTAATCAGAATAGCCCTATTTCCTAATGCCCCAAGGCAGTATCTCGGAACTAAAATGGGCAAGATTAACATTCATATATTCTGTATATCATTATTAAATATTCACATTTTAATACTTTACAGTGTCTTAGCAAGTTTTGGTGTCATTGTATTAGCTTAGCACAATGCTGTGTGAAACAGGACTCTTCCCATCTGTACTTTCATTATACTGCTGCTCTAGGCAGATACAGGAGTAAGCTGCTTATACAGTATGGAGTCATATCCAGCTAATATTTTGATAGTAAGTTAGTCAAGCTTTACAGGAATATGATTCACTGTGTTGAAAACAAATGGTAATACAGTAAATGGTTCACTTGAACAGAACCACCCACTGTACTGAAGTTAGTGTAGGACTTGCTCCTGGAAGAGTTACTGGAAGAAGTATGGAGGAGGTGTGGCTTTTCTGTTTTGAAGCAGGAGACAAATTTTTCCTTTTACAGTTGCCACTGACTGAAATTACCACCTCTTGGAGAGTACACAGATACTATACATTTGATCTAGGTAAGCTGCTTTAGGAGGTCCAGTCTTTTCTGTCATCATACTTTTTGACATCCCATCAATCACTTCCTTTTTTTAGCAATGGGCATGTTTTTGAAAGGTTTCCAGGCAGTATAAACACTGACACTGAGTGAAGAACCCCTTACTATTCCATAAATTATTCTCTGCCAAGTCACTGATACTGATAAGGTGATTTTGAATGTAGTACCAGATCATACCTACAATCATTTCAATTGCACTGAAGGAACAAAGTGGGGAATCTAGGGAATCTAGTATCTAGGGAATAATAAATATCTACTCCAACACTTTATGAAAATGTGTACATATAAGAATTATTATGCAGCTACTCTGGTAATTAAATATGTTCTTTGTTTTTCCTGGCCATACTGTGTTGATAAGTCATTAAATGGATATTCTTAATTTCACAGTTTACTTTTACAAAAACAGATGACTGGAGCTTCTTCAACAATACTTCTCTTTCCTCTCATCCCATTTTTTCAAGGAGCCTAAAGATGTAGCTAAGAGCTTGACTTACTTATAAAGTGAAGTAGTTAGCTTTACCCAACCACCTCTTCTAATGCTGCATGCATAAAATGAGTATAAATAGATAAAAAGACTCCTACACTCTTTCCACAGTAATACCACTGCAGCAGTCTCACAGCAGACAAGCTTTTTCTGTAGCTGCGGAGGAAGTAGAAGGATATGCTTCACAGGAAACAGAGCCAGAAAACATCCCTTTGTTCACACTAGATTTTCCATAACACTGCTACCAGGAGATCTCAACAGATATCTTTTTCTATAGAATTTCTAGTTCACTATCCTTCCCTCTTCCAATCCTCTTTGTTGCTCACTTGTTTTGCTTTAATACTTAAGTCCAAACTTGCATCACTTTTTCTTCCTTGCTAGGTCTAAGAAATTTTCCTATTTTATTTGTAGTATTACTTTGAACGCATTTTACAAACTATCACCTAAATACCCCAGATCTGACTTCCCCAAATGCTCCCCTCCCTGTGCATGACACATCTTTTTATCTTATGGCTTTCTTCAAGAACTATAAAACTTTCATTGTCCTTCATATAGCTTTTGTGTTGATCCTATAAACACAGAGAAGAGTGAGGATTTTTTGCAAGTGTTTATTCCAGTCAATATTTAGGCGGGAGGCATACAGAAAACAGCATATACTCTGAACCCCCACTTCAGTGGTACACAGAATCATGCCAAGGGTTCCCTGGCGGCTATGCATTACAACACTACCCTAGAGGAAAAGTGTGTTTTTTTAAAAAAGTTTGCTGATACACATAAACAGCAAGAGTTACATTAATAAAAAAATTTATTGTAGAAGCAGTACTTATTGCATCTGATTGCATCACAGCTGTGGTTTATTCAATTAAGCAAACTGATTTAAAGTATGCTTACAAAATATTTTTGCTGGATGGCACATATGTCCATGTAGGAATTATTTTAAGCACTATAACAGTTGGTGGCCAGTTTTTCACAGCTGTGTCATCAAAATGTTAGAGCTCTAAACTAAGAGAACAAACTGTCTGTCATTACACTAATGTCCCTCACAGTTTTAAGAAATGTTTCCTGGAGATGCAGCCTTTCTCACTACTGGGATATTTCAGTGAACATGGGCTTTCTGTTTCCACTACTTCTGCTTCAAATAACATACTTCCATCTCCATAAATTGATGCCTGCCTCTATGGGACTTTCTAAGACATCCATGCAAAACCTTGTATATTTTCAGCAAAAAAAGCAGAAGAAAGAAACATGATGAATGACAGAATCATTAAATCATAGAATCATTAAGGCTGAAAAAACCTCCAAGATCATTGAGTCCAACTTTTGACTGGACACTAGCATGCCAACTAAACCACAGTACTATATGCCACATCCAGACATTTCTTGAACACTTCCAGTGATGGTGATTCCACCACTGCCCTGGGCAGCCTGTTCCAATGCCTGACCACTCTTTCACAGAATGAATTCTTCCCGATGTCCATCCTGAATCTCTCCTGGTGCAGCTTGAGGCCATTTTCTCTTCTCTTATCTTGTCACTGTTTGCCTGGAAGAACAGACCAGCCCCCACCTGGCTACAGCCTCCTTTCAGGTAGTTGTGGAGTGGCAAAGTCTCCACTGAGCCTCCCTTTCTCCAGGCTAAACACCCCCAGCTCCCTCAGCTGCTTCTCACAGGATTTGGGCTCCAGACCCTTCCCCAGCTCCCTTGCTCTTCTCTACACTTGCTCCAGCACCTCTGTGTCTCTCTGATTGTGAGGGGCCCAGAACTGGACACAGCACTTGAGGTGTGACCTCACCAGTGCCAAGTACAAGGGGACAATCATGGCCCTGGTTCTGCTGTTCTCACTGTTGCTGATCCAAGCTGAGATGCCACTGGCATTTGTGGCAACCTGGGCTTGTGTTCTGCAGGCTTGTGTTCAGCCACTGTTGACCAGCACCCACAGGTCCTTTTCCCCTGGGCAGCTTTCCAGCCACTCTTCCTCCAACCTGGACCACTCCATGGGGTTGTTGTGACCCAAATGCAGGACCAGGCACTTGGCCTTGTTGAAGCTGAAAGTTTTCCAGGAGAAGGCTTTGGCAGACAATATCAAAGTCTTTACTGAAGCCCACATAGATGTAGTCACAGACTTCTCCTCATCCACTGGGTGGGTCACCTGGTCATGAAAGGAGACCAGGCTGGTCAGGCAGAACCTGCCTTTTCTAAACCCATGCTTTTTGGGCCAGGTCAGTTGGTTGTGCTGTACATGTCATGTGATAGCACTCATGATAATATGTTCTATAACCTTCCCTGGCACTGAGGTAAGGCTGAGAGGCCTCTTGTTCTGCAGATCCTTTTTCTGACGCCTCTTATAGATGGGCGTGACATTGGGAAACCTCACAGTTAACCAAGACAGATAACAGATGATGGAGAGTGGCTTGGTGAGCTCTTTTGATAGTTTCCTAAGTATTCTCAAGCAGATCCCATCTGGCCCAAGGGACTTCTGAGTGTTCAAGTGGCAGAGCAGGTCACTAACTACTTCCTCTTGGATTGCAGGGGTTTTATTCTGCTCCCCCACCTTGTCTACCAGCCCAGGGGATTGGTTGCACTAAGGATAACAGTTTTTTGTCTAAGACTAAGGTCAAAGAAGCCATTGAAGTGTTTCAGCCTTTTCCTTATCTTTGATGACAATGTTTTTTCCCACATTCAGTTAAGAATGGATATTTTCCTTGGCTGTCATTGTGTTGTTACTTTATAATTATTATCTTTCACCACAGTGACTGGCCAGGTTGAGTTCTAGCTGAGCTTTTGCCATTTTAGTTTTCTCTCTATGTGACCTAATGACATCCTCATACTCTGAATTGTCTACCTCCTCTTCCGAAGGTAACAAACATTTTTTTCCCTGAATTCCAGCAAAAGCTTTCTCTTTAGCCAGGTTGGTGTTCTTTCCTGCCAGCTCATCTTTTGACACACATGGACAGCCTGCTCCTGCACCTTCAAGATTTCCTTCCAAAAGGGTGTTGAACATTCCTGGAGCCCTTTTTAATAAAGGCTGTTTTCCAAAGAACTCTCTTAATGAGTGTCCTGAACAGACCAAAGTCTGGCCTCTGAAACACCAAGGCAGAGGTTTTGTTGACCCTCTTCCTTACTTCACCATCAGTTGAAAACTCTATCATTTCATGGTCACTATACCCTAAGTGGTCTTTGAACACCACATCTCCCCACCAGCCATCCTCTGTTCACAAACAGGTCTAGCAGGGCACTTCCCCCAGTAGGCTCATTTACCATCTATGTCAGAAGGTCTTCTTCCACATGTTCCAGGAGCCTTCTAGTCTGCCTCCTCTCTGCTGTGCTAAGCTTCCAGCAGACATCTGGGAAGTTAAGATCTCCTGCAAGACCAAGGGCTGGTGATCATGAAGCATCAGATTCATCTGATTCACTGATAAAATACTTTACGTGCCTTTTCATCCTGGCTGGGTGGTCTCCCACCAGGAGGTGTGCCTTGTTTCCCTGATTTTTACCCATAGGCATTCAATATTATTTTCATGATTCTTGAGCTCTACACAAAAACCCTGTATGTTTGTAATCATACATACCAGAAAGGAAGGGTGGGTGAAAATTTTCCCCTGAAATCCTGACAAAACATAAATACTTTTTTAGAATAACATTCAGCTTGGCTCCCATCCCAAGCGGGAGTTAATCTGTTTCCTTCCAGTGTCTTTGGTTATGATATCCTGAAGCTGAACAGTAACAGCACGTATTCCAGGCAGAATCTGAACAACTGATACTGGAGCGTGTCATTGCTTTGGAGGAATTTAATGGTCTTCAATTTTATGCTTTAAACTGTGCTTAATGAGTAAAGGAAGGCTTGCTGCAGCACATACTATTATTTTTCATTATTTTATTATTATGAAAGTACTATTTTGGAAATTATTTCCCCATGTTTTTTAAAAGAAAGTCATACTAATAGTTCTGAGAATAGCAATGACCTCTCTAATATCTTTAAAAAAAAGTACTTTAAATCACAACTCCATGTCATAACTGTAAGTAATAATTGCATGTAACACATGTAACTGGTACCAGAAACCTCAAGTCCAACCCTCTTTTCTCCTGCCTAATAGAGTTTATTTCAATGCCCATCTTACTGCTTTGTGTGTAAGTTTTTTGAGTTATTACTTATTTTAGTAGCATCACACACTTTCCTAGGCTCTGCTGTCACTTAGTACCCAAGGCCAGACTACAACTCTGGATGTTGAACTGGTTCTGCCAAACACACAGGTGCAGCTCCAGATTCAGCTTCAGGATGGTGTAATCCAAATTATCCCCAACAGCATTGACCTGAACCCCCTGTAAGAACCTTCTGAAGACAGCTTGGCAGTGTTAGTAATATTTTAAAAATTTTAAAAACAGTATAGCTAAACATAAGCTATTCACCAACTCCCGTCAAAACAATTTTGCTTTTTCTTCATGATTGTCCAGCAGACCACAGGAACCTGCTGCACTATTTATTTTAGTCCCAGCTAGACCCTCAAGCTATGATCAAGCTCATCCAAGCAGTAGTCATTATAAATACAGTTTTACTGTCTCAAGCAATAACACTGACTCTCTTTCAGGGTGAATTTTTTGAGCTGTGTCAGCAAATGCAGCTTAGTAAGGAGGGATATTTCTGGCAATAAAACACCCTGCGCTAGGTCTCTGGCTGTAGCTGAGGAGTTCCAAAATACCTGCCAAGAGATGCCAGATGAAAGCCTTTTGCCTGCACCTTGTTAAAACTGCAGCACAAGATGCAGCATCCACAATGACTGGGTGTTCAAAGAAGCATAAAACAGAAGTAGACATAACTACTTATTTTATCATAGTGAAGAGAAAAGGAAAAAAAAAGGGACAACAAGAAGGAAAAGAAAAAAAAGAGGCGCTTAGGAGAAAAAAGTGAGCTTACCCATGAAAAAAATCCGAAAACAGCCAAAGGAACACAAGTTGTACATAATAATACATACAACTGTAAATAAAGGAATACAACTGTTACAGTGTTAGGTCTGACAGAGCTCCTTGTGGGGTTGTGACAGTGGTGTACGCTGCTGAAGGTGCTGTGTGTAGGGAAACACTCCACCCCTTGCCCAAGGAGTGAATTCAGTCATGCTGTGCCTCCCTCTGTATGAATGACACACAGCACACCACCATCCTGGCGGGCACCAGGCAGCTGCCAGCAGGACTGTGGAACCAAACCAGGGATCATGTGTTCTCACACAGGTCCCCCCCTATCTTCCCCCCATATCAAATCAAATCAGAAGCAGCATTCTTCAGTTACTTCTCCTATAGATGGCCTGGCACAGGATGAGAAGGGAGAAGGGTTGTGCTCTGCACAGACATGCACTGGTCACAGTGTGATCCTGCACAAGCACCTAAGGTACTTTCCCAATTTTCCTGCCTTTTCTTGGAAGCAATGAAAGTTAAGATGCTAAGATGGTGTCCTGGAGCTTCTTGAAGGAACACAAAGGCAATGGCATGGTTGGATGCATTTTAAACTCACATCACAAACTGACAGTCAAGCATGCCAACATGCTAATGGCTAAAAAGCAATGATTCTCTCATCTGTCATTATTTTGTTACAAACAGCTTTCTCACAGAGCAATAGTTGTTCAGATAAATTTTAAAAGTCAGCATAAGTATATATATCAAGCAGCCAAATTACTTTCCATTTGAATGGCAAAAAACTTCTTAATGTGCATGCATTATTGGATCTCCAGGTCTGTGGAAAAGATCAGACTCCAGGGGTTAAACACAGTTGCCAGGAGCAGGTATTGCAGTGCCCCTACAGAGGTTGTATTCAGACACATCTGCAAGGCTGGCACATATGATGCAGGACTTCTAGGAGAGCTGCATTGCTCTGGAGAGGCTGTTGGAGGACAGACATAATTTAGAGCTTCTGAAATGACTATAGATACCTATGTTAAAATAGTTAAGGTCCCACCTTAGAAAACTGTCAAACAAGTGTAGGGATAAATGTATTATTGGGAACAAAGGGAAAACCTTAAAATTCAGTTTGCTATTCTAGTAATTTAAAGTTTACACAGATTATCTATCTATCTATCTATCTATCTATCTATCTATCTATCTATCTATCTATCTACCTACCTACCTACCTACCTACCTATCAGAATGTTTCTATACATACATATACATATGCATTTACATATATTGTAACTGAAATACACTGTGTCTGAAAATTACTAGGGAATTTTCTGCCATAGTGATTCCTGCAGAAACAGCTTTATTGGTGGTCATTGATCCTTACCATTAGCTGAGTGACTTTATTTGTTTGAAATATCTTTGGAGGTCTCCATCCCTGAATATAAAGCTGGAAGGAGATTCTTCTTCTTTTTTAGTATCTAAAAGAAAGAGTTAAAGAGATTTAATGAGTCCCAAAAGCCAGAGAAAACCTTGAAAGATTTTTGATTCCCTCCTCTGCCTCCATGGAAAAACAGCACAGCTAGAAATAGGGATAAAACAACAGGTTTGTAACAAATACAGTGTGCTAGAATATTAGGTACACTATACATACAGAGTATGGATGCATTTTCTATCATGTAATTAGCAAAGAAAACTAAAGGCACCTTTACTGTTTTAATTATTTCACATGGTTCTTCTTACAAAGGAAATCTTTAAAATGGTCTGAGCCTGATGGTCCTGTTTACAGAGACTGTTTATTTGCAGTTGTACTTTATGGCAGATACTGGTAGCTCTAAGTACAGTAGCCACATCTCTCACACCCAAACAAACGTGGACACTGACAACAACTGAGCATTTCTGTGTGGAAATATCTTTAGCCACTTAGGAAAACGTTTATCAGTTTCAAATGTAACTATACTCACTGTTTTCTTATTCTCTCTCTTCAAAACTACAGTTGCAAATAGCAAGAGGTTGTTTAAATAGCAATCTCATCTGCCACTAGGTCAAGAAACCACTGAGACTGGGTAAGATAATCAGACAGAATAATAATACAAACCAAAACATTATTAATAGAAAAAACTTGACTTTCAACAAAATGTCTTTGTACTGAAGACAATGAAACCCCACTGATTCCAGGTTAAATTCTACATGTGTATATGCTGAGAAACTGATTTCAGTGTTTATTATGGCAATATTGCATGCCTTAACAATCCAGAGAATTTTAACATGAAAAGCTGGCGATGAAAAATTTAAGCTGTCTTGGACTACTTTGTCAAAGTGAATTTTTATATCTAACCTGAAGGGTAATCAGATGACATTAACCTACTATAACAGCTCTCAGTAGATAGTTTATTAATTTAAATAAGTGACAAGTAGCTTT
>WBNO01029502.1:0-36282 GCA_013400575.1 Peucedramus taeniatus | reverse complement strand
TTTAACCACAGACAATATTTTTGCATCACTTATAGAAATACGCTTAGGTATATGCACATACTTCACTGGAAGAGCAAGTGACCACATATTGCCCAAATTGTTAAAAAATACTATTTCCATAAAGTGGAGAAAAATTTTAAAAAACCCTTTCTGCTCTTTTCCATATTCGTACAAACTGAAATTTGTAGAATATATGTATACATAGCAGACATGCTCTAAGGAAACAAAAAATATCCATGTACCAAATATCATTGCTATGATTCACTGAGTGGTACAGATGCATGCTGAGCTAAACTTTTACAAGTCTCATGTGGGAAAAAATGAAGAAATGTCACAAACTCACAAAGTTTTCTTTATAGGTAAATAATTTTTCATGTTTCAGAGTCAAACCATTCTGAGTACTTTCAACGCTTTCTTCTAGGTGTTCTTTTGTTATAAGCAAACTTTTATCACAATTTTAAACAGGATGTGCAAAGGTTGCTTCCAGTTGTGCTAAGGTATCTGAAACTTGGGATTCCGTTTTATAAATTCAAAGTCTGTCACTAGTACAGAAATTGTAGAAGAGCCTTCTCCTTTGTGTTTAATTAGGGTTCAGCCTTATCATAAAACACAATAGCTTATGCAAAGTGACTATCTGAATGAAGTTTCAGTGGCTACCAGTCATGGAAGTGAAAAGACTGTTATAAGTTGGAGGCAGAATATCAGCTGTGAAACACCACTTACACCTAAAAAAACAAAATAGATGAGAATTTAGAAGATACAATATAAACAAGCTGATGAGGTTCAAACTATCAATAGAAAAATATGGTGTTTGTTCTGACCAAGATTTTCAAAGCTTCTGAAGGAATCAGACATATAATACCACTAGAAAAAAGGCAAGTTTAATGTCCAACATTTGTAGACATGTAAGATCTACTTAGTTTTCAGACTGATGGATATTTTAACTTACATCTTCTCTAACTATATGTGTAGTGATGTCTGTAAGTAGCCTGAGTGTTTTTTACAAAACTGACTACCTTGATTCGCGTCTGCTTGTCAGGGAATTTGAAGCAGAACTGCTGTGTCTTGATCAGTTACTTCCCACAGTGCACAAAGTCCACTGGAAAAAAAAATCCAGTTTGGTAGGAACCAGATTTAACTAAAATGCAGGCCCAACATGTGATAGCACAGCCAAAATCCAAGAAGAAAGAGGAGACTGTCATCAAAGAATTAAAAGGAGGAAGAAACTTGAGAGAGTAAATGATAATTTCGCACTTAACTGAGAAGACAAGTTGTATCCTAACGACAAAAAATCTGTTTCTTTGGAAAGCAAAAAAATATTTTTGAGAGGAAAGGGGGCAGATGTTCCAACACAACATTTCCTTTGGTCTGTGACTTTAAGCAGTCTGTTGAGATTCATTGTGGTCACCTCCTGCCACTACGAGGCAGTAGTGCCGGCTAGCGTGCCCAAATGTGATGGTGGCAGCCATGAGAGTGGCCACTCCCAAGTCTCCCCTGAGACTTTTGTCAGGTGGCGGTGAGGGCAGCTGCGTGGGTGAAGCTGCTGGAAGAAAACCACGAGGATCCCAAGGCAAAGAACGCAGGAGCTAGACACTTTGTCTGGAGTTCCAAAGAGCTTTATTTTCTCCAGCAAAGAGTGGCTCTCTGAAGGGGTCAGGACAAAGTGACAAGAAGCAGGGGCTCGGCAAGGGCTTATGTACCCTTTGCCTCAGGGAGGTGGGTACATACAGTAACCAATGAGGGAACATAAAGGGGATGACAACATATCTAACTCAACCAATAGGAGTAACACAGAGGTGGGAGAAAGCTCACACAACAAATCATCAGCAATGAACAGGGTAATTGACACAGAAACTTCGGGAATAAACTGGGCGGGGAAAACCTGATTGACAGGGAAAGGGGCAGCACAACCGGGAATGATTCAGCGGAAAACAGGGGAAGGGAGGGAGGAGCAGGTTGATGGGCACCCTGAGTGGCGGGAAAACTTGGTGAAAAACAACTTGGGATGAACCATCATGAGGGGAAGAAATAGAGGTAACATGGGGTAAAACAATATACTAACTTACATAAGATTGTTAACTTTTGAAGTACAACAACAAAAATGTTCAACAAAGACACACACCACCACAATTCATAAAAAGCTTTAAGACTCTAAAGTTACTATTACTCTGACTAGCACTCAAAGTTTTAATCCAAAAAGGTAGTCGGTCAAAGGAAATAAAATTTTTAAGATGCTCTAATTTTAAAAGTCCTTGTGATAACAAAACATTTCAGTTTTTGAAAGTCTTTGAATGTACTTTCCACAAGACAAATAAATGCTTATGCTGACAAAACTAGGTAAGTTGAAAATCAGAAAGTATTTAATAAATTGATTGGGTCAGCTTTTACATCAGTCTAACCAATATTTTACACAATGCTGTCACAAAAATGTCATTCTTTGTGTTCAACATACCTCACCAAATAGAAAATTTCTTAAAGTGTTTTCTTTATTTTCATCTTCTCAATATTGTTCTATGATAAATAGACATCTGCCTGACTTAAGGCTTGAACAAAATCAGAGCTGCTCACAAAGCAGTGGATCTTAACATTTTTAAAAGCCTCAGCGATCTATTTGTCAGCCAAAACCTGCCACACTTGGTCCTTCCAAATGCATCATCAAAGGAAAGATATTCTAGGAAGGTAACGTTTCATGTTACTATAATGCTTTCTTGTCCTATGTCTGAATCAGGTTTAATTACATGTGCCATGCAGGTTTTCCCAAGGTGTCATAGCTGCTGTGATGGCTTCCATCCATCTGCAAGACAAATTAATACTAGTTTTCTGTAGCATCTGGGGAAAGAGAACATTTAGATAAAATTCAATTCATAGTTTGTCTAAATCAAAGTAATCACATCCCCATTACTAGTGTACAAAATTGCATGCATAAACATTGAATTTAATTCATGATCTTTCCCCCAACTGTTTTATACTGGTAATATTAGTAATCCCAAATAGGCAATTTTAGCCTCACAGAAAAAAAAATTCTCCAAAGAAATAATATAAAATTAATATTAATTATGAACATTATAAAGTGTTTTATCAAGTGTCGCAGATTTACATCTGGATAATGCATTGAAATACTGAATTCATTTTAAATGAGAAAAATTAATTAATAAACACTTTCTTTTCAACATTTTACATTGGATGTCTGTATATTAAATATTAATAAAGAATGTAAGCCTTTTCTTCTACCGGTTGTCATACTCTTGTTTTGAAAGCAAAGTTTTGGAAATAACAGAAACTGAAGTCTGCCCTGCAAGACTGCAAGAATCCTCCCCAGTTCTCTTTTTCAGGAGTGCAACGGACTGCTTTTGAGCACCACACTGTTTCATGGGTCCCTCTTCTGATATATCTGTGTCCCACTGTACAAGTCGGATCTCTCCTAGAAAACTCAAAAAGCTTACTCTTGAGCAATGCGAGGCATGCTTGCTATTCTGGTTCTGCTTGCTGCAGCCCTGAACTGCACCACAGTCACGAGCCGAGATGACAGATGTGATACTGAGCATTACACCACTCAGGACTGTGGAGCGTAATCTGAATTCATCAAATGTAGGTTAGCATAAGCACATGTGCTTTTAGCACAGTTTGTCCTCACTCTATGGTATGCTATTTGTCCTTATCTGGAGTCCTGCAGCTCATTCATCTCTTCACAGCTATGCTGCAGCTATGCCTTGTACAGATGCAGTGTACGCTGTATGCTGTAATTCACACCAAAGTAAAAGCGACAGAGACCGATTATCTTCCCTGTCCAAGCATCACAGTTTCTAAACTCATAAACAAGAGACAAGTCCTCAGAAAATCCCTGAGAGCTCTCAAGCATGTTCTCAAAGATTAAACAGCAATCGAAGTGTTGTTGGGACTGATTTTTGTAATAGTTTAGAAACCTTTGAGGGTAGTTACTAGAAGAACAAAAAACTCAGAGACTGGTTTTATTTTTTAAGTCTGAAAGGAGAGGATACTTGTACAACTGCCTTCTAAAATACTTGCACATCAGTTATGTGTCCAAGGTTGCAACCCCCAAAATTTGCTATTTAAATTTGCAAAAGTACCTCTCCAGGTAAAGAAGTATAGGCAGCTCCTCTAGGACATAGCATACTACCTATACCATGAAGCAGAACCTTGTTAATCAAAGAGTTCTCAAGGGATACTCAAGAACGAGCTTGTTGATCGGCTCTCCCAATAATTTGTCATTACTCAGGATAAGCAGCTAATGATGCAAAAGCTTTATTAAGTAAACATTGGCAGAGTCCTTTTCTAGTCCCATCTTCCCTGAGATGCAACCAGTAAAGTTGACTGACAGCATTTCCTGGTTATCCAAACTTGATATTTCACTCACAGACTTTTATTCATGAAAGCCAGATCATATTGGTGGGTGAAGGAAGAGCTCATGAATGCCTGGTAAAACAGGGCTGAGTGCCCTGTACAATTTCTATACCCAAACTGTTAAAATGAAATGTCTGCTTCTGCGTTGTTGGTAAGACCAGAAAACAGTATCAACTTTCTGCTTCTACTGCAAGCCCTAATTTCGTCACACCAAAATTAACAATTTTAGTATTTCTTCTAAATTCAGATTCCAACATGAACTATTACCAGCTACATGTTTACAGTGCCAAATGGTTTTGAATCCATTCCCAACAGATGGAAGTACAAACCCTGATAGCATAAAAGCTGTTCCCAAAGCAGTTGTTCTTTCCCATACTGCATCTATGTATACTGCTTGGTCAATCTGGTTGTAGCAAGCTTGGGAAAGCTTGGATTTTGAGGTATCGAAACAATTGTGATTTGTTTCACAAAAAGAATTTGTGATAAACTGCATTTGGTACTGTTTGAATATATTGATATAAAGGTACTACATTGATATAAAGGGGCTACATTTCACTTCCAGACTTTGAATGGATAAGTGTTTTTTCCCTAGAAATGTATTTTGAATTATGTAATTATGTTCTGAGTAACACCTCCTCTCTATTCTCTTGGAAAAGCTACAACTACAGTTCCTGCATAATATTTAATTTGCAGTCTTTAATTTCTACTCATTTTGGTTAACCAATGAATATCTGCCATTCCATGCTTCTTCCTGCTATAAATGAATTCTACGTTAAAGTTCCCATTTTTTACTGCAGATGTGCAATATGCAATGATATACTAGCTGTTACACCATAAACTTGAAACAGAGGAAATATTTATTGGTTTCTTAAAATTATATGTTTGCTCTCAATAGCAAATTAAGTTTGTGTTTGTCCAATTAGAGATCTAATCTATCTGAAGATTCAGTAATGAGAGAGTTTCAGGTTACATGAGAATTTGACTGCACAATATGAAACCCATTATAGGTTTCAAAATAATACACCTTACACACCTCTTATCTTTCCAAAACCCATTAATTAGTATCAAAATAAAAATTAGTATTTGTATCAGAAATAGTACCATTTAGCCTGTACAATAACCTTCACGGGGTTACATACCATGATCCATGAAGCCACCTAGTTAATTTGGTATACATATAAATTTTCTACCCAAGAGGATATTCCACTCTGAAGGATATACAAAACATATCTGCATCTGAATGATAAAACAATTATGATTTCAAACATTCATGCTTATGTGCAAGCACTATGAAAGAGATAATACCTGTTTCTTAGGACAACAAAGTAATTTCCTTTCTGATAGTCTTGTACTACAGTGGGAGAGAAGCTCGACTTGCTTTATCATCCATTTTAGCATTTGACTGGGGTTTGTATTCACAAAATCATCACATACATAGTACTCTGGATACAGTACTTGGATAGTATTTTATGCATTTTTGGCTTTCTGAGAGCTGAGGAATTTGGACTCCAGCCCCCACTATGTGAAAAGATCAGTACCATAGCTAGCAGAGAAACATCTGTGCCTTTATGCTGCTGGTTTTACTTGTAATTAGTTATAAACTTGGATAGGTGAGTATCATAAAAGATTTCTCTTGTCTGTTCAGCTAATACTTGAAAACTGATGCTAATTCTAATTCCTGAATTTTTCATCAGTGTTTATGAAATAGTTCTGAAGGCACCTGGTGATGTCACCTTATGGGGTCACAAGTCCCTAAGGCAGAGCAAATGTGACTCATAACATTTTATTTTTTGTTTTCTTCTCATTATTAGCTTCTACTAATGAAGATGAAGTAATATAAGATTTCTACAGGATCATTAACTCATAATATTTACCATTACCCTGTGCATGCTAAAGTGTTTTGTAAAACATTAGCTTCTATTTAGACGAGCTGTTGTAGTTGAGTAATTAAAAATAGCAGCACTCATTTTTGTTAGAAGTTTTTCCATTCATATTTAAATAAAATTCATTTAGAACAAGATTCATATTCACAGACTTCTCTGTAACTTTGATTGTAAACTGTGATTTTTAAAGAAATAGAGCTAATAAATATATTATCAAAAATGTCTTGTTCAAAAATATATCACTATTAGACATTGTTTATGCAAGTCTGAGAAAATGAATATGTGATTATTTTAAAATAAAATATATTTAACCAGCACATTAGGAAGTTCTAAAATACTTGTCCAAGCTCACAATAAAATGTAGTAACAACTCATCAGTTGATTTACTCCAAATATATTTGTAGGACTGGAAATAACATCTATTTTTGTTAACTTAAAAGCTAAACAATGAAGAGGTAGGTTAGCCTGCTCAACATGATAAATTTAAAAGAAGGTTAGGAGGCCAGTATTAACTCTATTTAAGAATAGATAGCACTAGTACATTGAAATACTACAGTTTTAAGCCTTGGCATATGGAAATCACATGAACTGAGAGTCATAAGACTTCTGTTATTATCATTAAATCTAGTGACTATTTTTATGCCAGTTAAGTACATCATTCTGCTCTAAATATACTAGAAGCAATCAGAAAAACTTTTTATTAATTTAAAAAGAGAAAAACTTTGAGTCCAAAATGAGTTCTCAGCTGATAAAAACATACTTACATATAATGTAGAAAATTGTATCACTTGATCTTTTGACACTATATTTTTACAGCCTTTTCTCTCACACAGTTTTGCCCATGGGCCTGAAGATTCTTATACACTTCGCTATTTTTCACAGTATATATAACGACTATACATGACCTCCGCAGCAATTTCCCAAGTCAGGAGTAGGTGTTAGAATGAACTCCCTTAATAACAATTTGTCACATAACAAGAAAAGGAAGGAAGGAAGTGGCGGAAGGAAGTGGCGGAAGTGGTGGAAGTGGCCGAAGTGTCAGAAGGAAGGAAGGAAAGAAGGAAGGAAGGAAGGAAGGAAAGAAGGAAGGAAGGAAAGAAGTGTTGGAAGGAAGGAAGGAAGATTGTATTTTTGATAAATCTACAATTCATTTTTAACAATGATATATTCAAATTATTCTGAAGTTGGCTCTCTGAAGTTGGCCCAGAGTTATGTTAGTCATTGTCCTGTGTACGAGTGTTTGAGCCCTTGGACAATAGTTTTCTGAACAAGTGAAAAAAACATATTTTTGTGTTTGGAGGGGGTAATGATCTCATCCTTTCCAAACACAGCTTCACCAGCTCATTCATTCTCAAGGAACAGTCTTACATCCTGCCTTCTTGTGTGGAAGACACCATGCCACACCAGTCATGAGAACTAATGAACCTGGAGGCAATACAGGTTAGTACTGTTTAATTTTTCAAGAGCTTTATAAGACTGTGGGTAACTCATCAGGGCATAATTCCTCAAAGCTCTCATCAAAGCTTGTATGAGTCACCAGCCTGCTGGGATTGCTTTGATTACCTCCAGCAAACATGCACCTCTGGGAGCAATGACCACCACCACAGGGGACATTGCCACAGAGTGCCCACTGAAGCTAGAACAGCTGCACTTGGAAGTGATGCTGTTTCCCTTGCTCCAGGCCCAAATAGCTCTTGAACAGGTGTTGGTAACAGATGAGGTGTGCAACAACCTGAATATCTGGAAATCAGGAATGAGCAAAAGACCTTTCAGCTGACATGTACACAGCAAATGGTAGCAGCCCCCTGGCAGGGACCTCGCTGCTATGTCCAGACAGGCCAGGTAAGGGGGTCTCTCAATTACTTTGTATTTGCAATCAGGATGAACTTCATAAAGATGGAGTTAAAAAGCACAAGTGCCTTCTGTCTCCCACTCCATGGGAGGTATGTTTTCCTTTCCTTTCACCCCTGAGGATACGACCACAAGCTGCACAGGAATCTCTTTCCAAAGAAAGCTCAGTGGGCTCATGGACCACTTTGCACAGAGGGAGAATTACTCTAATATCCCTCATATTAAAATGGCTGTCCTTGGCTTAGGTAATTGGCCAGCTGGATGGAACAGCCTTGCTTGAGCTTGTAAACTCAACTACTCAAGCTCCTTAGAACAGGATGTGGTTGTTTAGGACTGTCACCAAGCATAGTGAAGGCCATGTGCCAGCACAAAGCACATCTCTCCACAGCCATGAGTTGCAGGGCATATGTATGTAGATTGGTTACACCATGCAGCAGGTGAGATATAGCACATCCTGCTGCAGAAGCACAGGCTAGATAGTAGCAGAAGGGAGTGGTCATTCTACCAGATATAAAAAAAACTTGCTTGCAAATTCAAGGTTGCTGAGCAAGCTGTCTCCTCAGCTCTGATTTTCCAGCATGATTGAAGGGATATTCTGTGCTGGGTTAGTGCTGTAAAGGCGAAGCTCTCCCACATATTCCCCACAGAGCTCTCTGGCACTCTAGGCAGTAACCATAGCAGGGAGACATGGGGATTCATAAAATTCACCCCAAAAAGCACCATGGACTTTCTATTACCTATTATATAGATATTTCTATTATGGACTATCTATAATAGAAAGTCCATAATTTCTCTAAGAAATTATATCTGAGAGCAGAGCTTGCTTATGTGTCTTCCTTTTCCAGGGCTGTACCAGAAAACCACCGCAGTAAAGCCCTTCCCACGCTGTACTGCCTAGCTCATTGGGGCCCTAACCAAGGTCTTTGCAGAGGGGCTCTGATGGCCTTGTTCAGTAGGAGACCTTTCTCTCCATCCCTCTGCCTCAGAGACTGAGAATAAGGCCCCTCAAGAACCCTCATATACCGCTACTAAATCCAGTGAATTTTAACCCCCATCATCAAGTTAAAAATGTCTTAGAGGCATTGCTGAAAGGAACTAATGATGATTATTAACTCTTTAAGGATGAGACTATTGCACTGAGTAACACAACTCAGCATTAACTCTGAGAGGTAAGATGTAAAATAAGCTGCTAGCTGTAATTTAATGTCCCATAGTGTCTCTTCAAGAGCTTACCCTGCAACAGAAACAGTACGGCTAAAATCTTAATTTTCTCCTAAGCAGTCAATTTAGGGAACTGGTCAGTAAGTGGATGATTAGGACAGGAGCATTAAGAAAATTAATTTACAAAGAATGATATGATAACATAGAGAAAAACATACGTTCCTAAAATTTTTTTTCATTCTCAATGTACTGCATGGAATATCAGTCTAATTTAAGGCAAATTGAATGTCCTTGGCTAGGAAAGGGACTCGGGGAGAAAAGAAATGCTTGGGAGGAGTGCACATGAAGCTTCCAGCCTTCAGATACCCATGAACAGAGTAGATGCCGGGTTTTGGATTTCTTTTCCTACAGTCAAAGCAAGAGAAATGTGCATGTGAAGAGATGGCATTCTTATCTTATGCAGCAGCATTAAAGTTGCATGCACTTAACAGATACGTGGATAATAAAGCTAAATGAGATCACTATGCCCATATTTTTTGGCCTTCTCTCCTACATAACAGGACTCTGCTGAATTAATGCCTCTTTGAATCAGAAGAAGCTTTTAGTGAAGCTGCCAATCTCCATTTCTGTTTTCCACTGATAGAAAATTTGCTATTGCTATGAGAAAATGCCACTTAGAGCCCCTGTTGAAAGTGTACTTCTCATTTGGAGCTGATGTTCCCTAGCTTTAGCTTTTAGCTGGTGAATGCTATTTTCTCCTTGTCTGCTTTATTGAAAAGACTCTATTCTGAAGCTCCTCTTTCCCATACTGATATTCTAGATTATGAACAAGCCATTTCCTCTAAGCTTTCAGTTTCAGCTCAAGGACTCTTCTATTATAAGCTATACTGTCCAATCCACTATTTATTTTCATCCTTCAGATACAATTAAATTTTTTTCCACATATTTTTTTTTTCAATTGAAACATCAAGGAATTCTCTAATATTCTAGAAAAACACAGTTTATGTAGAAACAGATACCAAAGGCAAAATATGTAATGCAATTATTACTCAATTATTACACTGTTTCTGCAGCCTCAAATTGTTAGTCTTCTGTGCCACCCATTATCAGCTCAAGGTAAGTAGTTTATTTACCACAGTCCCAAGAGTTTTTTACAGAATCCTAAACTAAACTCTCTTAAGCAATATCTACATATATCTACAGTAATATCTACATGTCATTATCCTTGAACATCTCCATATAATTTCCCCTCAGATGATTTTACACTTGCTCACAAAGGAACATGGCCTATTTGGGATTTAAAAAGACAATTCAGACCATTATATATGCGGTACTCTTTACTTATTCGCCAATAAACTTTTTTTTTTCTGAAATAATAATGATAGTGTTTTATTCCCCATTGCTGATGAAACTCTAAGATAGTGTTAGATCCAGGAGAAAATTGTTTTACAGTAAATTCTAACAGTACTGCTGTCTTTTAAAAACCAAGTAAATAAAAACCAACAAAAGAAGTATCGAAGTTGACTGAAAGGCACAAATTCCATGTCAATTGTTCATTGGTATTAATTATGCATGCAATTCTTTATTAATTGTGTCCCACCCAAGTAATTCCATTATTTTGCCTAGATCAATGTCATACTGGCAAGGCCGTAATTATCTAGGTCATCCCATTTACCTTTCTTTAGTTATTGATATACTAGCCTTCCTCCAGTCTCTTAGAATTCTAAGTGCTCTGCAAGACTTTTAAAAAATGAAAATTAGCAGTCTAGAGACCCACTTGGCCAGTATCAAGGATGCAAATTATTAAGGGCATAGTACTTTAAAACACTGATCTTTAGTAATTATTTTTTAATGACATTCTGAGCCAGATTTAAAATAATACTCTCTTCCTTTGTATTGGGCTTGGAAAATTTTGGTAGTGTTAAGGGGGTTGTGGCTGAGGAGAGGCTCAAGAAAGAACCTGCTCAAAGCTTCCCCTTTGTCTGACAGAGCCAATGCCAGCCAGACCTGCCACTGGCCAAGGCAACCAGCAGTGGTGGCAGCTGGGGGGACAGATTTGGAAGGAGAAAAAAGCCCTGCCCAACAAACACTGCAGTGAGACAAGAGAGAGAGAAGATGTGAGAGGCACAGCCCTGCAGACACGAAGGTCAGTGAGGCAGGAGGGCAGGAGGTGCTCAGGTGCTGGAGCAGAGATTCCTCTGCAGCCTGTGGTGCAGCCCATGGTGAGGCAGCTGTGCCCCTGCAGCCATGGGAGAGCAGAGATCCACCTGCAGCCCAGGGAGAAGACCTGCTGGAGCAAGCAGATGCCCGAAGGAAGCTGTGACCCCATGGGAAGCCCACAATGTAGCAGACTTCTGGCAGGACTTGTGACCCCATGGGTGACCCATGATGTTCCTGAAGGATCGCACCTTGGAAGGGACTCACGCTGGAGCAGTTCATGAAGAACCTGGGAAAGTCTCACATTGGAGGAGCTCATAAACCTGGGACCCCATGCTGCAGCAGGAGAAAAGTGTGAGGAATCCTTCCTCCTCCTCCTCCACAGAAATGTGAGACAAACTGACCACAGCCCCCATTTCCTGTCACCCTGTGCGGCTGAGGAGGAGGAGGGAGAGAAATTGTGACTGACATTACTCCTGGGAAGAAGAGAAGGACTGGAGAAAAATGTTTCAAGGTTTGAGTTTATTTCTTATTATTCTGTTTTGATTGAAAATAAATAAATTAATTAATATGTTAATCCACTCTGTCCTGCCCATGATGATAATTGATGAGTAATATCTACCTGTTCTTGTCTTAAGTCTTTTGCTGCATTTTTTGTTCCCTGCCCAGCTGAGGAGGGGAGGGTTAGAGCAGCTTTGGTGGGCACTTGATGCCCATCTAGGGTCAAGTCCCCACAGACCTCATTCTGGTATGAGAATACATAATCTGATTTTTGCCAAAGTACTTGTTGAAAAAAAAGCAGCTTGGAGCTAGAATAGAGGGAAGAGCAACTAGGAATAAAAGAACACTTAAAAATTCAGGAACTTGATTCAGTCTGTCTCTTCTTTCTAACAGCTTTGTTACAATGGACATGCTGCAAATAGAATGATTCTTTGTTGATGTGCATGTGCACACACAGGCATAAAAAAGGAAGAGTTAGAAAACAACATGGCATGGTGAAAATGACCATTACCTTAATAAGCTAACATAATGGAAGAGTTTTTCCAGTACAGCTAGCACTTTATGGTGTTGTATGTTATAAACACCACAAACAACCTAGTCCTGCTTTTATTTTTAGTTGAGAAGAGACATAGGTGTGGAAAAGAAATCTGCCCAGTCTGAAATAAACTCATGCATATTAACTAGGAAAACCATACTAATGCTTATACTACTGCTGTTTCTCAAGTGGAATGACAAAGATATGCTTAACTGAAGAAAGACTTATCAGTATATGAGAAAGTGTGTGGACTTGTGTGGGAATTTGAGAGAGGAAATAAATTTTATGCATTCCACATTAAAGCATTTTGTGATGTGGTCCCTAGTATCTAAATACAGTATCCAGATTCCTTTGTAGCTCTGGCTGAAAGACAATTTCCTACAGCAATAGAATTTAGTACACAAGAAGGTCAGCCTTGATATGGGCAGGTTTTGTGATCTACTCTATGTTATTGCCCAGCAACAGGGCCTGGGACTCGGTAAATTTGAGCCCTTACAAGAATATGAACACCTTGTGGGAAAATCGTTTGTTAGTCAAGTAAACTAGCCACTCCTTTTCCAAAACTTGCCAGTGTGTGTTCAATAAGGATGATAAAAGGATAATATTACCCTACGTCTCTAGCAACATCAATGGAAACTCGTTCAGTTTTTTATAAGATTAAGTAGAATTATGAGTTATGCGTACATTAAACCATATCACAAATATGGTTTCCAACACCTCAATTTCAAAAGGATTTGGCTCATTCTGTAGATAAGAGTGCATTGTATTTGGAAGTAGATATTTTCCTGGAATTTTTAAACTTTGCTTATTAGTTAAATCTGTCAAAATCATGACTTTTAAAAGAATTTTGGAAACTCTAGGGATAGATAAGATTTTAAACTCAGGAATCAATAAAAATTTTAATAAAAGTCACTGTTAATACATGCATATGGAACATCAAAAGAAATAGATAAATATAGCTCTCCCCTTATTTTATTTGTTATTCAGTTTCCTCAAAATCCTGCACTTATGAAACACTGAAAATAAAAGAAGTTTGAGGCCTCTGAAGAACCTGAAATTCAAGAAAGAGGGAATTTTGGAAGTAACTGTAGATTACCTTCTATAAACACCAGCCTAAAGAATAAAGAAACAAAGGCAACACACAGAAAAAAATGGCTGTTCTCCAAAGAAATTTTTTTTTGCCAACAGACACAGCTGAAAACATTCAAAAGAAATTAAAATATTTAACTAATGTGTATATGCTTGCAAAGGATATCTTAATATATCTATGTATTGTGTTCAATATTGCAGAATAATTCGGGATCCAATTTGTCAATGCTCATGAGTGTGAGAAGTGTAACCTTATATCAAAAAACAAGTGAGATAAAAAAAACCTGCATGTAATTTGCAAGTTGCTGAACATAAGAAATGATTTGGAAATTGGTCTGTGATCGGCCCTGGTTCATACTCATGAATATTAAAAAAATGACCTTGAGTAAAGATATATTTTAAACAAAACACAGCTTTTCCCATTAGTGAGTCAGTGGCAAAGTGTATTGTCAAATAGTTTTCTGTTGTGAACTTTATTTTTCCTGATTATGGCTATCTATTTAAACAGATTTCATTCTGGATGATTTGAGTTAATTTTTCTTTCTACTAAGCAGCCTCAGAGCCTCACTGAAGTAGTACAGTATGGGTATGTCACCCTACGTCAACTTGGCTGAACTACATTTCTTATGACATAGCCCAGCATGTTTATTCAAAGAGGAATGCTCCTATCTAAAGTACATGTCCCTTGCAGTTGAGAAATCAAATTTTTAAAGTATGAGACAGAGCAGTGTTGCATTTCCTGTAAGACATGATACTGGCTTAAGTGGATACAAAATACATCTGAACCATTTCAGAATGAAAAATACTTTCATTGCTTAACTGACCTTTTCTGAAAATGTTTGTTCTCTGGAATGTTTTGAAACTTTCTTTTCTAGAGAAAGTAAAACATCTGAATATCAGCTGTCTTACAGAGCTAAACTCTCCTTTTCAGTTCTATTAGGTAGAGTATCCTTGACTCCAGATAAAATGAAATTTATTGTATGTTGTGTTTGATCACTAAGAAATCTTACTTTGGGACAATTGCCTGTGGTAGTCTGTTATTTTGCAGTTTGTTCTTCTGTAATAAGTTTTAAATATTCCTTGTTATAAGTTTGTAATGGTTCATTCCATGTAACCCATTTGGTTTCCCTGACGGTTCAGTCCTGAGTTTTTTAGCCCAAAATTCCAGCCAAGTGCATGTCAATCCCCCTGTCTGTCAAAGATAGCACTCCCTTTTTGTTCTGGAAGGTTCCCTGTCCTTCATCCTGTCCTCGGAGTAAGATTGGATTGTAAGGTTTGCTCCTTCCCCTTATTAGCTCCTATTGGATAGCCTTTACTCTGTACCCCTACCCTGATACCCCCCTATTGGTAAAGGGTTGTGTCCTCCCCTTATCCCCTCCTCTCTTTAAAAGCAGTCCTTTTGCCCTCCATGACGGTCACTTGTCCCTGACTCACCTGAGGAATAAATGTCCTTAGAACTCAAACAAGTGATCCCTCCCTATTCCTTCGCCTTGATTCTCACATTGAGCTTACTGCTGTTCTGCCTGCGACACAGCCGCCAGCGGCCAGGAGCTGAGAGCAGCCCCTGCACACAGCAATACCCAGAACACAGATCTGGGAGCTGAGAGCAGCCCCTGCACACAGCGCTACCCAGAACACAGATCTGGGAGCGGCCCCTCTCATGACTGCATCAGTCTCAGGGGTGAGCAGACAGACATCTCCTGTGACTGCAGTAACGCAGTGACAATTGCCATGGTTTTATTTTCCCCACTGTGTATCACTGAGTGTTGGAAGCTCCTCTTGTGCTAAAGCATAGCTTTAATTATGATATTTGTCTGAAGCAGTAACTATTGCACCTATTGAAAACAAAAGTACATTTCTCTATTTTGAAATACCAGCTTCTTGCTAGCGTTACTAAGCAAGTCAGAATAGAAGCTAGAAAGAAGAAAGCAGACAAAAAAGTTGAACAAAACTTACCTGCTGAATTTACATGCTTTTGTACTATGTATTTTATACATTGAGCTTCCAAAGTGTAAAGAAAACATTCAACTTAAATGGAGAGAAGTGAAATGGTGTCGATACTCATGGTGGTCTGTGTCATACAAAATAAGCCTTGCACTGCTGTGCAGAAGCTGGTGATAATCAGTACCATCTTTACGTTCAGACCTGTTCTCACTTCATTCAACACCAGCAAACCAAGCCTTGCCTCTGTAAAAGAAAGCTTCAATAGCCTTTGATATTACAGCAGTTCACTGCAAGGCAATGTCTTCAAAAGTTCCTTATTTGTGAGAACAGATTCACATTACGAGCTCCCACTGGCACCATCTGGCCCAAAGTTTAAGGGAAAATCCAAAGAATACACATAGAATGAGTGCATTTTAAAACTGAGGGGAGTTATATGTGGTTATACTGGTAAATGCTGTAGGTCTTGCACTGATCTTGGGAGAGCATGTCTCTGTGTGTGTGTGTGTGTGTGTGTGTGTGTCTGTGTGTCTGTGTGTCTGTGTGTCTGTGTGTGTCTGTGTGTAACACTGGTGCTTTTATACAAAAATGTCAAATGAGAGTGCAAAATCCCATAAGGATCTTTAAGTAGTTTAGGGATAGACAATTTGACAGATAAACTGTTAAAATCTGTAAACTGTTTTTCTATTACTGCCTTATATTATCTATCTCCTTTTTTTTAAGAGGGAGAATTGCACTGTTTCAGAGCCTAAAATATCTACATCAAATAAAAACACTGCACCTAGAAATATGCTATTCAACATAAATGATTGATTGATCTCAATACTGAAAGGGATATAGTAAAGTATAGTATAAAAATGTGTTTCTGTTGGGTTAGGGTATTTTTTTGTTTTGTTTTTTGTATTATAGATAAAAATCTACTAAATGCGATAAAGTGACAAAATGCATTTTTACCCTTACGGTCTGTCTTTTCCTGTAAATATTTATATAAGTAGTGTAAGTAATATGTTTAAGTAACCCTGCTGAGCCAGAGCAAAGTTTAGCTGTGATCATAATGTCATCAGAGCACAAGCAGCAGAGTAGATGATCTTTGTGTATCTCCACAGGTAGAAATGATGACTGGGGGTTTTCCAAGTTACAAGTGTTGCTTTTAAATAATCCTTAACAGTTTTCTTGATTTGCTCAGGTCTTTTTGAGCCTACATAAAGTCTGAGCATATAAAACATCCTGAGAAACTCTGTGCAGTTCTCCTAACATTTTTTTTCAACTTACTTCCCTTCCTGCCCCTTAGGCCTTCTATTGGAAAAGAAAGGAAACAATAACACCTTATGCTTTTTCATTATACTCATAATTTTTATAGATTTTTGTTCTATCGCTTCTCACTCATCTTTTTTCCAGGATGAAGAGTACAGGTGTATTTAGTTATTCCTTCTATTGATATTGTTCTTTAACTTTGATCATAACCTGATACCCTTTCCTGCACTTTTCTCAATTGCTATTCCCACATCTAAAAAATAATATAACAGAAGTGAAAGCATTTAAAATGTAGTTGTATAACAAATTTATTCACTGGCACATTAGTGCTTTCCCTTCTGTATTCCTTTTTGAATAATTTCTAGCACTCCATTTGCTTCTTTCACTGTTTTTGATTTGGTGCTTTTATAAAACTACATTATAACATCAGCATCTCTATTCTGTGCCTACTGCTCAGCTTGGATGCAAACTAAATTCTTAATAGGTTTGAAATCATGCTTTGGAGGCAGAAATTCAGACCCATGTTGGCCTCAGTGTAGGCTTAGCCTACAAGAGAGTTTTGTGAACACTTGCAGATATTGAAGAGGACATAGTTTGAAATTTTCTACATGAAAAATTCTTTACATCAAATGATAGGGCTTTGTTGTGCTACAAAAAAAAAAAATTAGTAAATCTTGTAAATACTCCAAGTGAATCTGCTAGTATTGTTATTGAAAATTGAATATTAGGAAGAGTTTGGAATTGTTTTCCCCTTTTAGCAGCAAAGTTTATGGTTAAAATTTGGAAACAGATATGGATTTGGGACCATTCCACTTTTTTTTTTTTTTAATGATAATAAGTGTGCAGGTTCTGATGTTGAAACCCTGTTTGATTTTTACAGTTTGTGAAATTTTGGCATGCTTCTACACTGCTAAAAGTTAACGTGGAAAAAAAAAAAAAAACTTTTATTTTTCAATTCAAGTGAATTCAAATAAAGAAAATAGCCAGCTGCTTTATCGTGCCTTTTTTGAAAAAAAGAAGAATAATTTTTACCCAATTACCTTAAAGCTGGAAAACTTAATGGGAATTGAAAAACTCAATGTGAGCAGAAGGGAGAAAAGGGTGATAAAATAAAATATTCTTTAGAAAATAAAATAAAATATGAAACCTCAAAAGAAGTTTGCATAAGAAAAGGTTTTATTATTGCCTTTTTCTCACTGATAGAGGAACTGGATGAAAATAATTTCTGTGTGGTTTATTTTTACTTATTTTGAGAGGGAGAGTTGGACCTTCTTCTCTGAATGTTAGGCTTCCTAACATTCACAGCTATTTAATCCTTTTGAGAAAGAAGACCTAATTGGACAAGTAAGCTTGAAAAAATCTTACTGTGTGCCTCTATGCATTTCAGGTTGCACTGCAGCCTCTTTAAGGGCTTCCTTGACCAATTCTTATGCTACAATTTTGTTTGTATCTGCTAAACTAAATGTGGGTAGAGCTAAAACCTGTGGAAGTCTGTGGGTCTTTGGATCTCTGTGATGGAGTCAGAGCCTTGAGAAATACAGTCATGGAACCATGGAATCATAGAATAGCTTGGGCTGGAAAGGACCTTAATAGTTTAGTTCTAATCCCCCTGCAGTGGGCAGAAACACCTTCCACTAGACTAGGTTGCTCAAAGCCTGACCTAGAACACTGCCTTGGATAGGGCATCCACAGCTTCTCTGTGCACCCCGTTCTAGTGTATCACCACCCACAGAGTAAACATGAAGCACTAAATAAGTCACTTACAGGACTTCTAAATATCTGTAGAGAATGAAGTCCTTGGTGCAGTGACTTAGTTCAATGACAGCAGTCTCATTCATCCCTGTCCAGGATTGTTACTCATAGTAAACAAATACTTGCAGCAACAGCTGTTTTCAGCAGAAGGGCAGTCCTTCAGCAGTTTCAGAAAATTTAACTAAAACTCATTAATTCAATCTCTTTATACTGTCTTAGTTTACAATAGTTTTCAGAGTAGAGTATGAAACACAATTCTGCAAAGTATGCATGAAACCCTGAGATATTCCTGCGTCCAGGTACACAAGCAATCTCTTTCTAGCTTTGGTTTCACAATTCATGGTAGTGGTCAGCTAGTACTGGGTGTTCATCAAGAACTTGGGGAGCTGAGGGCATGTTACTAGTCTGTAGATTAATTTTGTGACTACAGCCCCCAGTACCTTTCCGATTTTTAGAATAAGAAAAGCTTAAAGAAACAAATCTCATCTTTTCAGACAGTGTCTTGTAAAGAACTTCACATTTCAAAAGTATCCTAATTCCAAAACTCTTTGTCTTAAACACCCAAAATACGAAGAAGGAAGAGATAAAAGAAGTCACATTTCATATACAGATTCTGCTTCTGTGCAAGCCTTATTATTTTCCATTGAAAAATGTGTCAGTAAACAGGAGTCCAGACCCTTGGGTTTTCTGTAACTCTTTCACAAAAGTGCTGGTAACTGTTCTTGGGAGCCGCAGAGCAGGTGTTTGTAAGACCAAGTTAAAGGAAACCTGGACCTGGATTTCCTCTTCTTCCCTTTACATTCCCCACTGTTACTGGGGATAGTTGATGGTTGGAAATAGAGCAGTCTTAAAAAAACATAATGTCTAACTGCAGTCAAAGGACTGTACCAAAGATAAAGCAGCTTTTAAAAAATAGCTTTTTGTAGGTGTTATTTTTCTCTACATCTGTGGAGTCAGTTTTACCACTCTATTATAATGGATGCAATATTTCTAATCCTACAACAATGGCTTCATTTGAAGATATGTCCTAAAAAAACAATGGATCAATCACCAAAAGAAATTAATACCAAAGAGGGTGCTAGTTGAAAATTTCTAGAACATTTTGATTTGAAAATTTTAAAATTTATTATGTTTTATTAAAAATATCTTACATTTTAAAATAGGCGTTTTAAGGTTCCCAATAGTCACTTATTACAGAAATATCAACCTTGCTGCAATAGTTCTTTTGTCAGAGGATACAAAATAACCAGGGCAGATGTTACAGAGAAAGAAGAGGGATGCTCTCTGACACAAGCATCTTGCAGATTAAGTAAAAGATAAAGGTGACATGTGGATGTAGAATAAATGGGAGAGCTCAAGGAAACAGGGCAAGTAAAGTTGGTCAGTCTGACTGCTCTTGTAGCAGCACCCTGTCATGAGATTTGGCATGAACACCATGGAGAAGAAAACACAAATTTAAAGGCTGATCATACTGCAGCTTTGTGGCAGTTTGAGGGGAATGAGGACAATGGAATATAAAAGACATAGGACACAAGCAACTCTGAATTTAACAAAATGTTGCATCATGATGGGTCAGACCTGGAGTTTAGGGTGAAAAAGAAGCTTGGGTGGAGAGGACTAAAAATGCTTTTTAAAAGAAAAGATACAATTTACATTTCATAAAACAGAAGAAACATCTAGAAAAATAGAGGTATGTCTCTGTCAAAGAGTTTGACAATATATATGAGCATTACAATAGTATTTAAGGCTAGTGTGAAGCAAATGGGATCACGTTTGTTTGAGAAAATAGTTTAAGAAATCTCCAAGTAAAAGGATGAAAATCACAACTAGAAATATAAAAATACTAATGAAATAAATGTGAATAAACTTGTCCTTTCCATTCATAAGCAAGGAGTATGATTTTACAATTTCCATGATATATTTTTATGTGATTGAAGCAATCCAACAGTAAGGTGACGTAGTTAACACAGGAAGCAATTTAATAAAATGACAGTTTCTTTTCCTGTGGCAACACACTATCTGTCATTTCTATCATACTTCTAAATTTGCTTGCAAATTTCAGCCAAAGTTGAAAGAATTTGCAGTTACAGGTTCCTACAAATTTTATGAAAGGTAAACAAAAAGGCAGGGGAGTCTCAAACTAGGGTGTGGTGGTGCATTTTTATAATGTTCTCACTGTTAGTTATTTAATGTTACTTAAGTTCAATAGTTTCTCCTATGTACCCCCATTATATGCCCTCAGGGTAGTTTCTTCCAGGTTGTTTACTCCCCAGTTTTCCTGCCAACTGAGCTGCCACTCAGTGTGTTCTTCCCCTGGTTCCTCTCCTTTTGCCTGTATTTGGTTTTATCAATCCAAGTTGTGTTGCCCCTTTCCCTTGACTATCACCCCGAACTCGCCCACAACAGCCCATGTTATTCCAGAAGTTTCGATGTCAATCACCCCAAGCTAAGTAAATGATTTGTCCTTGAGGCTTTTCTCCTCCCCTGTGCAGATTCTATTGGTTGAATCAAGCTGTGTGTCCCTCCTTAAGTGTATCCCCATTGGTTATATGGTGTTCCCATGCCTTAGGGTGACTCCCTTTAAAAACCACAGTCAAACCCCCATTTTGTTGTCACTTCTCCCTGACCCATCCTTGGAATAAAACTTTCTTGGACTTCAAACAAGTGTCCATTCCTTTGATCCTTTATCTTGGTCTTTTCGTGGTACTCGGCTGCAGCGTCACCCACGCCGCTGCAATTACTGCCACCTTGGAAACCTCGGCTGAGATCCAGGGGCAGCCACTCTCGCGCGTCCCGCCGGTTGCCTGGGAACGTGCTAGCGTGCATTCCATCACTTGGTGACTGCTTGAGGACCGCACTAGTGTCCCAGAGAACACTTAGAAAAAACACAACCTGTACAGATTGTTTGGGAGGTTTGGCAGCAAGTTTATAGCTGACTATGTAAACTTGCTCTTGGACACAAATGCACTGATTGGCCAACCAACATTTAGACAGCTCTCTAATTGCAGATTTCCTATAAGCCCCTACAAGAGAAGGGGCACAGAACAGTAATTGTATGTAGTAAAGTATTAAGGGGAAAAGGAAGCAAATATATAAAACACAAAGCCTCATCAGCACTGCTCAGAGAACAGTCTTTTTTTAGTATCTTAGGCTGAAACAACTTGGAAGTCAAAAGAATAACCTTACACCTGAAGAGACATAACCTGGTACTGTTAATTGTGTCACTCCAGTTATACTGTATTTCAGAGTCTTCATAAAACTATTACTTTAAATATTTTAAAGGATTGCAGTACCATAAAGTCATTCCTCCACTCTTACGGTTATAAGACTGAAGTGAATTGATCATACATGATGAATATTGACTTTTTTTGGCAAGAATAACAAGACCCCTACATATATACATATATATACAGATGATGGCTAGTAGGCAATCTCATGTGTGCGTGGGGTAGCCTCCAAAAGAACAATGAGTATTGCTTCTTGTCCCCAACTCACCAAGGCTGTAGCCAGGCGAGTCAGTCCAGTCCTCTGGACTCCTAGGCCTCTCACTGTAGTTATGAACCTCTGATATCTGGACAAAAGGATGAAAAAGAAAGGGATAGTGTCACAGAGGAGCTTGAAATGCCTTTCTGGTTCCACACCACCAATTTTACTGATGATAACTAGGACCTAAAAATAAAAGCTAGATAACTTTCTGAGTATGAGGTGGTTTTTTTTGTTAATTTTTTTTGTTTGTTTGTTTGTGTTTTTTGTTTTGTTTTGTTTTGTGGGGGTTTTTTTTGGTTTTTTTTTTTTGGTTTTTTTTTGTTTTTCAGTGAAGCAAAATAGTGTGTTGGTATGTGGATGAGAAAAGCCTTTAAGGAACACAATTATTTTGACACCGCTACTTCTCAGAGTGAAACAGCATGTTAAAATCTATATGAAACTGAAATAAATAAGGAGAATGAAGAACAGAATAAAGCTTTTTTCTTCTTTATTGGCTAATTTCAATGGAATTTTAAGTGCAAGTTAAAACTTCAGAAGCATAGGATGAGAACTTTAAGTCATAGATCTTACGGTGCTGTAAAGCTACTGACTGAAAATATCTTAAAGCACATTTGGTCCAAGCCGAGGGGTATTTCTAAGATTCTGAAGTGATATCTTGGGAATGATTGTGTATGTCATTCCAATCTTAAGAGCTACACATGTATCATTGAGTATCACTGATTTATATTCTGCTTTCCAGAAGTATTAACCAAATGTGCAGAAGAAAAAAGTTGGAAAAACTCACAAGTCCTAATCCTATCCAGGTACACTACAACATTCCTACCTGTGGAGTAACTTGGCAGGAAAACCAGAGAGACTGTTTGCCTCTTTACAGGATAGACTTTTCCATATTCTTTGCCTGGAAGCATTATAGGCACCTCTTCTCCTTTACATTGTTTAAAAAGAGGGTTGCTAAAAATATATAGTCGCCATCATATTCCTACCTTAATCTTTTAATTAAAATAAAAATGTTTTTCCTAAAAAATGTTCTGAGCTCTGCTCATTCAGTGAAGAAAATGCATGTTTTTAATCCTCTTTGTAAAATTTTGTTATTGAATTCAAGTTACACCTGTAAAGCCATTATAAATGAAGGACTTAATATATCAGTAATAGTGCCTTAACTATTGGGAAGGCACAAATAGACTCAGGGCCAAATCAGGTAAGGGAGAGAAGGCTGGTGAGCATTTGGTTCCTTAATACAAGCCCTGGCTCAAGAGATATGATAACTGAACTGTATTATCCAGTCTGTGTTCTGAATGAAATTCAGAGTTTTTTTCTGAATGGTGATTATTGGGTTTCACCAGCGGTCTTCTGTAACAAAAAGTCACAGAGCTGAGGGAGATAAGCTGCATTTGTGAGTCACCACACTTGACAATGCATTTTAATGTTAGTGTGTCAGAAAACTGAATTCAGGCAACAACAAAGTCTTCACCTGTGAAAGGAAAAAGAAGCAAAAAATGCCTCAAGTATCTATGTTGTTGAGAAGATCTGAGGAAAGAGGTCAGTAATGAATTAAACACAAATCTGACAGCTACTGCTTTTTCAGCACCACTGCAGAGTGCTTTAATACCTGCTACCCTACTGTTATTTTCTTCTGGTGTTCTTACATAAGAAAGATTTCCATTCTTACCAGCCTCTCTGTTGCTGTCACCTCTTTTATCAAGCTAATTTTAACTTTAAAATAACACAGAATGATTCAAAACTTTGAGGTCAGCCTCAGCTTCAGTGTGGAGATGAACTCACTGATATCTAGATGTCCCCTCTAACATAAGTTTTTCTCAGCTCTTATGATTTTAATTACTTCATCGGAAGAAAGATCAAATTACCACGGAGTTTCTTATCCTCTATAGTGCTTTTAGTTTATTGTGATTTGGACATTATGTTATTATAATGGATGTAACACAAACTCCTTATTTGTTCATGCTTCTCTTCTGAACCCGTAGCACTGCACAATGTCTGGGCCTGGTCACCTATCACATTACTCTGTTAGGAATAAATAGCCATCTTAGCAGTGGGTCACAGGCTTGCCAGAGAACCTGCATGCTGAACTCATAGCCACTGGGAAGGAGATAGATGGGCAGGCTGAACACTCCCCAGCTGACCTGGCAAACAGAGTTGGTCAGTGGTTTCCATGTTATCCTAGCTTTTGTCATTTTNTTTTTTTTCCCCCCCCCAAAATAAAACCAAAAATACGTAGACTTTTGCTTTGAAAATGTGCTGAGGAATTTCAGAGTTTGATCAAGGTGCAAAGATTTCATTTAGGACAGCCTAGCATAAGTTTTATTTGTCTGTGCTGCCACACATGAACTGCTGCTCATGTTGGTCTTGTACTGCAGTTCCCTGGAAGGATTTGAGTTCCCAGTGGGCTCCACAGTCCCTAAGCTTAAGATGCATCAGGAAAACTCTTGGCAGTGATGCCTTCTGGATTTTTTCTCTGTAACTAATTTTACAAGCTCAGCTACTATTACACACCAGAGGATCCACACAGGAAAAAACATGTGCAGCGAGTAGCAAGAGTTGTTCAGCTGAGTGCCTTAGGACATTTGTGCTATCACCCTCACTGTGCATGCTCTGATACTTGATGAGAAATTTGATATGTGTTATCTTTGAGATCTCTACCCCATTGGGCTTGACAGAATCTAATGAAAAGACACATACAAAAGTCATGTCCCTCATGTTAAGTTAATGCAAATTAATGTATCTGTAGTTCCTGCAGATGCGAATACATGGCATACTGGACAACAACTAAAGCACTTTTGCATAAGCAGTGCTGGCCATCAAAGGCAAACTTAAAAAACAAACAAAAAAATTCCTTTTCTTATCAACAAGGTGAACTGCCTCTTTCTGGATGGAGATCTTACTGTTTTTTTCTCCTGTATTATGAAAGTAACTGAAATAAAAACATCTTTCCTCAAACACCACAAAGGAAGAAGAAGGTAGCAGTAATCCAACCTCTTGTATACAGTCATACTCAGCGGATAGCAATAAATGTTCCAGCAGTTTTCTAATTTATTTGAATGGGAAACAGTATGGGTCTCTAAGCTGCTATGCACACAATCAACAATGCTGTTAATGGCTGTTACCATATCTCTGTAACTCTGTTAAGTGAAAGAACTTCAGCTCTCTGTGATATAGGGTGTATGTCCTGATGTTATTTTGAGATATCACTGACTTTCTGTCTAAAATTATTGTGTACTATCAGTTCATTGAGGTGGTACAATCAATCACACCTTGTTCAACTAATTTTTAATACTATCATCTAATCTTATTGCATAGACAAAAAGCGTGTTTTACGATCGATGGACAGAGAAGTAGAGTTATTTCTTACTGCCTTTTTGGAAGTTGAAGATATAAAACATGTCTTTGGAAACATCTCTTTGCACTACTTTTGGTTTTACTCTGAATGACAGTTAAGCTATAAAAGTAGATACTAAACCCACATAATATGTTAGCCTTAGGAAAAGGGAGATTTACATTTCTCTACTGTTCTGTGAAATAGAATATATTATGCTAAACCTTTTCAACCCTTCAGAAAATATCTATTTCAAAAGATTTAAATACAACACAAAAGTATGAGCAAAACGAGAGGAGATACAAAGTTCAGGCAAAGGGGAAAAGGTTTTCTGTTGGCACAGATGCCACAAAGGGACAGAAGGGTAAAAAATGCAAAGCTGGGCACACTGTGAGTACCAGCAGGACATCCAACCTGTAACTGCAAACTGCTGAAGTGTGAGGTAGGGGGAGAAAAGCAAAAGAAAATATTTTTTATTCAGCACAGAGTTGTTTAGTTCCTCTTTCATCCCACAAATCACTGGTTAATTGGCTAAGAAACAGTGCTTAGCAGAGTGTGGAAAGAAGATACAGAAACAAATGGAAAAACTTCTGCCATTAGAACAAAAAGTGTCAGGAAAAGTTTTTTACATCCCATAATCAATGCAAAGGTGTGAAAATCTTCTTGTGCTTTTGAAACTCTTGTGCTACTTACAAGGAAACATAGTCATAGGGAGTAAAAAAAAGAGAAGGGAAGTCAGCAAGTAAAGGAAAAAGGTAGGGAAAAGCAGAGTGATGTTTCAGATACAAAAGTGAAAGACAGTACTTTGGAGAACAAATAATAAATTGATCATTTCCTCTGAAGAAGTAACCAGATGAACTACAGAAAATATTAAGATGGATTCATGCAACAGCAAGTAAAATATGGAAGTTAGACTGAAATAAGAAACATGGATGGACACATAATGAGCAGGGATATGATGGGGGAATAATAGAATTATTTTCATATTTTGATATTTACAGAGAAAAATCTATTTTGATTATACTTCTTTGTTTGTTTGTTTTTTTATGCTTTGGTGATAGTGCAGGGAAAAGAAAGGCACCTTTCTTTTCTCATAGAATAATAGACTATTCTGAATTGGAAGGGACCCACAGGGATCATCAAAGTCTAGCTCCTGGGCCTGCACAGAACAGCTCCAAATATCACATTGTGTGCTATGAGAGTGTTTTCCAAGTGCTCCTTGAGCTCTGTCAGGCTTGGTGCTGTGACCACTTCCCTGGGGAGCCTGTTCCAGCACCCAGTCACCCTCTGGGTAATGAACTTTTTTCCTAATATCCAGCCTAAACCTCCCCTGACACAACTTCGAGCCATTGTCTCGGGTCCTGTCACTGTCACCACAGAGAAGAGACCAGTGCCTGCCCCACCTCTTCCCCTTGTGAGAAAATTGTATATATCCTTCTCCCCACAGTGATCATACTGTTACCTGTGATATTTTCCAAAGCAATGACTAGTTTCTTTCTAGAAATGTTACATTCCGTAACTGCATCTAAAAGAGCTGCAAGTTAGTGACACCAATATGCAAATGCCGATACTTAGAGTACGCAAAGACTACCTTGTGCAACATGCAAAAGGAACAACATTTACTTTCAGGAACTCATTATGTTAGGTGGGAATGTAGAAGAGTAAACATGTTCCTCTATTTCAGAAATTTAGGTTCTCAGGTAGCAGATACTACAGTATATCTAAAAGGTTGATTTTCTTCCAGCTGTTAGGTGGTGGGTATAAGTTACATAATACGGAGCTAGGGAAATTAGTTTAATTTGCATACATGCTACCTTTTTAAAATTAAACTAAACTTGAGAAGAAAAGACTATTTATATTCATATTTGACTAATCGGAATAAATTATAAATACTCAAGTTTAGTCCACAAAACGCAACTGAAGGAGAAATTTTTAGAATTTTACCAGAAAACTAGCACAAGAGTAAATGATCCTCCATCATCTGCAATTTAGGTGGCTTCTGACTTTCACAGAAGGAAATAAATGTTGAATGAACCCTGTGAGACCATGAAAGCTTTTTTTCCCAATTATTATTTATCAACAAATGCATATGTGTGTATGTGTGTATTCATGCATGATTGAATACATTTGCACGCATGACCACTGGATTACTTATCAATAATTCCTCTGTTCTTTTCATGCCATGAATTATGGCAGTGGGGTTAGAAGGTTTTAACTGGTTAGAAATGTGTTTAGAATGTTACAATGGTTTGCCCCCATTCACTCCTATTCAGTCCCTCATAATGGTATCTCCCGGAGCAGCTCCTGAGCTTTCTCGGCTTTTCTGTGTAAACCCAGCCCCAGCAAACTGTCTATCACACCCATAACTGAGAATGTTCTATGTCAGTTATGATATTCCCCCTCAATTATTGGTTTTACCCACCAAAATCCTCTTCGCAGCTAGCCCCGATTTGCCACTGAGCTGCCCTGGGGGGCGGGGGGGAGCCCCCTGCAGGGTGGGCAGCCTGGGTTTTAAAAGGGGTTCACTCCTCTTTGTCCCCAGTTTTCCTGCGTGTCTGTTCAGGCTGCAGACTTCTCCCCCCATGGACAGTGGTAGTACGCTGCCAATGCGGCGTTACAGCACCTCCTGGCCTGGGCCAGCCCCGTTCTGAGTCAGCACTGGCACTGCTGCTCCCCTGCCATGTCGGCAAACCGTGCCACGCTGCCAGAGCCAGCACGAGCCTGAAACCACCACATCTGCCTGTTCCATTGCCACGGCGACACTGGAGACAATCTACTCCACTCCTCAGCGGTCCTGGTGGGCTACACCAAGCCCTGCGTGGAACCCACAGCTCCTGCCAGGCTCCTGCCATTTCTCTAGATGGTGCGCGCCTCCACTCCACCCCAACGCCACCTTGGGCAGCCAGAGCCCGCTTGCCATGCTCCTCTCCGGTCCCGGTGAAGCAGCAGCGAGCCGAGCGAGCAGTGGCGACCTCCCACCGCCGCCCTGACACCAGACCACAGCGCAGTTCTTCCTGCAACAACCCCGGACGGTCCCACGCCTCCCGGACTGCTCCCGCTGCATCCCATCGCTTTCCAGGTGGTTGCAACTGTTACAAATCGCACACGGGGCTTCCCCTCGTGGCAGAGTTGTCCAGCAAAGCCCGCGGGTCGGCCCGGCCCCTCTCCTGGTGTGGAGAATAAAGCAGCTTAGAAAACCACGTAAGAGAGCCCTCCCTCCTTTCCTTTACCCCTATCTCTGGTGCAAGTCCATGGACTGGCCATATCAGCTGGTCTCGACCCCTTCGAGCCTGGCCGAACCGTTACCCTTGCCCGCCAGTGGCATAGGCAGGGAGCGGCCATACTTGATGATTCACCGAGGGGAGGCGGGGGTTGGAGCTAAGCAGCATCTAGATTCCCTCCCCCATCCCAAGACCAGGGCGAGGCATCAATGAATGCTGCTTGCCAGTTGATTTATTTTCTTCTGGAGGTAGAAAATTCAACCTTTTATTAATTATAGGGTAATGAAAACCATTCTTCTAGCTGTTCACATTCACATTCAGCTGTGTATCATCATATCTGTGAGTCAAAAAATGAAGCATCAGCCTCCATGCTGACAAGAAAGGTCAACAAGGCAGAAATGCATTTCATTTACTAGAAATTACAAATCAGGAATTAAATTAAAACAAGTAAACTTTACTTGAAAATGATAGGTTAGTCTTTCAAGGGAGTGTAATTCTTGCACATCAGAAGCTTGACTTTCCCCCGGGGTTTCTGGAGATGCTGCCTCACACTTTCTCCTCAATCTGCCCACTCCACAGGAAAAAAAACAAAACAAAGCAGACAATGGAAAATGTGAAGGCGTGTTCCTCATACATTTCTGTTGAATGTTTCTTCTAGTCTCTCTTGAGAGACGCAACAGAAATGAACAAGATACGAAGCAGAATGTTGCAAACAAAAGCTGCCATTGAGAAAGGCCTTTCAACATGACCTAGAAAAAATATAAAAGAAATACAGCATTGTTCTTACTTCTATTTTGAAATTCCATTTGATATTTCAGACATTTCCTCTTCTATTAGCACATTTCTTCTTCTATTTTTTGACTGACTAAATTTAATTTGTTAAAATTACGGTACTTTATAGGTTTTTTTAACTTAAAATTTACATTATAAGGTGAATTTTTAGAGTACTGAGATTCAAAAGCCTAAGAACTTTAAATTTTCTGCACATAGAAAACACATAATTTGACAGTTAAATGTTGAAATTAATCAGACAGTTACATTTCCACGTCAGCCCATGTGCAATGTAATGCAGTTGGTGTGGTAGGTAAGTATTTGGCCTGTTTTAACAAAGGTCACCACTTTAAAGAGTGTTTTTCTGGTTTTTAAGAGAATTTTTCAAGCAGATGTTTGCCATTTCACTGAGAACAAAAACATCTCATTTAATTCAGTCACCTGACCCCAGAGTATAGACAAGTGCATTTCTGTAAATGAAAGGAAATTGCCTGAAAATGAATACAAATAACAGAGCAAACTCTAATTTATTTTGTACTCATAAATGGACACCTATTTATATTAGGTCCCCTAATGACAACCTCTGTAGCCTACTCATTTGCTTTTTCAGGATCCTTTTGTTTTCAGAGCAGTGGAAAGAGAGGATAAACAAATATAAAACAAAGATTAATAGGTCCAATTCCAATCATAGGGAAGTCCTGACTTTTCTGCTACTTTTCTCCATGATGATTTTGCCATCATATTGCACTGTTTTGCGCAGAACTTAAATCACCATGTTCTCCACCAGGAAAAACTAGAAAAAAGTAGTGCAAAGTGAAGGAAGTCAGAGAATTATGTGTCTTTAAAATACTGCCAAAAGAAGGACTTTGGCCAGAACTATGCAAAGATGCTTCAAAAAAGGCATTATGTGTGTTGTCATGATTTAAAGTGGCCCTTTCTGTATCCAGGACTAGCCCCCACTCCCCCAAAAAAATAACAGCATCTCAAAAAAACCCCAAACAAAAACCCCCAAACAAACAAAAGGATAAAACAAAACCAAAAGCAAAACACACAAACACACAAACAAGTGCAAAACTCAAAAAAAACCCCCAAAAAAACCCAACAAAAAACCTCAAACCAAACAAAAAACCAACCAACCCACCACTACTACTACCACCGCCAAGAACAAAAGAAAGAAACAAACAAAAAAACAACCAAAAAAAATCAAAACACAAACTCGCTGTTGGCAATACCAATAAAGACAGTTCATGTCTATGGGCTTTTCTTATACTTAAGAATAGGTGTGTTTTTTTCTAAGATGAAACACTAGAATTAGGCAAAAGCTGACTGTATCACATAGGATATTCTTAGAGGAAAATGAAGAATGTACAAGATGGCAAAACTGTACCTAGCATAGTACTGAGACCTAGATCTACAAGCGCTGGTCCCTAAGATGAGGTATACTTACAGTGTTACCAGAATCACAACTTATTCAGTTTTCTTTCTGTGGTAAAATGGAAATATAGAGGGAAAAATAAATTTATTCCATCTGAAAGCAATAGCATCCTGTTTAAAAGTAATGTACTTTTATTCCATGGAACACTTTCTGAGACATTTTGAATATTTTCAATTTCATTACATTACGCAACTCTTAAAAACTATTTCTTGTGCTTCCTTTAATATTAAGATGCAATTTTCAAGAAAACACATGAAAAATTTGTTCACATGCTGAAATCTAAGATCAGATTTTGCAAAATATTAAGGAAAGAATTGTGAAAAAGATTTTGATATTTTCAGAATTCTGTCATTCAAGCCATCCCTTTTCAGAGGACTTATTGTTTTCCAGAATAGTAATTCTGGTCTCCCTGCAGCTTTACCTACAGTTTGTGGAAGTTTTACTTTGACCTTTTGTATTTCCAGTGTGGTGGGTATTGAAGAAAATCCCATGAAAATCATAGCCTTTTACAGCAATATGGCAGTAGGCACAACTGAGAATGTGATTACCTTTTCAAAGCATTAGCCTAAGTGACATTTTAGTAATTTAATAAAGAATTTGTTCACATTTTGGAATATTTTCCTGGTCCTCTTGATGAAAAATACAAAAGTCATTTTTTTCTTCAGTAAGAATTAAATTTAAAAAAACACTGGGGAAAGAAAGAGCTTTGTTAAAAAATTGGAAGAGGAAATGGAAAAGGAAACCAAAATAATTCAGTTATGCAGTCCTGGATTCTCTGGATATTCTCTCATAAGATCAATGAGGGACATATGAAACTATACAGAAAATTGCATTTTATGCATTTAAAAATTCTAGGAGGGGATGTTTTTTCTCCATACATGCTGACAGAAAGCAGAGCAATACAACTACAAGAAATATGAAGAGAATCTCGTTGTCTGCTGCTCATTGATTTGGTAAGTATTGCAGTGCTTCATATTTATGATCTGACTTCAGATTTGCATTTCCTTTTCTCTCATTCCACAATGAGATACTGTACCATTCAGCCAAATAAATCAGTGAAGAAAAATATCATTTAGAGCTGGTCTGACTCACGGACTCATTCAATTCAGTAATCTGGAGAGCATGATTGCCTAAAGGTCTGAAATTGAACAACATCTTAGTAAAAATTAAAAACAAAAGAATGGACTCTGGTTATTGCTTATTAAATTTTCAAGCTCCAGTGACAATAACAAGTTTAAATTGATTGCTCAATACATTTTAAATAGATGGTACTGAATGTGCAACAAAACCACACCAGCATGGCAAAAGACTAGATGTTCTTGAATGGATAAGTACCTCAGTATTTTACTACCTCTGGAGAGGTTAGGGAATTCAATGAGGCTGACTCGAATGGATCCTATGAAAACGCTGAGCATCACAAGTGCTGGACTGCACCAACCACTGCCTCAACTTGTTGCTTCAGGGCAGCAAAATATGCTCTCTCCACATGCACATTTTGGCTTCCTCAGCCCTCCTGAAAAAGCCATCCACTTCCTTGCTGCTACCTCAGAGTCACCACGTTTGTCTTTCTGGCACAAACCCGAGCTTCCTTACGCTCTGTTAAATTTTTCACAAGACCCTTAATTCCAGTACGGTAAGGTGCTGGAGTTCAGCACCAGAAACCAACTAAACAAAAACACTTTAATACATGGGAGATGGGAGGGAAAGTCTAGACTACAGGGTCTTGCCAGTGTGTATGGAAGGAGAAGAGGAAACAGACAAGGAAATGGGAAAATAGGCGAGAATCAAAAAAGCATCTTTAGAAGAAAAGCCGACTGGCTTATAAATCTCACTTCTTATCTTGAGAGATCTTTTGATAATGCTAAAAGAATTTAAATATGTGAGTTTAAATGGTTTTCTGAAAGACTGTTTCTGCAAAAGCTATAAGGTATTCTGAAAAAGTCATGTAACTGGAGAAATGAGTCTAGGAATACATGAGTAAGAGAGAAAGGGAAAAACAATTAAAGTACTTGAACAAAAAGGGCAAATTAGAGTTCTCATTTTCACCCTGATTTTCCACAATACTGTAATAACACTAATCAAACAGGTTTCACCTATTGGTAGGGAAAAGACTCTTTGCACAAACCCGTGAAGTGATAAATTTTTTACTTGTCTTCCAGAGAAAACACACTGTCAAAGAGTCTGTCAACTAAATACAGAAAGATACAGACAAAGAAGCACAAACTCAGCCAACTAAACCCATCAACAAGATGAGAGCCAACCTGTCTGTGTTGTTACAGAAGCAGCAATCCCCCCCCTTGGGGTGTGCTGCTGCTGCTGCCCAGATTGCTTGGCAAGCCACAAAGTGAAATTGCCTTCTTGACAGCTGCTGTCTTTAAGACTGCTTTAGATTTGAATGCAGAATTACAGCACCTAAAATTTGTAATTTAAACACACTTTTAAGGATCACTTCAAATGTGTTCAACCTGTGAAGTTAAGTGTATGAAAACAAAATTATAGGTCATTAGAAAGAGACAAATGTGCCAAAATTATCCAGAAATTGTGGCAAGACACAAAAAGTTGTGAGCATTTTCTTCAGAGCATAGCTCCTGAGAGCTAAGTAATATGAGTGGAGAAATAAAATGATGGAATGGATTCTAAGGTTTCTTTATTCACTCTTTATTTTTCTTTTTTTAATAATTCTTCTCTTAACAAATGAGAAGTAACACCCATTGAGGAAAAAATGTAGAATATCTGTTGAATCAAAAAAAACAACAACAAAAAAAACCTCAAAAACTGCACAGGCAGTATTAGGGGATACATTTATTTTTCTTTTTTTTTCCTTCTGATAGGTGAAATCCTACTTATTAATCCCACTTTTTAATTTTTTTACATCAGTACTTCAAAAAGAGGGCTATGTGGATATCAAATCACTGTCTCTAATTTACCATTAAAGATATGAAGTTAATGTTATTTTAATCATTAAAATAATAATAATGTTTTTTAAACATAAAAAAGACTCACTACCATCAGCAGTTAGAATTCATATTTGTGTCTTATTTAAATTCTCTCTTTTATTTAATTCTAGTTCAGAGGACCATTGAGAAGATTTCTAAATTTTCCATGCAATCTCTATTTATGCTCTTACTAAATTTTCAAGAACCCTTTCAAGGCAAACACGAGAAGAAGAATGACAAATGACTAGAATTAGGGGACAACTGCTGAAAGATGCATTCTGATCCCCCTTCAAATTTGAGAAAAGCCCTACAAGTTTAGAAAACACCTTCTTTTGCTAGAATGTGTTCCTGGAGTGCTACTGTAAGCTACCATTAGAGAAGGTGTTATTAAATTATTTCTGCATTTTATTGCTTGGTCTATTAAGACTTTCCCAACTCACAACCCACTTGGGATCAGCTGAATTCAAGCTGAGGTATGAATCAGAGAACATGACAGTGCAATGCTTCTCAGCTGCTTAGCAGGCAAGAGAAAGCATCTTTTTTTTTTTCTTTCCTTGTTTGTGGGTGATTTTTCTTCACAAAATGAGGACAAAAAGGTATCAAGCAAAGCTAATTATACTTTTAGAAATTTTTCATCTACAATTCAAATAAGGATCTCCCTGAGAGGGATTCAGATTTTACATACTGTATGTGCTAACCTTCATCATACCAAATGGCAGTAGAAACTGAAATATTTTCCATATCAAGCGTAATTCATACACAAATTTTAAAACAACCCATGCATTTATGCTAAAATGAATTATTTAATTTAAACATATGAAATCAGGCAGATTTACAAATGAGGTTTCATTTCAAATTCATACCTCCTTGTCCCTATTTCAAAAGGGAGAGGAAAGCTTACAAAACAATGAGAGATGACTAACTTCCATGCAAATTACCTCAGAGGACGAGAAAGATTTAAAAATTGGGGTTGTTGATACAACAGAGAGTAACAACTCTAGTATTTTCTGGCCCTAGTGTTTTCTTAGAAGTTTTCCTTAGCAGCTTGTGAATTAGAAATGTAAGAGCAACTATTTTGCTCACTGAGACAGTCATGAAACACAGACAAGAGGTAAATAACCAGACATGGAGAAGATACAGGACAACAGACAGCCAATTTGACCCTTCAATGTGAGGTACCTTTTCGCATAATGAGAGAAAAGTCTTTCAGCACAGTCTTTATTTTGTCAGTAAAACCCACCTGTAAAAGAAAAAATTCTCAGCAGAAGGAAGTAGAGTACAAAATGGCTTCTGAGACTTCCATTTATGCAAAAAAATTCTTTTAGCATGCAGCTAATATATATTTATGCAATACACACACACACAAAAACCCCCAAAAAACCAAGAAATAACAATAATAATAATAATAATAAAGTCATTTGAACACAGTTTTTCCTGAATCAAATGCACTCAGAAAATGCAACATATTTCACTTTCTTGTGATGCTTCATTGTCTCTATTTTCTTAAGCACTTTCCTGTAGACAATAGAAAAAATAATTAGTTCTGCTCCCTAATATGGGCAATTATATATTAATATTTGGGTTTTTGATGATAAATCCATATAGAAAAGTAAAGGGCACAATATAAATGATTAATTGAATATGTAAATAACAAGGATTATGTGAAATGTCTTTGGTAAGCAGAAACATTGATATCTGAAAGTAAGTACAGCTTATAGATAAAAGGTTCATGGTAGAGCAATAACCAGAGTTCAAATACTGTCTCTGCCCTTGTGTCAGCTTAATATGGAAATGAAGATATCTCTGCACTAGTGTTTTATTTTGAACCAGGAATGCTATTGAAGTAACCATACACATCCTCTCTGCTTAGAGGATTTGGGCTCCTGTTGCAGTGGGGTCTCAGAGTGAACGTGCTGTGCTCTCTGTGGAAAACCTAAAGCTAAAGATGGACCCCCACTGTACAGTCCAAGGAGTCTGATCTGAGCTGGAGTGAAATTGCAGTCCACAAGTGTGTATAGGGAGGTCCTCAACACTCTGCATCTCTGTATTTATTGCTGTTTCCATTGCCTTCTGATTCAGTACATGTTTAGCAACCATATATGCTTTTTTTGTGATCTTTTACTTTAGAGTGGATAATAATGTAGAAAAGGTTAATTTCTGACCTAAAAATTTAAAGTCTCTAAGCAGAAGTTTTGTTCTAAAAAGAAATTGAGATTTTAACCCACTCTTTCAAATCAAAGCAAGATATCATTTCATAAAGAAAAAAAAATTCTGATTAAATTGGTTTTTTTTTCTGTCATCCCTTTTATATTTACCAAAAGCTTCCAAATGTCAATAGCCTCTAAAATGCTGAATTTTTAACCATCTGGATACACCTATGCTGCTGAGACACTTATTACTTGCAATTTAGGTGGGATTAATGTTCCAAAGGAGTTTCCTTAAAAAGTGAACATTTTTGCAAAAAAATTGCTTTCTGTTGATATTTGAATGTTCCTTAAAGAAACACTAAAAATTAACACAAAAATTTCATTATTTAGTTTTATGATATATTTGTCAAGGAGAACCATCAGCAGCAATCCAATGATGTTTTATCATCTATATTACACACTTAAATTC
>WBNO01029501.1:0-19107 GCA_013400575.1 Peucedramus taeniatus | reverse complement strand
TATAAATGAAAATCAGAACCAGTGTGTGATCAAAGTATTTGAGAAAAAATAAAAGAAAAAAGAGTTAAAATTAATATATGAATGTATGTATATACAATTCTTGCTGTTTAAATGGATAAGGATATTATTTCTTATGTAAATGCAACATTTAGTCTTAATAAATTTTCTGTGTATCAAAGTGTGAGTTCTCTGTGAGAAATACCTCATTTTAGACATTTTTCTTTATAAAATGTTTTTTTCTGCAGGAAATAATCCTCCAAATCTGATATATATAGCTACATATTAAAAAGGAAAACAGTGTTGGTTTTTTTTAAATTTCATTAAAGAACAAAAAATTAAGCCACTATAATCCTTCAGATATTATTCATTTTACATACACCAGAAATTCCTGTAGTCTGATGCACAACTATTCTTAGTTTCCCAGTTTCTCACTCTAGAAAGCATTCCAATATCTCCCTCTACCATTAATGCCTGAATTTCAACATGTAAAGGCAACCCTTCCTGCTACCAACATGAAATTTTTATTTTTAAATCTACTGAGCAGGAAATATTTTCATTAATATTTCTTCCCCAGTACTCTCCTAAATTCTTATGGTTCATTACTCAGGCACATTTAGGCTACTATAAAAGCATTTTTCTCATGAGAAACTCAAAGGAGGTTATCCTTCAGTATTTGACTACTAAATTTGATGTCTAAATGTCATTACAATTGATTTATAGACACATCTAGAGACATGAAAATAAAAGGTCCCTAGCCTAATACATCTGTATGTCAGAAAAAATGAGAACATAGAAGAGACCTGTGGCCTGACATAGCAGTAGCTGAAGATCAGGACATAATAATGGCATTGGAAAAGCCATCAGATAACTAAATATCAGAAAATCAAAAAATACAAGATGGCCTTGACCCATCAGAAAATGGGTCAAGGCCATCTTGTAGCCTTGGGAATAATTTACATAGTTCCTTAATTTTTCTGATTTTTTTTCTCTAAAATTACAAATAATTCTTAATTGTACAAGCTGTGTCATTATTCTGACTCAGATCCAGATTTATGCAGCTAGAAGCTCACCTTGAAAGGTCTTCACATGAATTAGGGCTCTTAACTCTCATTTTAGCCAGTGTGGATCTATTTTGGACATTCAGAGATATCTATGAATCAGTTCAGTTAAGATTTTTGGCAGTTAGAAATCAGTTCAGCTGCCTGAACTCAGTATTTTTGACACATCTGAGGTTTTCTAAAAGGTTCAGAGACAGTTGGCACATATAATTGTGGAGACAGAAACCTTTCTGAAGTGGCAGCTGGAAGCCAGGTGGGATAACATAGGACATCTCCAATGACATTTGTTAGGAAATACATGGGCGACTGAACTGAGACCATGATGTCTGTATGGCTTTTCTTCAGTTGCCTTTTATCTTAGCACATTGAAATTATGTAGGTAATTAAAACTAACAAACAAAACCTGTGATAGTGGATAGTGTTACAAATTCTTCTGAACATTTACCATGCTATAACATTATGATTATCATATCTACTTTTTCAGAGTTCATTTGTAAATCTAAAGAGAAGAGTAGTGTTAGAGCAGGATAAAAAATAAGAAAGAAAGTCAATGGAGAAAAAGATATATTTGAAATGTAAAATGAGATGGCAAGCTGATGAAGCAGAGAAGCAAGGGAATGTTGTTCCAAATGGCAATAGTTAAAAAGCTTCTAATACGGGCATGGTAAGTGCAGATGGAAGACTATAAGTAGAGTAGACTGATAATGAAGGAGAAAAAAAAGATAATTCAAAAAGGAAACACTGAAGAAGCCTTATAAGGATCTTAAAATACTGTCAACAGAATATAAGCGTGACAAAGAAGAGAAAAATTTGATTGAATGCAGGAACAATAATTATCTTTTCATGTGAATGACTGTGATTACTGTTCCTTGTACATGTAGGAGAAAGGGATGCTTGTTGTCTTCATTTCTTTATATTAGGAGTTTAACCAGTTTGGAAAGTCATTGGAAGAGGAGATGATAATAAAAAACAGAGAAAATTATGAGTCTATGATAGTCCAGGGATTTACCTACAGCATAAAATAGAAAAGGAAAATATAAATAAAGACTGTGCAATTCTTTTACATGCTCATGTGGCAAGCAGTAGTAAATTCGGAGAAACTTGTGTTTTAGAATCTGAATTAAACTCAGGTGGAAGGCTCTTCAACTGTAAATTCCCTTCTGAAATTCAAAGCATTCTGTATTTATGACATTTATCTCCCTTCCCCCAGATCTTTTTGAGACCAAGATGTGAATACACCATCACTGATTACTCTTCCTATGAAAAAGGACATTGGTTTATCTCATCAGTTGAGTACATAGGCAGTTAGTTGAATAATTATGCAGTAATTTATAGCAGTTGTGTAACTTCACCTTAACATAATCTCCATAAATGGTTAGAGGAAGTATCTTTCCTTATTGTCCCCTTCTTACATCCTTCCCAAGATGTCCTTTGGTGTCATGGTCTAGATGGACCTGTGATTGTCTCGGGAGAGATGGTTTTCCATTCTTTGTCACTGTTGCCCAGAATTGTATCACTTTATAATGTTAATCTCCATACAACCAAAGAAGTGCCCATAGCTTTTCCTTCATGCAGAAAGACCTAATAACACAGTCATAGTTATAATCACAATTCTTACATGATCAACTTCAGTTTGTACATTACACATATTTCTAAATTTATTTTGGTCCTAACAAGAAGGGTGATATAATACAAAATATTTAATGAGTAATGCAGAATCTCCTGGCAGTTAAAGTACTTTCTTGGCAAACAGGTGATGTGGATACAAGTGATACATGCAGATGCAGTCTCAGAATGTGGAAACACTTCAACCAGAATGATTCCATGTGTGATGGTGGGCAAACATACAACTGATCTACGGAATGCAGGTAATGCATATTCAGATCTTAGATAGTGATCTCTTCTCTCTGGTGACCAGTGACAGGACCTGAGGGAATGGCATGTAGCGGTGTCGAGGAAGATTTATGTTGGATATTAGGAAAAGTTCTTCTTGCAGATGGTGGTTGGGCACTGGAAGAGGCTTCCCAGGGAGCCTTGGTGACAGTGCCAAGCCTGACACAGTTCAAGAAGCATTTAAAAAACACTTTCAGGCATATAGTTTGATCCTTGGGATGGTCCTGTGAAGGACCAGGGGTTGGATTCAATGATCCTTGGAGGTCTCTTCCTACTCAATACATTCTATGATTCTATGAAATTATAATGCTCCTTAGTGTAGGTGGTGTCTAAAATTTAGGTTTTTCCAAAATATAGGTATTTATCAGGTAACTAAATAACAAAGTAGTGAACTATGCTTCATTGGTTCAATTTGGAGCAGCCCCATTTAGAATTTCAAAAGTCTGAATCTGAAAAAAAACCCCAAACCCAAACAAACCCAAAGCCAAACCAACATGTTCAAAATGTTCCTTGTCAGCAACATTGCTTTTCAAATATGCAATTTAGACTGATGCTTGAGCAAGATGTGAAAATAGGAGTAATACTGTCCAGGAAGTTTACTAAAGGAGCAATGAGCCATTTGAAGCTAAGCTACTGTTAAAAGAAATGTGAAGGAGAACTAGAACAAGAAAATTAGGTCTAGATTAACAGTACCCTGGTCTCCAGCTCAAAATACCAGATACCTACAAAGAAAGTTCATCTGTATTGACAAAGGCATGTCAGGAAGGGATAAGTGTAGCAAAACCAATCAGAGAAGTGGTAGGAATGTGACATTGCATTAAGGCTGGTCCAACTGGGATTTTTTACATTTTGTACTCCCAGGAAAATTCTGATAATATGATAAAGAAGGCTGGAAAGGGGAGCTGGGTAGGGTCATTTTGCTGTTGGCCTGTTCCATATGGAAGTGTTAAGAAAAATTAAAAGACTTGTTATTTATGAAGCAACTGAAATAATCAAATACATGTAGAAGTAATAACTGGCACTACTTACGATGAGAGAAAAATTTGTGGAAATTATGCTGTGGGTTTTTTAAGATTAGTGGTATTTGTACTGATACCATCAGAAAAAACATGCACGTATGTCCTAGAAGAGTGTTTTGACAGACAGTCGTGTGTTTTGTTCTCCCTCCAAAAAGTTATATAAGAAACTAAAAATAAATACTTCAGTGTGCAGAGAGTTTTGTACCTAGAATATCTGGGGGGAGAATGGTGTGGGGAATGGGAAAGGAAGACTTTTATAAATAGAAACCTTAAAAAATCTTGGAGTGTAACTCTTCTAAGGAAAAAAAAAACAAATGGTAGCAACATGCATAGGAGAGAAAACAGACCCAGCAAAATTTACTCATCTTAAGAAGAACTGAGTAAATAGCCCTACCGAAAAAATCTTTAAAAACTAAAGGTTCCTTTAAATCCTTATTTTGAGAAAATGCTGTGCCACACCCAATTGTTCATTTAAGTTTGTCTTCTGCAACCATATTATTCATCAACTACTACTCCTTCAATATCAAAATATCTTATTACTATTTTTTACATTGAAGAAATTGACAAAAATTTTGCTCAGATTTTCATTCTAGGCATTTGCACTGAAGAGAAGATGGCAATTCTGATGTATAAGTTATTTTAATAAACAAAGATGGTGAAAGAAATTTTCATTGAGAAATATCTAATGACAATACAGGCTGTCTTAGTTTACAGACTCAAAGCAGATACCTACATTTTAGGAGAAAAATAATCAGTATATCAAGATGCTTATATTCAGAGGACAATTTTCTTTGTAATGAGTAAATTTTTTTTTTTTGCTTATTTCTATATTTTAAGTGATTCATACAAAGAAAGTACCATCATATTAAATCTCAAAGCCATGGAGAGTAAGCAAAGCAAAACAAACCAACTCTATTCAGAATTTTATTTCTTTCATTTTCCAAGCAACCCTCTAATATAAACCAAAAATCATATAGGAGTGTGGAAAAAAAAAAAAACCCAAAACATTGTAGTTGTAGATATATTGTTTAGGTATCTGACAATTCTATTTTTTGGTATTGCAATGTTTTAACAGTCAGTGGACTCTTCCTGATTTGAAAGGGTGAAATATTTCAGAGCTGTGCCTTTCACACAAAAATCTCATGCCCCAAATTATGGAATTTTTCATTTAAGATAATTTCCTACTTTGTCATGTTAGATAGATAGATATATAGATTCTCTGATGCCTGATAGAAGACATCAGATAATTTCTGATATTGTCTTTTATTTGTTAGTTTTCTTTCTCTCTTATGGTGCCTGGGTTTTTTTTAGTAACTGCTACTTTAGAGAGCAATCTTGAAGAATGAGTATAACCACAAATATAACAGATGTCTCGTAAAATTAACTTCAATTGCTTCTATATGACCTCTGTTGAGGAAGTAAGACTCAAATTGAAGTCAGCAAGAGCAGCTGTAGATTCTGCTGTTAGATAACAGTGACCTGCATTCCCCAGGGTAGTGCCCATAAATAAGAGAATCGTGGTCCTGCAAACAATAAATGTGATTAATGCCAGAATAACTTAGCAAGCATAGCTTCAGCCACATAGTGATGTGACATCTTGGGTCAGAAAGAATAGATTCAGTAACAACAATTAAAATTTATCCACTAGGTAAGCAAATCTCAGCTGTACTCAGGAGATAACCATATACTGAGTTTAATGCCATAATGATTTTATTATCTTTGGGGTTGTTTTTTTTCCTTCTCCTCCACTTCCTACATTCTCTCTCACTGAGTTTCTCTAAGTATCTTGTTCCTATATATTTAGGCAGAATATATTTATTTATATAGATATATCAGTTTTGCTATTTTATTAATAATCTAAACGTGAAAAAAACCTGAAAAGTGCTCTCTTGCCCTTTTATCTTTTTTTATAAAGTTGAATCTAGGGGAATGAGAGATGGCTGAGAAAGAGATACTATTGAAGTAACTACACAGCATAAATGTAACTATGGCAAAATGGAGCTGGCATCATCACAATGATCCAAGTATTTATTCAGCTTCTTCAGCAGGCTTTGCAGATCTTAGAAAGGTTTTTGCTTTTGCCATTATATTTCTCAAAATATGTGCATATTAGCTGAGGTGACTAAAGAATAAAAATGTTCAGACTTTTGAAGCCACAGTAGTCATGAGAATACAAGGACAATGCCCATATAACTTACAGATTTAGTTGTACTCATACCAAGATTATCATCTTTCTTTTGATATTTCTCAGTCAGTTCAGTGCTCAGAATTTGGTATGCATACAAGGAAGACAGAGTTGTTATACTCTACTAATGTCTTTCTGGTGTTATCCTATCACATATTTTTGCCCAAATACTTTGAAATGTGCTTTTCATTGAATCACGGATAAAAGCTGTTTCATCCTTATACTGATTTACATTTTTCACTTTAAAAATTAAATAAAGATATGTGGACAAGTTTCCAGAACTGATTAGGTAAAAATATAGATTCACCATTTTTTCTAGACCTCTTGAAATCTTACTATTATTGTTCTAAACTAGCACCAACCCCTGTCATGCATAATCATCTGCTGGTGTCAGATACAATTTAATATAATCTGGAACAGTCATCAAATCTTCCTAGAAATCATATTTTTATTTAACAACAAAAGTCACCTGGGATGAGAATTTAATTTCTCATCAAATTTTTCCTGGTTGCTGGCAATTTTTGGGGTTAGAAAAAATGGACCTTTTCTTGGATGAATCATGATCAGTTTTGTTAAAGAATTGAGGCAGATTAAGTCTCCCATGACAGACTACTAACATAAGAAACTGCCATGTTTTCAAGAGCCCCAGTGACATTTTAAAGTACCTTGGCTTCACTGTGTATTTAGACTGAGTGTGTTGCATATCTTTATGTCATCCAGCAATAAAAATTAACATCCTGCACAATATAATGAACAATTTCTGAAAAGAATTTCCATTATTGCTTGAGAGATCAACAGAGAAAAACATAAAATCCACATCTTTCCTTGTAATAGACAATATAAAACCAAAAAATATAAGGCTGCATACTAGATGCAACTTTCATTCATAAGCAATTTAAATTCATCAGACAAATGATGGAAGGGGTTCTTATAAAGCACAAGGAAGGAGTGCAGGGTGTAGCCCTGCAGTCTGATGAGTATAATACTCTCTATTAGTATCAATTGACAGGGTCTTTATTAGCATATGCTACAATTTTGGATTTGCCAAGCTCTGACTGAACTCATATTGGCTTGCTTGCAGTTTGTTTTAGCTTGCTTGGTTGTAACAGTTGTCTAATGACCAGGTGGCTAAAACATAATTTGTCCAATTTGTCTAATTTTTGCTTCGATTTCTATAATTGGATGCTCTAACACTTCTTGTTAATAATTTTGATATAAATGCAAAAAACAAGTAGTTATGCTGTGTAGAATGACCTTCCTATAATCCTAGAATAAGGATGCTGAATAAAGGAGTACAGGCATGGGATGACATCAGAGGTTTCAAGTGTTTGAGTGTAGGATGATGTGGGATGTCACAGGGTGGCCAACAACTCAACACTGCTCAGAAACTAAGAAATTGGGTTAAAAATAACTTCAGGGATAGTGAAAAGGACAAATATAAAGCATCTAATATTTCTAGCATGCACCAGGTTGCAGGGTGATGAAGAAAGAAAGCATAAAGAAATTTAGAAAAAACACAGAAATTACTCTAACAAAACTCAGCCAGAATATTAAAAAAATAATTCCTAATACCCAAACCAATCAACCCCAAATACCCACAATATTGAAGCTGTGCTTCTGTTGACAAAAATAATGTGGTAAATCCCCCCATTTACATCAGATCACATTACTGAGGAAGAGTTCAAAGATGGTTACAAACTGATACTACTATTAGTGTAGATAAAACCATCAGGCTTGGGATTAGGGAAATAATGAGAGAGTGGGCATTAACAAGAGACTGAAGAGTTCTCTTGCATAATGATTTTATTTGCATCGTTGCTAGTAATTTGGTTTATTTTATTTGTATCAATTTAAGACAGTTTTGGACTGTCAGTATTGATTTATTATATCTGGATTAACAGTATCAATAATTTGCTGCATTTCAGCTGTACAGTTGTTTTGTTTTTTTTTTAATTAGAATGACAATAAATTCCTGATTTCACATATATGGTGTTACCATTGTTTGGCCCCAGCTGGGAACTAATCCCCAGAGAGATGATTGCTCACTCTGCCCCAGTGGGATGGGGGGAGAATCAAAAGGGCAAAAGTGAGAAAATTCATGGTTTGAGATAAAGAGAGTTTAACAGATACAGAATGCTAAAAAACGCAAAACAGGGAATTTGTTCACTAATTCCCATGGACAGGCAAGTGTTCAGCCATCTCTAGGAAAGCAGTGCTCTGTCACACATGATGGTGACTTAGGAAGACAAACATCTTTGCTCTGAACAGCCCACCTTCCTTTCCTTCCAATTTTTCATGCTATGCATGACATCATATGGTCTGGAATATCCCTTTGGATGGCTGAGGTCAGCTGTCCTTGGTGTGTCCCCTTACAACTTCTTATGCACCTCCAGACTCCTCACCACTTGTGTGGTGTGAGAGACAGAGAAGTCCTTGAGGCTGTGTAAGTGCTGCTCAGCAGGGAATAAAACATTCCTGTGCTATGAAAAATATTTCACAATCACAAATCCAAGTTAGTTCCATGCATGCTACTATGAAGAAAATTAACTCTTCCCCAACCAAAATTAGAACAGGTGTTGTCTTACTCTGTTCTATGACAAACAAGGTTTGGATAAATAAATTAAAATCAATGAGGTACAGAAATTTAAGCTATGCTTGGTGTATGTATGGCAGTGAAACTGAGCAAATATATATATATATATATATACATATATATATAGTTCAAGGTAGGTAAAATTAAATAAAGTTTCCTATATTAAGCTATGTGTGCTCATCCATTTATCTTAATTTCTGACTAAGATTTCAATATCCATTTGTTAAACATTTTGGTTTTTCAGTCTAGACTACCCAAGATCTTGTTGATTTATATACACAAATGAATTTAGCATTAAGCTATTAGAATTTCCTTGGGAGGGGAAGAGGAGGACAGACACTGATCTATTCTCTCTGGTGGTCAGTGACAGGACCTGTGGGAATGCCCTGAAGTTGTGTCAGGGGAGGTTTAAGTTGGATATTAGGAAAAGGCTCTTCTCTCAGAGGGTGGCTGGGCAGTGGAACAGGCTCCTCAGGGAAGTGGTTACAGCACCAGCCTGACAGAATTCAAGAAGCATTCGAACAATGCTCTCAGGCACATGCTTGTGTGTGGTTCTTGGTGATGGTCCTGTGCAAGGCCAGGAGCTGGACTTGATGATCCTTGTGGGTCCCTTCCAACTCAGCTTATTCTGTGATTTCCTAGCAATAGTTTTTTGTTTTTGCAGGGTTGAAAAAGCTTATGTGAAACAATTTTACTTTCTATACATATGTAGATGGATAATAACGTTCAGAATATTCTCACGGTAAACAGTAAATTCTTGTTCAGTTTGCAAGACTAACTCCTGAGAAATACAAAGTCAATAAAAGCATACAGTAGACCTCATCTTACAAGAGATTTTTAAAATATTTTTTAAATCTCTTTTTGTCTTACCCATTAAAGATATGACTTTTTCTCTGCCTATTTACTGAGGCTTTTTTTTTTTTACTGTCTTGTTGTTAAGTCTATTAAAACAAAGGGATACAATTTGTGTGTGTATGTGTGTGTCATTTTAGATATTCTAAGGAACAGCAAAGAGGAAAAAGTGATCTTTCTTCTCTGTGGTTTCTTTCTCATCTGTACTTCAAAGGTATGACTCAAGGATAGCTGTTATTGTTTGTCTACCTTTCATCATGGAAATTAAAATAGGATGTAAAATGATGTTTTAAAGTACATAAACCAAGTGTTTAATTTTTTTCCTACAACGAAAGAATAAAAGAGAACTAATCTTACCTGGAATTATATTAGTATGATTTTATTGATTGATGTGATATTAAAAAAAATCACCATGTGTTTCTAATATCACATTATCATGTGTTTTTAAGGATTAAAAAGGATTAATTGCCTGATATTTAGATGTTTTCCATTGTCTTATGAAAAGATTTAAATATTCATTCATTAAAGGAATGTAAAAATCAGAAACTGGTTAAAACAATGCAATTGTATGCATCTATTTGCACTACACAATTTTATAAGCGTAAATGAAATCTAACATGTTCGCAAAAAAATGTTTCTTTTTTCTTGTTCTCTAATCTTCCTGAATTAATTTATGCTAAATGTGTTCCAGTGGCTTTGCCAGATAGATTTCATAAATTATCTTCCATATACAAATTTTGTTTGTTTTTAGATTAATTTTTTATTATTTTGCTGATTTTTTTGGTTTTGTCCTGGTTATGATCTTATAGGTGTTTTAGAATTTAGCCACAAAATAGTGCCAGATAATGAAATGCTTGAGCTGCTTCATGTGTAACTTCTGGGGAAACCTTTTCCTTCCCCCTTATTCAGAGATTCTATGAGTTGTTAGGAGTAGCCCATCCTAAGCCTTTTCTAAATCCTGTCATTCAGCCACTTGGGGTTTGGGTCCTCAGTAGTGTTGGCAGACCTGGCAGGGAAGCCCAAGTAAATCCTTACTCAAAGTATCATATAAAAATAACTGAACATTAGTATGATATACATTTTCTCCCCCATGTTTAAAGTCGTTAAATTCTGTGAGGATATGTTCACAAGTCTAAATTGAATGCCTGCTGATTTCAGAAATTAAAGCACACAGTAAATTGCATCTTCAAAGGTTTGATTTTTATGTATACCTACTGAAACTAAACTTGAGCATTTTCAAAAAAAAGTCTGAAAATGTAACATTTCAATGTAAATTTCAATATTAAGCAGCTTCAATAATAATTATACAACAGAAGCAGGTTGGTATTTAACTTTTGTCTCCCCATTCTAAATGTCTGGGAAGTGGTGAGTTTATTTTTATAACATATTTTAATGTTTTTTTCATGTTGGGTGATAATTTATAAAAATGTCAAATTACAATTATTACAATATTGCTTTTCAAATTCCATGCATTGCTATAATTAATTCTAAGTTTAAAAAATATGGCTTACAGAAGCCTAGAAAGCATAACAATACTTTGTGAGAATTCTGAAAGCAAACCAGATTAAATAAACATAGAAATAGCAGTTGTTATAAAGAGTTTTCCATGTAATATTATAGAAAATTGGCTTAAAATGAAAAGCTATTCTATAAAATTACATGCATTCTGCAACACAAAAAGTTCATTAACATCATTCACCAATCTAAGATCATCTACCCTTTCAGGGCACATCTGAGTCCCTCAGCCAAGACGATGGTGCCTTGGGGAAAATGTTGCTAAGAAAGGGTAAAAAACTCTGTTCAGGCACAGAGTCCACCAGTTCCCTGGGCAGTCTGTTTCGATATTTGACAGCTCTTTCTGCGAAGATATTTTTTTCTTAATAGCTAGACTAACCCTCCCCACTGGTGCAACTTGAGGTCTGTCATCCTGTCAGTGGTTACCTGGGAAAAGAGACTGACCCCTCCTTTTCAGGTAGGTGTAGAGAGCAATAAAGTCACCCCTCAGCCTCTCTTTCTCCAGGCTATTTAGCCCCAGCCCCCACAGCTGCTCCTTGTAACACTCCTGCTCCAGGCTCTTCACCAGCTTCATTGCCCTTCTCTGGACTTGTCACGTATGAATGTATGTCCCAATGGCATGGAAAAAAAATACAGACAAAGGAAAGCGACATAATTATCTTTGAGTTTCAATTACTTGTGGTAGGTGTTGCAGGAAAATACAGGGTAACATGCAGGAAGCAAAGATGGCATAATATAACAGGAGGAAAAAAGAAAAAAAAAAGGAGTCAAAAAGCTAAATCTCTGTAAAGTTTATTCCTAAATCCATAGGATTTGTAATTCACTCATTTTCAGAGACACAGAAGTTTATAGCCCTATTTAAAAAAAAAAAAAAAGTTTTTACAGTACTTCTGTATATTCTTTGTATTTATATGGATACCTTGCCTTTTCTTGAGCATTGAGAGCCCATGCATTTAATTACACACGATGCATAACATTTGATGATGAATACAGATGCACCGTTTGCTTTTAAAATATCCTGATAATAGTCAGATTTATCAGCAGAAATGTTAATGAAAAGAGATAACATTGAGAAAATGCCGTGAAACGATGCATTTGGAAAGACACTTGGATTTTTTAAAGTCGGATATTTGCAGTATCTTTAAAGTATGTGAATAGTCAAATAGTGGGATTAATCTGGCCTATAGCTATATAGAAGTTACACAGTTAGTGCACAGTAGTCATTCAATTATCTGCAGAACCTCCTGTAGAAAATTATTCAACCCTCCTTGCTTTGTCAATTGCATTTAGTGTAAATGTTGCCTTCTGCAAGATGCCCCTTTCCATTGACTTTAGAGGACACCCAGATAAATAGCTTATATTATGTGCCTAAGTTTTAGACAGCATCTTGGTAGATGAATGTCACTTTACTTAGCTAATGAATATTAAACATTCTCAATTACTATGTATTTATGAACTAATGCTTGATACTGACAGATGCTTTGAAAGTTAAGCATGTTGACAGGAAAGTCTGTAAGGGTGTGAAGCTTCCAGTTCTTGCCAGAATGCTTGTCAAAGTTGTGGTACCATCAAATAAATTACCTTGCAAAAATAAGAGCAAATCTATTGAACTGTATTTTGTTGCATAGTTCTGATTTCTATAAAAGTCTTTTTAAATTTCATGTATAAGGCTTTTTCCATTTAAAATTCAGAATTAATTTATATTCAAACTTATAAATACCTGTTTAAAAAGTTCTAATATATATAAAGCATTTAGATTTGTGTGGCAATAAAAAAAAAAAATTAAAAAATTGGCCATTCTACAACCAATTAAACTTTCAATCATAATGAAGATGATATAGCAGCACTAAGTTCTGATACAGAAATAACATATTAATAAATCAAGTAACAGGAAACAAATTGCCCTTCACACAGAACTGTAACTTCCAATTTTTCCAGAGGCAGTAGTTCAGCACTGTACCCTAAAAGACTGTTTGGCAGACATATACTGTGTTAATAAAGTATGAATAGAATCAGAATTTTTTAAAAATAGGTGGGAGCTAGATGTCCTGCAGTTTTGGGGTTCAGTTTCCGTTTAAAGTCCTGACACATAAAATTGAGATTTGAAAAACTCCTGCTCATATCTCTAATTCCTTAGAAATGTAAATCTTTGCCAACAGCATCTCCTAATTTTTTTTTTCACACAAGTCTAGTATTTGCTAAATAACAGTAACAAAGGTCAAATTTAAAGGAGCTGTTAATACATTGAACACTGTGGGATTTAGGCTTTTTTATCTCTTGTCCCTTTTTTATATGCATTCACCCTATACAGTCACAGGAATCACTAGTAAATTAGCAGAGAATCTCACAAAGCCACTGAGAGAAGTTACAGTTTGAGCAAGAAGTACTGAGGAAAGTGCCTGTGTTGAGGTATTCAGTGATTTTTTGAGACAAATCTAACTGGAATCCAAACAAGAAAATTACAGAATTAATCTGAAACAATGGGGCCCATGTTCTAATTATCTTTTAAAATTTTTAATGAAAGGAAATAGTTAGGATGACACTGGTTTCCCACAACACATTATCTCACCCACCCAACAACAAAATAGGAAATGTAAGCACAGTGAAATTAAAATTTATTAAAATTAATGTTTTTATCTCATTTTAGAATTTCTTAGCCAGCAGGTTAATATTAGAAGGTATGGTTGGGAATAGAAGAGTTTGTGTCAAAGCTGTTTGCTCAAAGAGTGGAAGAACCAGTTGTTCATATTTTAGCTCTTATGCTGTCCTGGTAGGGGAGAAGCCTGGGGAAAGTGACAAGCTACTGTTGTATCAAAATATATTATATAAGATAGCTTACTTTTTCCTGTCTTAAAATTACAGTATCAAAACAGCAATACAATCAAACACAGCATATTTCCCCCTTATTAATTTGAATGTGGATCCTGCAAATGATAAAATCCTCATATTCTGCCAAGACCCTTAAGAGATTTTTTTTTTTTTTTTTTTTTTTTGACATTTTAAACTGGATGATCAAATAATTCAATCAGAGTATTCTGGGAAGGGATTTAGACAATTGGCTCTGAACTCATCTCCGAAGCAATATTTTAGCAAATGCAATTTGCTCTCGATTATCTCATTCCATTTCCTTGTATTGGTGTATGGAGACAAAATCTTATTTCCTTTTTATTTATGCGTTTATTTTCTTTTCCTATCCCACTACTTCAGTACCAACAGGCTGAACCAGTATGCAAGGAAACCAGACAGGTCTCCATTGAAAGTGAAAAATTATTTGACATGCAGAATAACCACAACTTAGAAGATTATATATTCATTACATTCTGTCATCTGCTGTTTCTTGTACTGGCAGGAAGAAATGAGACTCAGTTATGGCAATCTATAGGAATTTTGCTTTTCAGTAAAACTTTAATAACTGTTGCCAGAATTGTTCCCTTGACACTTTATAAAGCACTAAGTAACATAATAGCCAGGATAATATAAACTGTAGCTTGTTAAACTATTTAAATAGGCAAAATGGAAGGTGTGAAAAAGATAAATAAAAACTGTCAATCTTTCTTCCTTTAAACCAGAAAAGACTCTGTTTGCTCCCAAGCCACTTGTTACAGCTAGCCAGCAGCCTGACAAGATTTTTTTAGTGGAACTTTTGAAAACACACCAACATCATAGATTTTCATTGAAGCACTGTGTAGCATCACTTTTGAGATATGAACTGTTCATCAAATACAGTTCAATTTGAAGTGAGAGGACACTAAAAATAAGAAAGTAATGAAAAAAGTTATTTTATTCTCATGTAAAGATGTGTTCCAGAAACCTAGGGAATAAAAGAGATAGTTTTTTAGTCTTCCAAATATTGACTGCTATGTTTGCTTCCTAACTTGAATATCTGTATCTATGGCTTAGCCAAACATCCTCATAGGACACTGAAAACGTATCATTTAAATCCAGTCATCTCCCTTGTTATTAAGCCAATTAATGCTGTCCATCAAACATATTTGCTCACTAGTGTTGCAACATATCCAATAATTTTTAATTATCAAATTTGCCTATTATTTCTAGGAATTTAGTAAAACACATAGCAATCACTCATATGTAATCAGAGTAATTCATAAGGGTGTACATGAAAAAACACTAAATGATCTTACATATTCATAGCTCATTGTCTGAAGGATGTGTCATGCATAATAAATCAAAAATATTGAAATCAAATTACTGGATTTTTTGTGATTAAACTGAAAGACAGCAAAATATCATAACATTGTTCTTTAAGACAAACACAGTTTCAAGAAATGATGGAATCTATTTGAAATTTCGAATTTCTGAGCAAATTATAGTAGTGCAGCTTTAGTTGTGATGTGTAAGGCTGTATGCTATATCTATCAAAATCAATGCAATACTCTAATTTTTATTGAATTCAGATGAGAAATTTTCTAAAACTTTTCATCTGTGATACATATTTAACAGCCTAGCAAGGCAAAGTTACTGGTTTTTTTTATCCTTTTAATTTATTTTCCTGGAAGGTTGTAAAAATAATAGGATGCAGTATTTCAAGACATACACCTACACCCCTTAAACTCTTGATTAAATTCTGACTCTTTCTAGGTTGTACATGTTGTTCCTAAATGATTATGGGGTTACAAAGAAGATGAAAACCCCTATCATTGGGAAAGAAGAGAAAGAATTTAGCTGTATAGAAGACTCAGACTATTTTTCATCATTCTTCCAAAATTTGTTGGTTATGTGCCTGACTCCTGTTTATCCCTTCCTGGACCTCTCTTGACAATTCTGCATTCTTTTCCTTTCTAAAGTCTTACTTTAGATGTTGGGGCCTAAATGTGAATGATATATAATTCTCTATAGAAGCTACCTGGTCACTGAGAACGTTTACATACAAAAACAAATAGCCTGTCCACACAGGAGAACAGATGAGGAAATGTGCAGCTAAGCCAATAAAAGTTTATGCCCTGTTGTCTTCTGTGTTGCCAAAAATAGTTTTGAGTTACAAAGTAACTCACACCATTACACTGCATATGGAAGTATAAGAAATTCATTACCAACAATAAATGGATGCATTCAGTATTCCATTCAAATTCTACTTGAGCGGTGAGCCAAATTTGTCTCCACTTGCTTGTTTTAGATAAACAGTGAGGTGATAAAGCAACCATGAAAATCTAAAACAACTGTGAAACTGCTATTGAACGACTGCTGTAACACTTAATGTGACAGTAATCCTATCTCAAGAGGTGAACTTCTCCTAAATTGTGGAATATGTTACAAATATTTTTTCAAAAATAATAACCAATAGGAGATTCAGTTTCCTAAATGTAGGTGTCTAGCACAAGCTGAGCTGCCCTACATTATCCTCTTTGGCTTCCAGTTGCTTGCTCACTTACTTGCTCTAGAAGTACATGTATCTCTTGTGCCAGGGTGACAGGCTTCCCAAGATTTGCTGACATATTCTAAAAGCTACTAAATATCTATCAGCTTGGAGTTCAGACTAGATATTAGGCAGAAATTCTTTACTTTAGGGTGGTGAGAGACTGGAGCAGGTTACCCAGATAATATGCAGACTCCCCATCCCTGGAAGTGTTCAAGATTTGGTTGGATGGGCTTCTGAGTAGACTGATCTAGTGGAAATTGTCTCTGCTCATGGAAGGGGGGTTGAACTAGATGATCTTTAACCTAAAGATTATTCTAATAATTTTAGATATTCGATATTATTTAGATATCAGATTTTAGATATTATAATTAAAGATTATTCTAAACTATTCTGTCATTCTGTGATTATGCCTTCACTTGCACGCTGGCAATAGAATCACTACCAAATAACGCATTTGATATTTGTTAGAAAAATAAGGTTTATAAAACATTAAATAAAGGCCCTATTAAATGTATTGTGTACCTCTTGTTTAGTGCTCAGAGTAGAATTTCATACACAAAGCTGCATGTAGAATTATAACATCATAAAAATTATAAAATTACTTTTTCATCCCCTTGCAATGGAAATATATGTGGTAAAATCCATATGATCAACTAAACTGATAAAAGACTTTCTCACACAAAAATCACACATTCTTCTTTGAACATTAACTCTTGTAGGTAGGTTTGTGTCACAAAACGTGTTTTTTTTTAATATTTACAAAGCATTGGAAAAGATACTGAGTTATATTGAATTCTTAATACCTGAAGTCATTGATAAAAACTTATTTCACCTGTTACTTATATGTTAACGTCACCTGTCTTGCAGAGATTTTGATTACTGACAGTATAAATTATATTTTGGAATTTCAGGGGTTTTTTTCTGTGTGTTAAAGTTGAGTGTAGTTTTAAGTGATTACTAGTATCTTTTCATTTATGGAGGTAAAACAAAATTTTAAATACCTCCAGGTAGTTAGAGAGCTCTTATCAGAAATAGCCATAAAATAGCTTCCATGATGTCGCGTTGCAGCACGGCAGGGTGGTAGAAATGCTGCAACCTTCTTTGAAGTGTCTCCTTCAGAAGCTGCTCAGAGCAGGGCCTTAAGAGCAGCCATCTCAAGTCCACGCACATGCACATGCCACGGATAACTCAGCAGAGAAAAGACAGGAAGGGTCTTTGCATGATATATTCCAGTGAGGGTTTTATTGCATCTACCACACCAAATGGACCAGAGACAAAAGTCAAAACCATGTGGTCTGCATGACTTAAGTGTGGGGTCAGTGACCAATGACCTGAGGGCACAGGGGCAGGCAAAGGGCAGCAACCTGTAGGGGGGATGAGGGATGAATAATTGGGGTGGGCAGTGTCAACTGGCCAATGGGGAAGGCAATCTGATGTAGATTGGCAGTAGTGCTGCAGAGCATCATGGGTTAAGTCTTCTCTATCAGCCTAGGTGGGGAAAACTCTTATGATATAGTCTTTCCTGAGGGGGAGGAGTCAGAGTATTCCACAATGTTTCACAAATATCTATCTGACATACTGTTCAGATGACCACAAGTATTTATTTGTTAATGAATGTCTACAAACTAGCAATTTTGAGTTTTGAAAACAGAAATTCTCTGTCACCTTTTGCAATGAATTCCATTAATGAAACAGTTATGTACAAGACTCCTGGGTACACCAACAAAAAAGAAAAAAGTGAGTATTTTAATGGCAGATGTAGGGCAATGGGCAATTAAATAATAAAGATACCAACTTTCTTGAAGAAAACTGGCTGGGGCTGTGTTGGTGTGCATAACACTGGACTGAACAATGTTCATCAACTTCATCAACTGCACATTACACCTGATAAATATTCATTATGTATATAGTATGGTTTCCAACTAAATATTACACAGAATATTTGAAAGCAAGTGTCAGTGACACTGTCTTACTTATGGAAAGCCTTTATTTCCAGATGAATAGATAAAGCCACAACAAACTTTAAAAAAAAAAAGAAACAAAAGACTGCTCACAGTTTGAAGACTGTCCTTCCTCCATAAATCTACCATCATAATCTCTCAGGTTTATTTTTATTTGTTGTTGTTGGGATTTGTTTGTTTTTCAATTTAGAGTAAAATCCATGAGTGCCTGCTGTTATAGCTGATGAAGGACAGACATGATTAACTTGTAGAACCATCTGTTGCTTAATAAAACACCATAGCAGTGTCAAGAAATAATTCAGTCCAACAATATATTCCTCTAGAAACAAACAACAAAAAAAATTGCTACTGTAGAAAGTTAAGACAGTAATTCTTAAATCTTTGTGAAAGATTACTTGTGTGTCAGAATTAGAAATTAGAAAAAAAGAACTTGTGGAATAACAGTATGATTGCCATCTTCTTAGAAGAAATAATATTTCTTTTTCTAAATTTCACTTACAAAATATAGAGATGATAAAATAATAATAAGACTCTGTGTGCAATATCATATAGGCTTTTTTGAAGACTACCTATGGTATTTTCAGCTTCATAAGTTCACGATGTTAAATAATTGTTTCTTTGGTTCATAGTAATAACTAATAATAATAATAATAA
>WBNO01029500.1:41676-54658 GCA_013400575.1 Peucedramus taeniatus | reverse complement strand
CTGTAATTGGACAATTAACCCCAAAGTGTAAATGAACCAAAACTAATAAAAGTGTGAAAACTCATGACATGCCATCCATTTTGGGTCCATCTTGGGTGAAGCCACGGCCAGGCTCTTGTATTTCCCAAGGTGTATTCTTTGAAGGTCTTTTAATAAATACCTCCTTTATTCCTTTAACACTGTCTAGCTTCTGTTCTAGGTAGCCTCTCAAGGCATCAATGAGACATTGTATGAGGAACTACCTCTTCATGATTATTTTGATCCTGGTCTCTAACTTTTTGTGTAATACTTCTTGGAAGTCATGGTGACCTGGTGATCACTCCAGAAGAGCTCACTTTCTTCTGCAGTTTCCATGTAACCTCACATGTCACTTCTAACATTCCCAGTCTGTTCTAGCCACTCTATGCTTTAGATATTTGAGAGATTTTGAAAAGCTCAGCAGAACAGAGACATTTTTCCTACTTCTGTCTTAGGTCCTGTTTCTGTGCTATGGTCTCTGGCCAAAAACGGTATGTAATTCTAAAGAAGACAACAGAAACTTACTGTTTTGCAAAGGTGATTTTCTGTGTGAGGAGTGTTTTAGGTTGCTCACATAATCACCAGCAAAGGTATGATAAAATATAAAAGGTTTAATATAAAAGTGAAATCATAATGAAGTTCATTGCTCAGTTCGCTCTATTACTTGCTATACGGTTGAAGCACACAGATGAAAAATTGGACTGAAACGTAAAATCAATTAATCTGAAACTAAAATCAACCAAAAATTATCTGTGTGGAGACTGGGGATGGAAAAGTATAAAGATTGAAAGGGTAAGGATGAAAACAAAAAGGGAGGCCCTCCCACTGAGTCATAAGTTTCAATGCGGACTCCTGTGCAAAACTTAGCTCGGGATTTGAACAGTAGTTTGTGCCTAAAGAGTTTAACAGCGTTAAAACAATCACCTAATTTAAACAATTTACAAAAGATTATACAGAATTTACTTCAAGCCCTATTTACAGGCCTAACTTACCAATCAACAGTACTTAAGAGATTCCAGGTTCATTTTCTGTAGCATATTCACACAGACCTAGAGTGCGTACAAGGTACCTGTGAAAATTCTCCCTAAGCTCAGTGAAGTGCTCATGTCAGATGTCAGCATCTTCTCAACAGGCAAAGGGTTGAGCCTCGAGGAGTGGGGGTATCAGCCCAGGCTTTGTCATCATTGTTTGCCAGTGATGCTTCAAGTACAGCTAATCTGAGTGTTCTCTGGCTCTGAGAGGCCCCACCCAGATGGAGATGCTGGAGGTCAAAGGGTACCTCTTAGGACCACTGTTTATAGGTTCACAAGAGCATTGGCTTTGAAGACATTGGCATCCTGGCCACAATTCGAGTTGGTAACTTTCTTTTAAAGTTCAACAACAAAAATGTTGTTCTTGGTTTGTTTTTCAGGTGACAAAATAAGTTTCCAATGGTGTTTGTTAAAACCAGGAGGTTTTTAGACAGCACCAGTTCCTGGGAGCAGACAGTGTTTCTCACAAGCTCAAGAGAAGCTGAGCTCAGGTGCTGTTCATCAAGACTAAGGCCTAATGAGCATTTCTGAGATTACAGTGTAGCCCAGGGTTCAAGACAGGGAGAAATGCACTATCAGGCTTTCTAATGTTTCTGGGATGGGTTTTTTCAGTGTGTTTTGAGCATTCTTTTGTTTTGAGTGGGTTTTAAGTTGTTGTTGCTTTTGCTTAATGGGCCAAAACTAACTTCTGATTCTAATGGAAGGAAATTTGTGTAAAGGAAAACTTTTTTCAGTTCTCAGTTTCCTTATTTTGACAGAAAAAAGACATACTACTAAAGGGCTGAAATATTATATTTTCCCTTACAGTGAAAAAACTATATTAAATGCTTTATTCAACTTCAGAAGAAATTTTGAAAATGCTAGTTGAGGAACCTCCAGTATACAGATTTGACTTGCTGTCATGTAAGCATCTGTTTTCTGTCAAATACTCCTTGACACACCTTCTGCCCATAGTTAATCTCATGAATAGAGCAAACACTAAAAAAGTGTTCTGCCTACAAGAAAAAAGTCAGAAGTCCTGCACTGGTATAAATAATCTTCAAATGCAATTCCAACAACCATTATCATTAATCATAATTTTAATTTATAATGCAATAATTGAGTAAAATACAAAATATTAATTATTATTATTATATTCACTAATTGAAATGGAAAATTACAAGGGGAAATGAAATATCATTCTGATCTTTCTTCTGCTGTCACATCTAAAAGGTTTTGTCGCAAATCACAGCAGGAAATATATTTGGAGAATACTATTCTGATGTCCTAAGCATCTTCACCTATGTATAAGGTTGATTCCTTTGCCATACTTTTAATCAGTTTTACTTCCCCACTCTAAATTTCTCCTTAGTGGAAGTCCTCATTTTCCCAACCTGTCTGGAATGTTCTTATTACTGCCCTATGGGTTTTCACCAAAAGTGCTCAACACATTTCCGAAGGACTGCGCTCCAAACAAATGCAGTTCTCTCAGTACTTCTGTTAAGGCTTGCTGAAACAGAAGATTCCTCTTTTCTCTCATCAAGTCCATCCCCATACAGTTTTCCCCAGCAGTCCAACACTACTTATGAAGCTTCATATCTCCCAGGCTGCTCCAAATTTTGCACAGTATGGAATGGCACTCTGGTATTGTCCGCACTGTTATTTCCACCAGATGATTATTTTGGGCCCTAGCCCATGTTCAGAGTCTTCCTCTGTTCATCCTTGTCTGCTGGAATAAGTAGCATGCTACCACAGATAGCTATCCTGCAAATAAGAAGAACGACAAGCTTTGGTGCTTACTGGCAGCTGTTAATATGGGCCCTAATAGTATTTTTTGTGCCCCTGAAGACCCTTCCTGTTCCCAGTCAAGCCAGCTGAAAGCTTTGGGGATGCTTGGACTGCCATGGTCTAATGCAATGAAAATGCCATTTCTGATCCCTGACTCCTGCTCTGTGTTTACTGCAGCTGAGCCCATAGCAACTGCAGTGGTGAATGTGAATAGTTTAACAGATCATCCTGAAGATGTGTGTGACTATTTGAAAGTAGGCAGTCTGGACATGCTTGGCATTGCTAATTGCCGTTTTATGTGCCTAGAATGGATGTTATGCCTCAGAGCAGCAGCCTGTAGAAAGAAAAATAATTAATCCACCTGCAGTATCCCAAAAATTGCCTGCAGGGTGTCCACAGAGCCCCAGGGCTCCATGCTGCTCCCATCAATATCTGGCTGTGAGGATAACGTGCTTATAAATTGCAACCAATTTGAGGCACCCACACTGAAATGCAGTGCTTAAGTGAAGAGAGAAGAGGGCATAAAGGGCAGTGAGGAAAGGCAATTTAAAAGGATGAAGTTGCTCTTGAACTGCTTGATTTGCTTCTTTCTTTAGGGGTGAATTAGATTCAAGGACAGACCCTAGAAGCCCACTGCTAGTGTACGTCAGCAGAAACTCTGACCCTGAACCTCTACAGTTCAACAGCTTTTAAGCTGTCTAATTCCTCCACTGTTCCTCTGGTGTGGTGTAGCTATGTGAGGTGTGCATAGGACCAGCTGTCTGCTCAGGATTGCTCATCTGGTGGGGTGTATGTACCCTGTGGCACAGGCAGGTCTCCTCATGGGTTTGCATTTTCAGCACGTTATCTGGCACTGCTCTGTTGGCCTCCACCAGGTCCTGCCACAGCAGTACAGCATCAAAGCCTTTTCTCCTGCAAGGCCACTCCTTTGTTTTCCCTCAACCAAATGAGGGTTCTGTCCCTAGTCACGGTCCTGAGTGAGTAGTACCAGATCTTCTACATTTGCAGGATCAGCCCTGCGTTTATTCCACCTGCTCTGTGGAGTCATATCCATTTTTGTCTCATCTGTATAGGTTTAGTTATAATCTTCATACATGGACCATGAAGGATAGATTTCACCAACCATGGAGGACAAATTATGAGACGGTTAACTTAATGTATATGTTAAGATTGAAGCTTGTGCTTTACCAATAGCATTGAAACCATTGTTTTTACTATTATTTATTGAATATTCTGATTTCATGCAGCTCTTCAGCTAGTATGAGAGGAACTGTTTTCTAAAAGCATATAAGAAGAGGATGCAGGGGTCTCTCTTGAGCTTCTGAGCTGACATGGGAATACCAACTGGAATCATGATTTTTATGGTAGTATAACAGACATAGTGCTAGACAAAGCAACACACTGATTCCAGCATTACATGTTGTTGTTAGGAGTTTTTTGCAAATATAAGAATAAAACCTCATATTTCACCCACAAAAAGATATTAGTCCTTGTCAAAAAGCCCTGAAAAAAAGGGAAATCATGCTGGTTCAATTTTTGTTAGTTGACCATTGCTTTTATTTATACAGGCTAGAGAAGCTAGAGGTTGAAGAAATAAATGGGAATCATTATTTGTATAAAGCCAGTGAGCTGGAATTCCCACTGACTCTATTTCAGTTACATTTCTTTGCTCCTCTTTTATTGCCCATTGTTTCTAGATTCAAAGAAAAAGCAATGTAGAATGAAATGCTGCTAGTTCTGTAAAAAATACATGGTCCAGACCACAATGGATTAGAGGGATTGTTAAGCAATGAATGCTGGAAAAAGCAATTAATCTGCTGAGAAGTAATTTTCCAAGTGCAACATTTTTCACTGAATACATATTTTAAGAGGTATCTCATTATTTAGGTCTCCTATAGGTTGGTATCCTTCTCTCTTTTAAAGAAGAGGTAGCCTAGATTCAGACTGTACATAGTCCTCTCCCTGGAACTTCAACAAAACTTTGATGTCTTGGAAGCACTTCCATTAACAGATTTTTTTCTCAGAGTTTCTGCTGCTGTCTCTGTGTCCCCCTCTCCACGGAAATTCAAGTCAGGGGTCCAAGTTGTCCTGCTGTTATTTTGGGATCATTTTAAGTCAGGCTCTGTGTCCTGACCTACATGTCATCTCGCTGCCTCCTTCAGTCGTCTAGGAGAGGCAGTCTTGTACAAAGCTGTTCTTTGTTCTCCTTCTGTGTGCTGATTTGCCGCTAATGAAGGTGTGTTGTGGTGTGCGAAATTCCAAGCCAAGTGTTTTCCCCTGATTACTGCCCGGCCAGCCCAGCTGTGTGCCTGCACCTGCTCCGTGTTCAGGCTGCCCGTGTTCCTCCCGCTGAAGCTTCCATTTTGTGAGAAGCTTTTGCACTTTGTGAGAAGCTTTTTGCATCCATGGTTTGGACCAAAATTGCTAAAATGTATTTGGGGGTGGAGAATGAAAAGAAGGGGAAGGGTACCTCATCAGTCTTAATCAACCTGCTTTGGTCTGAGCCAGCTCCAATCAGCCAGAAGTGGTAGCCTTCCTTCACTCAGTATAACTCGCAGCAGGCACGCTGGACAGTCAGTGTACAACTTATTAACAGTGACTAGGCCAGGCTGTGACCTTTCATTGCCTGCATAAACGATACAACCAGGTCTCCAGATGCAACAAAAAAGGGAAGGTGCTTCTCTGCTTCAAGCTTCCACACTATGTTAAAATTGGCTTTAGACAATCAGTTCAGGGAGAGCACAGTAAGAAAGCTTAAGGGCCCCTACTGTAAGGAAAATTAATCCACAGATATCAGAGGTTTATGTCCAAAAAGGAGACAGAGGAGTCCCTTTTACTTTATTCGAATAAAGGGAGAGGCCATGGGGCATTCCCCTGGGGTCTCTCGAATTTTTGGAGGACGCAGCCTCCTTTTATCCCAATTTCCCGGCCGTATTCCCCTCTCTCTTTCCCCATTGGCTGAGGTACTTGAGAGGTACAGACTTCCCGGAACGCCTGATCCCAAAGATTCCCCTCTAATGTATAACCCTCCCTTTTAATTTTTAATTCTTACAGAATTTAGGGGTTTTCTTTCCCATTGTTTCTTTCCTCTTTCAATGTCTAATTTCAATTATCAGCAAACCTAGAGTTTATTTCTAAAAGCAAATATCTTTTTCCATTCATCAATCAGTGGAATCCTTCCCATTGTTTCTTTTATCTCCCAGTACTAGTTTTATCTACCAGCAGACCCACAGCTTGTTTGTAAAGACAAATCCACTATTCCTCTCACTACTGAGAGAATGGGCAGAAATTTTGCCATCTCTGTGATGTTATTCTTGTGAAAACAGTCCAGCAGCAATGTCACTTTCCAATATAGTCAGGTGTGTAACACAGAGTGTTCTGCTAGACAAATATGTGTGCCTAGAATGTTCCCTCCCTCTGTATGAATTGTTCTCAGTCCTTTCCTCCATCTTCTTTAGAGACAGACAAGGCAACTGCCTTATTCCTGCTGTTACCTTATGCATTTGATCATGTCCCTCCCAAAAAAAAATCTCATATCAAGATATGGAAGATGGAAGCAGCAGGGGCAGGCTTCAAACCCAATTCATGGCTAAATGAAAAGCATTGGGCTATCTCAGCATTGTACATAGCAGATTATTTTTAAAAAGAAGCAAACAAAAAAAAAATCTGGAAATTCCTAGGTGTAAAGGAATCACAATGAAGCATCTCATCCAGAAGTTTCTGTGCTACCTCACTGTGCACTGTCTGGTGTTTCTCACTGTAGTGAAAAATAAGGAGTGCAGTGTTGGGAAACACATTTTTGTTTTAACCTTCTGCAGCACAGCAGCCCTCTGGAAAATTCAAGCCATGACACCTGTATCTGTTGTTATTGATCTGTTAGTTTTTAAAAGTATGAAATAAGTAAAAAATTCTGAAGGAACTGTTCAGCCATTATAACCCTCCAGGTGGGCTCCTTCCCTGTCTGGTGAGGCCCAGCACAGTTACTATTTTTAATGAGCATAAACAAGAAAGAAACAACACAATGGGTGAAAATCAAATCCTCCCCAACAAAGAAGGGGTTGAGCAAAAAGCCATTAAAAACAGTACATATGTACAACTATTTATCTATGGAAAATAAATCATTGAACTTTGTTTCTGTAACTGGTGAGAGTTAACTACACAGAAATAAAGGATTTACTTGAATTGTAGCATTACTTGGACCCAGAGTCTTTTCTAGGTACCAGACGCCCAGCTAAAATCATCCTTTGTTGCTAACAGTGAAACAAAAAACCACTGCATAAAAAGCTCAAACGTAGTATAATGTGACTTTGCTTGCTGCAAATTGGGGATTTTTTTCATTATTCTTAATTTGCTGGGTGAGAAAGAACCATTTGCATCAATGTTGCTGCCAGATTCAGTGAGAATGAGTCTCTTCCTGCTTTCTCTTCCTTCCTTCACACCACTCTCCAGCAACATTGAAAGAAAGATTGAGAGAACATTGAATACAAATTGATATAGAGAAAGTGGGGATGGCATTGCCCCTCAAAGCTAGAAGCTGCAAAAGCATCTCAGGCACAAAGAGGTGAAGAAACAGCTATAAAGAATTCTATTATTTGCTATGTGCAAAATGAATTTGCAATCATCGCTCCTGCTGTGTCCATGCAAAGTTGCATTAAGGCTGACTTTGAAGCTGGCCTCTAGTACGTTTATGGAAATGAAAAGTAAGACTTCCTTGTTTAAAGAGTCAAACTATTGTATAAAGAGTTCTATATAGGTAAAAAATAGTTGAAGTTGTTGCATTTTATATATCTTTGTGGTTTTTTTTTTTTTCATTTTAAACATCTAGGCTGTGTCTAAAGAGAGTTTTTATCAAGCAAGCTCTTTCTCCTGTGGACCAATTCTTCAGTGTCTGGAATACTGGCAAGAGTGAAGAGATCAAAATTCAGAGTAATAAACACAAAAATTGCTGATGAGGGTCTTCACATGGCTTTTAGGTATGCAAGATGTAGCTATTGAAATTTTCTGCCATCTGAAAGACAAACATCATTTCCTTTCTTGTGCTGTTTTATAGAGTGAATCTGCTGTATTGGAAAGAAGTCCTGATTTCATGCCACCTTCCCAACCTCAGACATTTTAGACCTAGAAACCCCAAATATCCTCAGAGATTTCTTGAGCTGTATGCCACCCTCCCCTGCCAGGGCTGTGCACAAGAGTGCAGGGTCCATTGCTCTCCATTTCTTTTTGATAACTTCATATGCCAAACAGCTGTGTGGAAAAAAAGATGTATTTGTTGATTTGCTGAACTGTGGTAATTCATGCTGCACGTTCCTTCAGTGGCTGTTTGGCCCAGTGATGCCAAATTGAATTGGTGTTGCTCATATTTCCAAAGTGGAAGAAGCTTTCATTGCTTCAATAAGTCTTTCAGTGTACTTCACAGAAGAGCAATTTAAACAGAATGCAGCGTTGAAATCAGCCCAACTCTTCCACTGAGCACTACTACAAAGAATAGGTAACACTTCATGACTTTCTGCTATGCACTGCCAGCTTTGCGCCTCAGCTAGACAAACAGGAATCTTCTTCGTCTCTCAGAGAGCCGGTTTTGTCCTGTTGGAGAAACTCCAGGACATCATCTTTAGCAGCAACAACGCACCTGTGCCTGGGATACAATCACATCAACCAGTTGTTGCCTGTGTTTCATGCTAGGCTGGGTTTGATTTATAATATCTGCACAGCATGGCAATCCAAGTCATGAAAAAGGTACAATGAGTGCACACCATACCACTGAACATGCCATCATTCATACTTCTGAAAAAGACTGCACAAAACTTTCTGAAGGATCTGACTGACCTAATGTGGAAAGAAGTTAAAACTGGAATAGTGCATTCATTGATATGTGTGGGGAGAGTGAAAATGGAACTCAGATGAGTCTATGCACTTTCCCCAGATTTTCTGAGATTAATTTAAGGCGATACTTAACTTTAAAAAGGGAAGTATAAAAATCAATATTATTTCTGGTAAACATTATAGAGCAAATAAAACTCTGCAGAAACACAGAGAAATGTTCCTGTCTTAAACCTTAATAATGGTAGCAAACAGTCCCACACTTATCATCATATCTCATTAATGTAACAGGCATGTGATACATTTTTATCTGAGTGATGCAGCTGCTGTCTGCATCTTCCTTGGAGACCCCTTTAGACTACATAAAAAGTGGAGAGGAATTACCCTATATAAAAGGTGAAGTTCTTCTGCAAAATACCAGATTTGCGGGGCCTTTTTGTACTTTATCAAATCTACTTTAAATTTTGTAGTCTTCATTAGTTGGAGGCATTCTCCTTGCTGACTGCAAGTGAAGCAGCCCTGAGATTGCTTGCTCATAAAATGAAACTGTGTTTCAGTGCTGCAGAGGTACATTGGGTGGAAAGCCACAACGCTGAAGTGCCCTCATTGACTGCAGTTCCATAGGCTGAGAGTGACTGCAGAAGGGTGTGCAGAGAAAAGCCCAGAGCCTTGCCATGCTCTCTGCCCATGTTTGAGGACAAATTGTAACCAAAAAATTCTTACAAATCAGAAAAATTCAAAACATAAAACAAACCATGACCCTCAAAGTATTACAATTGCAGCAATCATACCTACTGGCTCTGGTCTTGTTGCTAAGCACCACTGAAAGAGTCTGGCTCTTTCTTGTTTTCAGCTTCCCTTCAGGTTTTTGCATATTGATGGAGACCCTGCTGAGTCTTCTATTTTGCAGGCTGAATAGGCCCAGCTCTCTCAGCCTTTCATTGTAGGACAGGTGCCCCAGTCAATCATTTTTAGAGGAAGAGATGGAAGAGATTCTATTTTGCTGGAAAGAACCCACAGTGGAACTCAGACCTCCAGGTGTGGCTTCACCAGTGCTGAGAAAAGGGGAAGGATCCTCTCCACTGACCTGCTTGCAACACTCTTCCCAGTAAAGCCCAGGACAACATTATCCTTCTTTGTGCAAGAAGTGCAAGGGTGCAGAGCTGGCTCATGTAAAGCTTGGTGACCACCAGGACTCCCAGGTCTTTTTCTGCCCAGATGCTTCCCAAATTGCATAGCATCTGGTTGTTCGTCTTTAGATGCAGAGCTTTCCACTTGTCCTTGTTGAAATTTGTAAGGTTTCTGTCTTCTCCAGCCTGTTATCATATCTCAGGATGCCAGTACAATCCTCTGGCATATCATTACTCCTCTGTTTTCTATCAACTGCAAACTTACTGGGGATATATTCTGAGCCATCATTCAGATCACTAATGAAGATGTTGACTAGGACTGAACCTTGTATCGACACCTGGGGTACAATGCTATTTACTGACCTCCAAATACACCTTGTTCCACAGATCTCCCTGTTCATGACCTGGCCCTTCATTTGTTTTTCAGTTCATGTCATTGCCTTTTCATCCAGCCTGTATATTAACATCTTGTCTAAGAGGATCCTATGGGAGATAATATTAAAAGCTTTATTGAAGTTCAGGTAGACAATATCCATTTCTCTCCTTTCCTCTACTGAGCAGGTAATCCTCCCATACCATTCCTCAGTCCTGAACTGAAATTTCCCCCTTGCTTCACTGATATCACATGCTAACAGCTGACTTCCCATGAAAGGTGGTGTCTTATTCATAGCAGGTGACTGTAAATTGGTGTTTCATCACTGGGACAGCTCTGTTTACAAGAGGAGGAGTTTTTATCTGAAGTCATTCAGCTGGATGCTGAATAACAGCAACCTGGATTCCTCCTTGGGTTTGTCATCCCTGTTAATTAATGGAAGGACTGTCTGGGGAAGACACCAGCAGGAAGTAGCCTGTCTATCCCCCTTGAATTCTGATGACCAAAGCATCCTTATTAGGGAATGCCTTACTTCCATGTAGCTCTGGAGCTCATAGCAACAGAAAAGCTGAAGGGACGAGGAAAGCCAGGCAGATCTTGTCAGATTGTTAGCATGATACTATGAGTAAAGTGCAGATCAGAACAGGAGGGACATGTGCTTCAGAAAGAAGCCTGGGTGCAGTCAAGCCATCCTTTATCCTGTCCTGCTCTTTCTGAGGTAAGGGATCTGGCTTACATTCTGAGGTAAGGGATTTGGCTTAGCAGCAAAATTCTTTGCTGCCCCCTTAGGGATGAAGAATCAAGAATGCAAATGTTTCCTCCTCAAAATGACATTCCAGGGAAAAAATGAAGCTGGATGCCTTGTAGTTGCCTTGCCTGCATCTTTCAGGAAATTTCCCTGTCAAAGGGAGAAAGTTTTCTAGCTGAAGAAATATATGGAAGTACATTTTATTTTATTTTATGAAGTACTGGCACTGTGTTTGAACACTCTCCCCCCCTCAGTATAATTTCTTGAGACAATATCACAGCTTTTCATGAGACTTTTTTTGACTTGTTTCATTATAACATCAAGTACAGTCACAGGGATAACTGGATGCCTAGTTGATGGCCTCAGCTCAGTTCAGTAAGTATTCTGTTGATATGCAGTGTGTGCTGCCTATAGTCATAACATATATATTCTGATCAGATTATCTTTTACAGTTGTAATATATTCACAGGAGGGTATTTAAATATAAATTCCCTGGAGAGTCTTTGGGTTAATATTATAAATAAAAAGGAGTCATTCTAACAATATTGTTCATTGTGCCTTCATTACTTACATAAATCTTTTTCTTCCCCAACTGTTTTTAGAGAACATTTTGTCTACATAAAACATTGATTTTATTTAGGTTTTACATAGTTTATTAAGGTTGAAATTTTTAAAATATTACTTTTAATATATGTTATAGGTAAATTAGTGATTCAGCCGAATTAATAATCAAAAATTTGAGATTTTATTTCGCGATCAAGGTGCAATTTGGATAGCCACCATTAAAGAGACAGCATCGAGCCCAGGATGGGCACTGGGTGAACTCTGGTTTGACCTCTACCACGTCAGAACCCCCTCTGTTCACAAATTCTGCCTCTATCCGGTTGTTTTTTATATGTTTTTTTCTACCTGAGGCAGAGGTTCTCCTATTCCTTTGTTGCTTCCTGCTGGACCGACAAAGCCGTTTCTGGGCAGTGATGAGATCAGATGCCGATTTATGGGAACCTGGTATTCAGATGCGAGGGGCTAACGGCCCTGGTTATCACCCGGTGTTCCCTAATCAGTCCCAGGAAGGGGTTCATCTCCGCTGGAGCCACATCCACTTCTTTTAGTTTGTAAATCAGGTTCTCCCTCTTCGCTGCCATCTGTGGTTTAGTAATTCTGTGAAGCAATCCTCCCCTGCCGCTGCTTGTGGGTTTAAACTTTTAGAGATTTTTTTATACTTGCACAACTTGTTTATGAGCATGAGTTATTTCACAATCATTTCTACATTTCATAGGAGCATGAATTAATCCATAACATTTATCACATATATTATAAAACCGTGGATTGATATTACTTTGTGTTGCTTGGCCATTTACATCTTGTGCTTGATCTCAGGCACCCCTCAGAAGGACAAGATGTTGATCTCATAATCAAAACAGCTCTTGGAAACATGGGTAGGAAACTATCAGACAAGTGTCATAGGATTTTCAGTGTTTTCCCACGCAGCCTGTGAAAACTAGTGTAATTTTCACTCATTTTCATCTATTTCAGTGGATTGCCCAATGAGGCACCAATATGTGTAGTGACAGCTCTTGTGGGTGTGATCCAATTATTGTAAATGTATGTCAGTGGAGAGAGGAAAAAAAGGAATGCACACCCAAGTTGCTGGTTAGGCTGGTTATTCCTTCTCCCCTCAGTGAGTTTCTTGGCGACTTGGATTACATATTTTTGTAATGTGAGACGATCAGCAAATTTTGGATCTTTTTGTATTCCATGGCTGAGAGAATGATATAATGGATGAGGTATAGATTGAGATCAGAAAGCTTATAGCACCTGAGAACCTAGTCCATAATGAGGAAGTAAGATCCCAAATCTCTGTTACCCTAATAGAATTATGAGAGGATATTTAACCTTCTCTCCTTTCCTTCCTGGTCTTATCTGTATTGAACTCTCCAGAATCACTGAGAATCTTTTCCACTTATTCTCTCCAAAGAGCACTGAAAAAAATTGCTGTGTACTTTGACAGAGTTATAAATGTAATAAAATTGGCTGTAGAAATGTCATGTTTGTCTGTATAAATCTGTATTACTTCTGGGAATGTTTATTTTTG
>WBNO01029500.1:0-41638 GCA_013400575.1 Peucedramus taeniatus | reverse complement strand
GAGAAAGAGAAAGGAAACCAAATTATATTTAAAAAATAATCCAGTTTCATATGAGGTACAATCTCAATCTTCTTTTTATATGGAATTTGCATGTTTATTCATTAATTCTTCCTAGAGCCTGGTTCAGCCAAGTTGATTTCTTCTAATTCTTTATGCTTTATTAGTCTTGCTAAAGTCTAAAGGAATCAGTTATTTCATTGTAGATAAACTCTGCTTAATTAATTGTTAAGCTGAGACAGAAAGTGCAGAATCAGAAAAGATCTGTAAAAGGGACATGTAGCCTTCCTTCATGTCTCACTGAAGTACCACCTCTACCTAAGACATCCTGACATATCATTGTCTAAGCTGTCTTCAAAAGCTTCCAAAGGTGAAGATCACAATTCTCTCTACAGCCCATTTTGCCTGATTTCCCTTAGTGTCTAGCACACAGCTTCCTTACATTTATTTAATTCCACTGCTTCCTGTCCTATCCCCTTTGTGCATAAGAAACATTATTCTCTGCCTCTTTACAGCAGTCCTTTATGTGTCTGAAGCTGTTGGTGGAGCTCCTTTCAAGTCTTTTTTGGGAGTTCCAGCTATGTAAACATCTTCTTATTCTTTCTGCTTGCTTGATGTACGACATATATTTCTCAAAATGTCAAGTCCCTATACTGTAAATAGTATTCTTGCTGAAACCTTAGTTGGGATTACATCTTGCATTCTCTAGTCATGCATCTCAGAAGAGATTTTGCTTTTATATGTTTAATTTGCTATCAGTATTTAATCTGTGGATGAGATGAGCCATTTATCATGATGTGGAATCGACCAGCAACTTGTACATTACCACTGACACAACAGAAAAATGCTGAATTCCTTATAAGCTGATTATGGCAGACAGAACGGGAGCTTCAGACAAATTTTATCAGAGAAACCCTCCCATTGAGTCATGAGGTGCAGAAAGGACCCTCCTGCTTTTCTAAAGACCTTCTCACTTGGGATCCACACTTAGCCTCAGAAAAGGAGAATTTCCACTGTAATCAATTCTTCATGGGCATGTTTGAATCTAAAAAACTTTACCCTTCAAACATTTCTGTATTCCTTATCATGGATCTAATAATTATAAAAAAAGGGAAAGCAGTAAGTGTAGGGAGTTTCCTTGCTCCAAACTCTCAGCCACAACAATAGAAAAGGCCATTTTCTGGAAATTCTACCCGAAGGCATGAAAAATCTTTATTGAGAGAGGGTCAAACAGCATCCTAAGATGCCCAAAGAGGTTGTGTAGATATGTGGAGATACCCAAAACCAACTGAATACATTCCTGGGCAACTTGCTCTAGCTCACCCTGCTTCAGCAGGCAGGCTGGACTAGAGGATCACAAGACAACACTTTCAAACTTAACTGGTCTGTGGTTCTGTGAAGTGAATGAGCTCTGTTCTGTGGGTTAACTGCCTGCTGCCTTTTGGTGCTGCCAGTTTCAATAGGTTCTGGGCCTTCTGAGTGATACACTTGGATTTTACTTCCATTTTGCTGAGGGGAAAAAGCACTCTTCTGTTTAAAACCATGAACTTTTACTGTTCATTGTTCCTTACAAATTGCTGCTATTCACTGTCCTGCAATGAGCAAGCTGTTACATTGAAAAACTTGTTTATGGACAAGAAAGAAGCACATCTCATTTATTAGTAAAGCCAAGAATCTAATGTTTGTTTAACTGAAATATGAAGGGATTCTTCAGTTTTAATCCAGCTCCAAGTGCTGCAAAAATGAAGGAATAGCAAGAACTGCTATGAAACTGTCATCACATATACATTCTCTCACTCATTTTGCCCCTTTCTATGTTGTACTTACCCTTCCACTGCTTCTCTGTCTCAAGAGGTTCCTAACTGGTGGAAGTCACGGGGGGATGTTATTGGGAGCTTTCAGCACCCAGAGTCCTTTGCCAGGAAGAATGTTCATGTTATAAATTCTTCTTTGTCCCTCTGGGATCACTTGGGATAATTTGGATACATTGATGAGCTACTGCTCTCTTCCTACACTGGTCTGCAGCTGCAAGTTACATCCAAATTCAATACACCCTGGGCTGTCTCAGTATGTTCTCTCTCTGTTCTGTTTATGACCCTGAATCCAGTTTGTCCAGCTCCAGGTTCGCACTTTAGCTGCCCATGGGCAATCTGTTTGCAGCTGTGCTCCTCTGTGCCACATCCTGTGTCCTTCTCAAGGCCTCTGCTGTCCTGCCAGGCCTGGGTTTGCCAGCACTTTGTCATCAAGTTGCTGTTCCATAAATCTCATTGCACATGGAGTAGCAGCTTGTCACTGCTGTCTGTGCAAAACCATGGTCCTACCACAGCAGGAGAAGAAAAAGTAAAACAGACCAGACACAAACACCTGGTCTACTGGAGGAATTGCTTCCACAGCCAAGAGAAGCAACATAAAGCTACAGACAGGCCAAGGAAAGTTCAGAGATGGCAGATATCCATCAGAGATGGGCAAAATCTCCTTGGACACTTTCTTTTGGGAAATTCAAAAATATCCATGTATCAGTAGACACCTTTTCAGGTGCAGTTTTTGCCTCCTTGCATACAGGAGAAACAGCCAAGCATGTTTGTCATCACTTTTTGTAAGCATTTGCCTCACTAGGTATGCCTCAAGAAATAAAAAACAGAAAATTTTTTTGGTCCAGCCTACACAGGAAAAAAAGTAGCCACATTTTTAACAGAGGTCAGACCCGAGAGGTCTCAATCCACAGGTCTTGCACATTGCCTGCAAACCTTGTAGCTTTTACTAAGAATGGCAGGGCTGTGTTACAGGGCTGCATGATTACCACACCACTGGTATCTGGGTCTGTTCAAAGTTGCTGGCATACTGCTATTGGTAGCAGCTGCCTCCTCCTGCTGCAGTCCTGGTTCATCTTCAGTTAGAACCTGTTTCCCAACTAACACCTTCTCTTAAACAACCTGGTGAGGGTTACTCTCTCTGGAAAACCTTTCTTCAGCAGTCTCTTCTAAAAAAACCCCTCATCAGCTAAATGAGATAAAGGACACTTTTGCCTGATAGTGGTACTTTTCCAACTCTCTTTTTAAAATTGCTATTTATTCATCCAGTTAATTCGTGTACTTAGCTGGAGCAAAATTATTACCATAAGCCCTAGGGTCTTACCTACTTATCGGCCATTGAATTCTCTTTTTTTTTCATCATTGTCTTTGGCAGACTTATGCCTATTGGCTGGTGTGCTTGTTTCCAACATAAAATGAACAAATACCCCATTTGCCTCCAGACTGATAGTCCATTTGTCATTTGATACAGCACTGTCTACTGCTTCTGCAAACAATCTCTCTGCTGCTGTTTTCAGGCTCTTTGTGCTACTCTGTTTTTGAATGCCCAAAGAGACTTGCAGGGAGATCTTGTGCCAGCATATTCTCAGTCTGCCGTGTCTATTGCAGCAAAAATAAAAGTCCGCATTGTTTCCTGTCTTATGACCTCTGGATACCTTTCTGTCTTTGATATTTTCATTATTCAGGCTCCTGTAAAATGGCAAAGCCTTGTGGTCCTCATTATAGACCTATCATGATATGCAAGGCTTCCTCAGAATATAAAATTATCGTTGCTTTGATCCCAAAATTTAATTTGGGATCTTACATGATGTCTTCCTCTGCTGCCAACACCCTCCATCTCCCAGGAATTTTATATGTCTGCTTTTCTACAAGATCCACGTGGTTCTAGCCCTACAAATTGAAAGAAATATTCTCCGGTCTTCTGTCAATTGCAAAGTTTCTTCCTAGCTGGCTTTTTTTTGTATTACATTAACAAAACAATTGTTTTCTGGACATCCGATACCACTCCAGCACATTTCTCTCACCCCAGTAATTCATTTCACTCTTGACAGCTTACACTGTCCAATAATCAGTCCAGCAGAGATCTGGCCCTGTTGCCTTCTCTGCATTTTCCTGAGTGGAGAGGCGTAGCCAGAGCCTCTTCATAACACAGCAGCTGGTTCGAAGACTCTTCTGAGAGGATGACATAGAAATATATTTCCCCACCCTTTCTAGATTAGTAACAAAAGTAGATAGGCACATTTAATCTGACTTTTCTTCTGATAATATATCATTCCACTTGATACAGACTTAGATTTTTATTTTATTTATTAAAAAAATATAAAGCCTTCTTTGTATATTTACCCAAAGTTTTTTTAACACCTCTTCTCTTTTCCTTCTCACACCTAGTTTTAAATTTTAAACAAACAATGTTGAAACTGATTGAGGTACAGAGATCTCCAAGAGGTAAGAAATCCAAATACCATGTGCCTATCTCAGGGAAAGACAGGTGGAACGCAGCCCTTTTCACAGACAGCAGCCAGCTGGCCAGGACTTCTGTTTGCACCAGACAGTGCTCCAGGAGCTCCAGGTCAGTTGTGGCACTGCCTCTAGCCCACTCAAAAGGGAGAAAGGAGCAGTGGTGGAGAGGTGAGGGAGGGTGGAGGATCGGAAAGGTGCTAATTTATGAGGAGATATCAGGGCAGATGACACAGAAATCTCTAGACTGTTTGGCCTCATCTGCTTTGTGGCACTTGAAACTGCCTCTCCAAATTGCAGTGCAGGGAGTCCACTCTGCTACATGGCTGCAATTATGGTCATGGACAAGGGGGTAGGTTCTGGAAGTGCTCTTGAAACCTTATCTTACCCATCTGTCAAATGGTATTGATAATGACTGCATTGGACACGGTTTTGATTAGAAACTGCAGTGTTAGATTGCAGTCTCCGTCACGTAGTTACCCTTTTTGTTCTGGTGCTGCCTTTCCTGTAGCATTTTGGTGATTGAGAGGTAATAGTCATCCTGAACCTGATTCTTGAACATCTCTGAAACACAGCAACCAATGTTTGCAGGAAGCAATCACTGGTGTTGGGAAAAAATATTTCTGCCAAAACATTCTTGCAGGCTATAAAGGTACAGATCTGAGCTAAGAGATGTTTCTGACTCAAAAGGCTCCTTGGACAGCATTCAGAATTCATTAAATATGCAAGTGTGGATACCTTTATCCATGTTTGAAAGGAAATAGTGAAACTATACTGCTATTCAGAAGCCTTCTTTTTGCCATCATCACAGCTTCTAAGCACAGATGAATACATTTACAAACACTGAGCAATAGCGTGAAGTATTTTGTTGTATGCCTTTTTGTTCCCCTTGCCTAATTTCCTGGATAAGTAACAAAATGACTTGGACACCAGTCCGCTAAATGAGGTGTAGATAACACACAGTTTGGTTAGCTTGTGCATTGTAAATATAGCTCTCATCAGATATTTTAGTGGCTAGCACTCTACCGATTTATTTCTCAATTAAAGGCCATCTGTGGCAAGTTTTCTTCATGTTATTTCATGAATTAGCTGTAAAAATGCCAGCACACTCCGCAAAACACCATTTGTCATGTTTCTTGCTAAATTGGACATTGCTAAATTGGACTAATCAGTGCAAGTGATTTCCATTTGTGCCTTGTAGAGTCTGTTTCACTGTGTTTCCACCTTTGCATTACTAGAGTGAAAAAAATAAGGAAAACCGCTTAACTGTCCTCTGTTCTGAGGATACAGAACCTGGATTCATGCTCATCCTATGCCTTGTCCATGTCTAAGCTTGTTCCACAGGGAAATCAGGAAAGGCCATAAATTGTTTCACACTCAGAGCAACCCATGTTCTCTGACATGGAGTGTGAATTTTCAGATCAGGGGTACATTGATCACTTGGGTTCTGCTCTGGTTTGAGAACAGTGAGGTGACAAGATAGTACTTGTCATCTATTTCCATTCCTTGGGAAGTCCAGATGAAGACAGATCAATGGATCCCCCCCATTTGCCCCTACCTGGCATTTGGGATTATGTATGTTATAAAATTTCCAGAGAAGTAAGTTCATCCTTATTTGAAGGATTGTGTTCTGTGAGATATATCTGAGACAGCTGCCTTTGGAGGTTAAAAGCGCTTGATGCCCTCCCTACATTCTCAGTAGCTCATGAGAAGTATCAGATCTAATATGACTTATGCAAAGTATGTATCTTATTGCTTGGCTAAAAAGGTTAGGTTTGTCTCTAAGGAATGATTTTTAAAGGTTACTTTAATGTCAAATTAGTGGTTTTGATTTCATAGTAATACAATTTCTAGTGTTTGGTGGATTCTTTTAGTTAAAATAGCTATTGGGTGACATTTTAAAAGCAATCTGCTGTTTTGCCTAGCTGAGACTTTAAAGCATAGTGATTAAAAATGGAAGGTCACAAAAGCATTACTAAAACAGTTGCCCTTAATTTTAAATGCTGGAATATAATTTCTCTCCCTGGACATTTTCTGCTCACATGCTTATCCATATCTATATCTTAAGTATTATACAGCTTCACCAGCTGCAGACCCTGACTCAGAATTGGATGCCCTCCCTGTGCTAGATATAGGCACACACTTAGTGCCTTTCCCTGCTCCTGGAAATTTTCACATGTAAATTCAGAAGGGCTAGAAAGAAATATGTTGATAAGTGGAGAGTAAATGGCTCACATAAGGGCATGCTTCAGATCAATAGCTAGATTTAGACTAGAGCCCAGACCTTGTACACCCCTATTTAGTGTGCTGGCTATTCAACTCCTGGCTAAACTATGCAAGAATACATTTCAGTCGCCACTGAATAAAAAAATTTATTTGCTGTATCAAAAACCCCTGTGATGGTATAGTTGTTAACAGTGTCACTTCCATTATATTTTCCAAAAGAAATGGTTGATCTCCATTTTCTTTTTAAAGTAGTACTTGGTTTTGAAGACCAGAAGAGCTATGTATGAGCATAACTTAGCATAGTCATGTAGTCTAAAATGTAATCTTTGGGACTTAGTTTATCACATAGTTTATCACATTATCCAAGAACTCTAGACAGCCGTCCTCTCCAAAAGTATCTATTCACACAGTAAGAGCCAGTCCCCAGGCTGCAGAATTTGAACCATGAGTAGCAAAACCAGAGCAAAACTTTCTCTCTTTTTTCCATAAAGTTACTGGTCTGCTTTATAGGGTTCTTGAAACAATGAACAATTGCTACTGGTTCATTACCTTACATTGTTTTAATGGAAAACTTCCATTTTCTTTTTCATGCTTAGGAAGACTGAAAATAATCTTTGCTTACCTTTTATTCGCATTTGCTCTACTGTCTGTGGTAGGTACTTCAAAGTCCCAGTGATGGGCAGAAAAATGAATCCTTACTAGTTAGTATCCAAATTCTCTTTCCAAACATGTTGAGGCACAGGTAGATTTACCAAATGGCTCCTGCGGGCTTTGTACATGCTTGATCTGCATGTGCAATCTCTCAGGTTATACTCACACACATCAGAATGAGGTGCCTGCACAAATGTGAGAGTGGGGCTCATTAGCTTTACCTTGGGTGCCAGTTTAACTATCGAATGCTGGTCCAGAATGTAGTGATCTTGTGCAAGATCTTCTGTGGAATAAATACTTGTATGGTAATAACATAAAAGTCTAGAAGGTTTCTCTTTTAAAGCTTCCATATAATTTCCTCTTTGGCTTGTCCATTGCAGAGACAGAGAAGGCAGAAACTACAGCAATTTTCCCTTTGAAACTTGCTTTTCCCCAATTCCCCATAATCCTCATTTGCAGACTTGACATTGCACAGTCCTTCCCAAGAGCAAGAGGATTCAATCTTTGTCATTTCTCCACATCCAAATGAATGTGTTGTAGTACAGTCCCATTTTGATATCTCTTGCTCTGCCAAGAGTCTGCTCTTATATCTGCAGGACATTTGGCAACAGTGTCATTTCCGATCGCTAACTGAGCACACTGACTGATGATACATGTTGTATATCCAGGCCTACTAGCCTTGCTGTGCTCTGTTCTTCTGTTGCAAGAAGGTGTCTTCAAAGTTCCTGTCAGGCAGCAGCCCAGAACTGTCTGTATTTTGTAGGATGTATGCCTTTGTCCATGCTGTCTGTTCTGTTTTAGCTGTGACTGTGCTCCTCAAGTCCAGCTAAATATTCCCAGCAAATGTGTTTTTGGGCTACTCACAACCACAACAGCCCTACAAAAACTGGTAATACATTTGCTTCAGATGCTTTAGGAAGCTTGCCCTGGGCTAAAACTGAGCAGCGTTTTGACTTGCAGCTGAGCAGAAAAGGAAAAGGAAAGCAAGAAATCTCTGTGTCTCTTCTGCCAGGAAGCACAAGGGCATGAACTTTACTAGGCAATCTTTACCATAACACCCTACAGGCACAGAATGAGGGCTGTGCACGGAATTGGAACCAGTTTCAAGAATGAGACTTTTGGAACCTGTGCTGCAGGGGGAAAACTTGGAAAGGAGATGCCTCTTTTGTCCAGGTCTGCCCCTAATTGTAATCTGCAAGATTATCATTGTAGTCTACAAGACTGCCTACATCTGCACCTAATTGCAGTCTACAAGAAGAATCAGCTCCTCTGTTTAGAGTGCCGTAATTCAACTCACATTAACAAAGTCAGAACAGAGTAGTCGTGACCTGAATGCCTCTGAGATATGGGAAAATCCCCCATCTAGGTCAGATGCAGCTTTGGGTCTAGAAGAAGTTGGAAGTTGGGACTGAGTCTGTACTCATGGGTGATATACAATAGGCAATGCTTCACAGGGGGACAGGTAGCTTCTCACATCCCAAGGTGCATGACAGCTTTCCCTCAATCATCCCACTGCTCAGCAGGTCCAGCTTCAGCAAGCATTAGGCTTTGCATGATGTTGGTGTTAGACATGCCTTTCCATGTCACCTTGGGTGTATTCAGAGGAGGCAGAGCTGATGTGGCTCTGGATGACATGCATTTATGGTGAGTGCTAACACCTGGAAACAGCGTATCAGAGACCTGAGGTAGCGCTCACACTTCATCTGAGCAAGTGTCTGTGAACAGTGCCTGTCAGCAATATGAGTGCTGTCCCAGGAAAGGAATGGCAACCTCAGAGGGAGTGGTAGTCTGACACTGGGGCTGCTATCAGGGACATCAGGAAATACAGTACCCTTCTGCCATAAAGATGTCACTAATTTTTCTTCTTTATTGCCAGCCTGTAATTCTGGGATGTGTTTCTGCTCCCTTTTCTGATAGTGCATATATTACTGCTGATATTTTCACTCACCTGGGCTGCAATTCAGATCTTGGGGTGTTTCTACATACCCTATGAACCAGTGCTTGGTGCTCCTGTCATCATATGATTGCTTTTCAATGTGGCAGAAAAGGTATTTCCTAATGTGGCAAGGGCACACAAAAAGACTTGGACAATCTAACATATGCCTTACCAGGTTCTGCATTTAGTTTTGCTGTTTTTTTTTTCCCCCCTGCCATTTTCACAGCTTTTCTTAATAATGGGAATGTTTGCAGAATTTTATTCTGCATACTACACCTGATTCTTTTTTCTGGTCCCAAATTGGACTTTTCTTCATGTTTTCTTGCTGAAATGGCTTGCATCTCTTGGAAACAATCTTGTAGCATCACTGCTGTCCTTGCTAAACCTCAAGCAGCAATGGAACCTCCTTCTTCAATGCACCAGCAGCACACTTATACCTATGTTTTGCTCTCATTAATCTGGGGTGATATTCGGCCCAGAGATCAAGAATGAATTGCCACAACTCGTTGTTTGTGTTCATCCTTTTAGCGACTTGTGCTGCCAGACAGGGAATCTTGTCTCATTGCCACATAAAGATATAATTGCATTTGGAGGCAAGACAGCACAGGTGGGTGTGGATGGACCCATGGCATCACAAGAAGCAGTGGGTAGCTTTTATTAGTATAATATAGAGTTATGATTCATCTGTAGGCTGTGGCAAGTTTTAGAAGGATTTGTGGGAGAGCAAAGGGACATTAAGAAGGTGTAAGGAACTCTTTTGGCTGTGAGAGGCTGAGGAAAACTTATGGAAAACTCTTTTTTTCAGAATGGAATTCTGGTCCCTTAGGCAGAACTCCTAACCTGACATGGGAGAAGGTTTTGAAAGATGCAGGCACCTTGGTTCTGAGCATAAGAGAAAGCCATGGAGTGAGCTAGTGAGCTTCTATAAGAGTTATAATCATTCTGGTCTGTGCCAGAATGGCACATCTGGATCTGTGTGTGACAAATTGTCCTTTTGAAGATGTTCCTTTCCTTACAGTGCTGTATTCAGGTGATGTAACCACAAAAGCAAATCAAATTTTTACATAATTGTTTGGACTGGTATGACTTTGGGAGTGGATTCTCCTCTCTGTACTGAATGTGGTGTTTCTATAGATCTGCCAGTAGAAAGTGTCAATTCTGAGCTATCAGGTTGTCTGGCTCAGACCAGAGAAGCATAGTTTGAGTCCTGAAAGGCAGAACAGATTCCAAAAGAAGGAAATTAAGATAATCTGTGCCAACTCTCTGAAGTTAAAGGTAAGCATGAAAGCCTGTGGAGCAAAATTCTCATGTGAGAAAATGAGAAAAGAAACAAAAATGCATCTGGATTTCCTGTGATGTGAAACTGAAGAAGAAAATTACAGTCTAGGCTAAAATAAGTATTTATTAAGGCAAATAAAAAGAATATTTCTTTCAGCTTGCAGAAGTCTGTCCTCTGATTTAAAGAAATCCATTGACCTTCTGTCCAGAATCAAGTCTGCAGGTGACATTGAGAACATTTTGTTTCCCTCAGTTTGCAAGCAGACAGTTTGCCACATTATTCTGTTCTGAGCATACTAAAGCAGCATTATTGAATATCTCCAGAAATAGTGCTAGCTTGAAGTATTGAAATGCCAAGAGCTATTATAAGAGAAATCAATTTGTTGGGCGGTATTTCCTGTACCTGACTACTTTCTCACATCTTATTACCAGACCCAACTCAGCATTAAGAGCCAAGAAGGAATGCCAAGAATGAGTATTTTTACTTGAAACCCCTTAACTATAGCAGTGCTTGGAACCTTAACTCCACCAAAAGAAATGTCTCTGTCCTTTGTTTTAGAGGAGAGTGCTTCTCTTTCACTGTAAGCAGACAGCATGGCAATATGGGGTTTAGAGTGCGCTTTGAGCGTTCTTTTATTCTGCACTTTTTGATTCTCTTTGTAATAACATTAGAGTCAAACCACATGAGTTAATAAATGGTAATCCCACAGACCTTAATGGAAGATGAAGGTTCAGTGAGTCTATTTTTCCTGTAATGCAGCAAAGAGGCTTTACGTAAGTTCATGTGATAGGATGTACTAGTATTTTTTTCAGGTCTCTTCATGCTCTTAGCTGTGTATTCAGGTTTTTCAATCCAGAACAGGTAAGTCTTTCAATAATATTTGTGTTTCCTTCAAAGTCTTATGCCCCGGGATATTTATTGAATTTTGCTTCTGTTTTGTCCATTATCTGCTCTATGTGAAAGATTTATGCTCTGTCAGTGAAACTCATCTTTTGAGAGAGTGGAGGAAGGAACAACTACAGCCTTCAGGTTTCAGTCCTGGGCTTGCTTCTGCAGTCTGAACTATACACCATCAGATTGATCTTCCAGAGCACAACTTTGCTAGTCAACACAGAAATGCTGCAATGTGAAGGTGAGTCAAAGTGATGTAGAAATGGTAAATTGTTCATGTGTGGTTACCCTTTTAAAGCCACTTTGATCCCCTAGTTCAGCTGGATGTATGACATGGGTCCTGAAACCTCACATGCTATTTGGTGTGCAAAGCTATTCAGTGCTGAAAAAGTTTGTCGGGACTTCTTTCCACCAGAAAAAATGCAGGGATAAATGCAGCACTGAGCTTCCAAATTTTCCACTGTCATCTTAGGGTTAATCCTTAAACAGGCTTCAATTTGTCACAACTAAAATCAACGCAGAGTCATTCTACTATTTGAGTTTTGCATTAAAAACATTAAGCTCTGCCTCAACAAGGCAATGCCCTTGAAGTTCACTGGGACGCTGAGCTCTGCCAGAAGCTCTTGTTTTGTTGCTGTCCTTTACTCAGTCTGTACAGACTGCAGCACCGTGGTGGGAGTGCGTCACACTGCAGTGCACGGTCATCAGCTCTCAATGCAGACTTTGGAGGCTGCAGTGTAAGACAGCAAGGCTACACTGCAGAGATGCTGAGCTTTTGAAAAGCTGCAGTTAGATCTGGTTGAACAAGCAAAGTGTTCACTGGCAGGATTAAGCCTGTTTTGCTGTTTGTCAGCAGATTGTGTGTTCTTTGCAAATATTTCTGTAAGAGCCACAGGGCTAGAAGGAAAATCAACTCTCTGCTTCCCTGTTAGGTGGGAGAAAAAGGGACTGGCTCTGGCAGCCTTCTTATATACATTGGAGTGCTGCCCCAGAGCAGTTTGCATGCTGCATTGTTTGAAAAAAACTATGCAGAAAGCCCCAATATTTGCCTTTTGTGGCACTCTACGGTATTGGTGAAAAGGAGGAGAGACCAGCAGCAGCACAAAATAGGCAGCTGACAGAGAGAAATTCATTCCTGCTCAGTAAGATTGCTGTGGGTATTTTATTTGAGCAACCTGGCTTTCATCAGGAAATCCAGCAGGAGTCTGTAAATTTTTCCTGTGTCTTTCTGAGGGCTAGGTAGGGCTGGTGCTATGGGACCATGATGATGAATAGCTACTTTGGCAGGATGAGGAGCATAATGGTGGTCTTTTTGAGGTCAGAAAACTCTCTTCTTTTCTTCCACACACCTCTACTGGTGGGCCTGATGGGTGAAAAATAGCATGTTCAAAATAATGCCTTCAAACTACTTGTTGATCAGAACTACTTGAAGACAGTAAGACTCTGTGAGGATATTTGGACTGGAAGCAGATGAAGAGGGCACTATGGAGCAGACCACTGTTGTAGCACATTCTTTGCATACCTGCTAATTGCTCTTGTCAGGAAGTCAAGGGATATTCCTCTTGAAGCATCTTTGTAGGGTCTTGCTCTCTTAAAACCAATTGTGTGCCAAGAAGAAATCACTGGAAGGTAGCTTTTTATAAGTTGAAGTAACCTGTTTTAGATTTGGCTTCAGATATTTATAATCTGTCCCCGTGCTCCTAATGAGGACAGCACAAAATGTTTTGATATATTTAAACAGCTATATTTAAAAACAGATGGGTCTCTATGTCTCCAAGAGCAGCAGAGATGGTTCTGTTCTACTCTTCAATGAGCAAATTTACCATTCAGCCTTCTCCTATTGCATTCCCCACATGGAATGTGGGGTGTCTAGACAAGGACTTCTGTCACAGACATGTATATTCAGATGCAAATAAGTCCAATTATATACAACTGTGCCCCTTTATACATGAGTATGGATAATTATGTAAAGCAGAGCTCTACTTCAAAGGACCATACAAAGAGTACTGCTGTGTGAATAAAAGGAATAAAACCCAGGACAGTGCCTGTGTTTCTCACCAGAAATAAGTTTCTCCCAAGAAAGAAGTCTGCAGCAGTCCCTGAAACCCACTGCTAAGGAGCAGAGGTTTGGGATTGCTAAGGATAGAAGCCACATATCTGAGAGGGGAGGATGGTGTTATACCTGCCTTGTTTTTGTAAACTCTCTGATGTCACCAGTTTGTAGGAGAGGTCCTGTAGCAGATAGGTGCTTGGTTAGACACAAGAAAGGCTGTTCTCATGTTCTGCTGGGTTTTTTGTTTTGGATTTTTTTTTTCAGGGTTAGACAATAGCAGGAAACATATCCTTCTAAGACCAGAATCATCCAAGAAATAGACAGGTCCCTTTTGCCTGGCACTATAAACGAAGAACTGCCTTCATCTTGGCTGGTTTCACCCGGAATGGAATGAGAAGAACCTTTTAGTACCCTGCTAAAAGGGTGGGAGACATGATCTGACTGCAGAGTGATGATTTCTCCTGTGAATTCTGCAGAAAGATACATTCTTCAGAAACCTATTTTTAATACACTGTCTGTTTTTCAAGCTAGTAAGAACCAGTCTTGTACCTCTAACACAATGGACAGATCAAAATAAGACGTATGTGCAGCTTCAGTCCTGCACATTTCTTGTTCAATTATTGTTTACATAACACATTCAGAAGGGATTGTCTCTCTATTTGGCTGTTAAATCTTTAAAAAATATTTAATCTGTGATCCATCAGTTGCTAAGGAGAGGAAATAAATAGACTGTTACCTTGTTAGTGTTCTTGCTTTTGTACTACCTGTGTAAGCTTAATGGTGGTCTTAAAGAGAGAATTTAGAAAAAGAGTAAATACTGCAGAATATAAGCTGCTAAATGTAATATTTTTTTTCCCATTTTAAATAATATCAGAGAATAAGATAAATAAAAGAAAGCAGAAGATCAGATTATGGTCAAATTCTGAAATTAATGATGTCTATGAGACATCTAAGGCATTATAACAAAGTAGAATCCCACCAAACCTTTTTAAACATAACTGATCATTATTTTAGCACATTTGCGCATACAAAACCAAAATGACTATTGTGATTTTCTGAGAGCCTCTTCTGAGTTACAAGTGCAAGAATATAAGGATTTTTATCTTTTCCTAGTGGTGGTTTTCAGTCTTGGGGAATTTTCAAAACAGCTGCAAAGACCTTTCCTTTGAGATTGTTGTTTTAGGGTGAAGTTGTTGTAATCAGAAGGTTCTGATGCAAGTTTCAATGTTGGCTCTTTTGCAAAGATCTATGTTATCTTAAAGCAACAGGACATGAATAATTCACATAAGGCTGAATGTTCTAAACAAGAAAAGAGGCTACTATTGGTAGCAAGTATATTTGGATGACTGTTTATTTTTTTATGTTGCCAGAAAAATCACAAGGTCCTTTTAGTACATTCAAGAGAATCAGTCTGTGCTAGAAATGCTGATTTTATGCTCTGGTGAGAGGAAAGGTAGGGTAGAGCAAAGCAAATTAAATATGTGATTGAAAGTACATTAGTTTAATGTTCAATTAATAAAAGGGGTTATTTTAATTGAAATAGCTTTTATGAGGTATTCTTTTCATTATACACTTTTAGAGAGTTCATTATTGTACCTTTTTCAAGATAGAACTTTCTTCCATTTATTTCTATCTGTTTTCATTCATTTAATTCTTTTATAATCCATAATAAACCACCCTTGCTAGTAGTAAGTTTTATTTCTGGTAAAAAAGTCACTTGGAAATATACCTTCTGTTCATAATGAAATTTTCATGGTAACAAACATTAAACTTGTGTTTGCATAGAATATTGTAATCATAGAATCAGTTGGAAGGGGCTTTTAAAGTTCATCTAGTACAAATCCTCTGCAGTGAACAAACATTTTCAATTAAATCAGGCTGCTCTGAGCCCCATCCAACTCGACCTTGAATATTTTCAGGGATGGGGTATCCAGCACCTCTCTGTTCCCATGCCTCACCACCCTCACAGTAAAATAATTCTTCCTTGTATTTAGTTGGAATCTATCATCCTTTAGTTTAAAACCATTACCTCTTGTCCTATTGCTACAGACAACAGACTTCATTAAAGAGTCTGCATCCCTCTCTCATATAGGATCCCTCTAAATATTTTCTCATGATTCTTCTGATAATTTTTAGCCCTCTTCTGAACCAACCCCAACACTTACATTCTTTCAATCCGTGTATGGGTTGAAATACTCTTTCCTTTCTTATTAGATAAAAATTTTTACAAAGCAAAGGAAAAAGCCAAATGCTTTGAGGAAAGTATCACTTGTTGTTCATGTACCTTACCTTCATGTGACATAGACCTGTTTGTATACCATGTAACAAAAATGTGTTCCAGTTTGTGTCAGAATGAGGTTTTTTCCTTTGGGACAAAAGAGTGGAACAGGTGGTGCCTGTTAAAGGATGCGTGCAGCTCCCCTCACTGTGGCTCCCTATTATATCCAAACTCACCTGCCTGATTTTCTACCTCTGTACCTGAGCAGTGCCCAAATTTAAAAAACAAGCACCGACTAGGATACTTCTCCTCAGACACTCAAAACTTTTACCAGTTTAATTCCTTCAGACCTGTGATATGCTTCTTACTGAATTAAAATATTTTTCTTTTACTGTGAGTTGCAGAGATTAGACAAAACTTCATCTCCTTTATTTGTGCTGCCTGACATAAGCTTAAAAGAAGAGGTGAATCAAAGAAAGCTTATGCTGTTTTTTTTGACACATGGACAATTTTTGGAAGCCACCTTTTTGGAACAGAAAGCCTGATACTGCATTGTATAACACTCAGTAGAAATCAGGATGTGTTTGGTCACAAAATCCTTTAGGTCTGGGAGCTTTAGAAGACAAGGCCACTCATGAAAGCATCTAAACAAGGTCATCAAAAGCCTGGCTATCACCAAAAACCACTTTTGCCTTTGCCTCAGATGAGGTCATAACTAGAAAGGCTCCCAGAATGACCACTGAATGCAGAGATGGATTTTGGCTATGCAGGACACAGCTTTCATGCTTGTGGCACTTTTGTGAGAGTGTAGCCCTTCCTCACATGCTGAATTACCTCCATCACCTGCCTTCTATCTGTATCAAAGCTCCTCTATCAGCAAGGAACAGTGACATCTGACTGGAACCTACAGGGAAGGAGCAAAACTATGGCGAGCTGCAAGTGTCAGTTTGTGTTATAAAAAGAACAAGATAGGTAGAGGGCATTCCCCTGGTCTTTCCAAACGTCTCTATTAAGAATGATTCCATTATTTAAAAATAAAAATGTTTCCAGTTCAGGAGAAGAGTGCCTGGTTGAAAACCATTTTTTCTTGCACTTTCCCTCCCCAATCACTGTAAGAACAAATACATGAAGTTCTGATAAGATTGAAAGCCTTTTCCCACAACTGTAGCTTTTAACAAAATACTGTATGAAATGCGGGTCAAAAGGCTGTATTTTAAAAATGTCTAACTCAGTGGGAGGTATTTCTACATAGTATGGAAGAGAAATCACTTTAGATTCCAGTAGAGAGTGGACTCACTTTCTCCATTCCCTCCACAGTAAAAATTGTGTAAAATGTAAATGTAAATGTACATTGTAATGTACATGTAAATGTAAAAATGTAATGTAAATGTTAATGTAAAAAAATATAAAAACAGTCAGGGAAAATCAAATAAACAAAAAAATTTCAGTGAATCAATCATTCACCCTCTGCAGAGATGCAATAGAAGATAAAGAAGTAGACACTAACATAGGCATTGGTTCAGTTGAATCTCAACTTTATTGTCTACCTCAGAGAAATTAAGAGTATATTGCTAGTTAAATTACTATAAATCTGCATGGATCATTTACTCCACTTAATAATTTTAATATTTATTTTTCACTGCTGATAAAAATGAAGACTCTAATAACATTTAATTTTAATCATTTTTTAGAAAATGATGGAGGCCAGATAGGAGATCATATAAATCTTGTTGTGACTTGAAGGAAGCATGTTTAAAAAACCCCAAACTTCTCTTTATTAACTTTCAGAGATTATGCTAGGAAAGGTACCTCTCACAATGTCCTACTGCACACAGTGTGGCTTTGCTTACTCAGGCTAAAACAGAACTTGTGGGCATAAAAGAGCCTTGCTTTTCACCCATCTGCCATATGAACTTTTGAAAGGGATTTGTAATGCTACAGTTTAGATGATCCTTTGTTATCATCACGTTTGTTTCCATAAGTTTTTTACTATGTGGTGTACAATAGTGAATTTCCCTAATGAAGCCCTGGTCTTTTCTCTAATTTGTTTCTGTTTCCCATCTGTACTCTTTTTTTTTTTTTTCTCTCTTTAATTTTATTAGAATGTAGAGTGGTTTTTATAGCTCTTTAAGAAATGAAACATGGATACACTTGGTTTTTCATTTCCCCTGAAAAATGAGTTCCCATTTCGAGTTGTACACAACTCATTACAGTATCATTAGCAGATTTAACATTAATAATGGAGGCAACTGAGTCTTAAGTGTAGCCATAAATATGATAAGTGGCTGACTTAAGGAAAAATTTGTGAGTCTGAAACATTTCCTGATTTTGTGACTTCTTTCAGCTCTAAGACATAAATTCATTGTCTCAGATGGGGATGTGTTTTACTTTCCCTGATCACGTCAAGGCCTTTGTATTCAAGGCACAATATAAACTCCTAATGAAATGTGTTTACAGAAGAAGTTGCAGAGATTCTCTCTGTGACTGAATTTTCAAACGTCAGTAGTTACACATAAGGAGTAAGATGGCAAAGCTGTTCTTCATTTCTCATTTTGCTCCCTGCCTTCTACCCCATCAACCCTAAATCTTTTGTATGCTTGACATGTTTCTGGCTTCAGTCTCTTTACAGCAAAGCTCAGACCAACTGCAGCACAGTGTCTATGACTAAAGAGAGCAAATATAATCACTTGCTGCATCATTCACAATATCTTATAATCCTACTGCAGCAATAAACTTTTTTGGCCTTCTAAAAGTCTTTTAATAAGTCTTTGCCTTGTGGTGAAACACAAGTATTCACTCTGATATAGAAGACCTTCTTTGAATTAAATCCAAGGTGTTTAATTCAAGTTCAACTCAGCCCTAAATGAAAATATATTTTTCAGCTTTAATATGAGTGTTTTTTTCCTTACAAAACCCTTTTTGAGAAAGATACATACAAATGTCATATGTTGATACAAAGAGGTGAGAACCTCTGCTCTTCTGCACATAAAGGATCTTATAACTTAAATGATCTGTGGAATTTGCAATCATCATTTGCCACAGTATGTGGACAATGATCTTTGGTAGGCTTGGCAGCCTGGATCTGCTGTGGGTGGATGGGGCAGGTTCCTTTAGAGAACATTCTTTGCAAGTGGCCTTTGAGATAGTTACCTCTTCATGCAAAATTGTGCTATGGTTTTTCATCACACAGCTTGCACTCTGGTGGTTTCTCAGGAGAGGCAGGACTAGCCCTGATCCTTGTCAGAATGACAAAGCTTGTGTAAGGCTGGACAGGCTGATGAGGCTCCTCAGAGTCTGGGAAATCAGGAAGCCAGATAATAGATATTGTTTATTTATCGTTCCTTGCAAGATTCCTACATTTGGTCATAGGTTTATAATCCAATATCATCCTTAAAGCAGGACTGATACTGAATTCAGACTAGGTTAAAAGGGCTTTATCTAAAAAGTCTTGTAAACCTTCAAAAATGAAGATTGGACATTTTATCTAGAAAAACTCTTCCATTTCTTTTCCTTATATCCATCTGAACCTCCACTGACTTAATTTTTGAGAACTGTCTCTGATTCTTCTTCCATACAGTGCTGTGAAAAGATTTGCTGTGTCCTCTTTATGGCATTGTAGGTACTATAAGGCAATTATGAGGTACCTCCAAAGCCATCTTTTTCTCCAGGCTGATCAAGCTTTTTTCACAGGTGCAGGACTCCTCATTTCTCTTCACTGAATGTCATGATGTTTCTGCAAGCCCATTTCTCTGGATTATTTATGCCTCTATGAATGAAAGGTCTGCTCTCAAATGTAAGAGCTACAACTCCAATCTGGAGTCATGCTCGGATGTGATGAAATGCACTGTCTACTCATGTAGGTCATAGATAACAATACCAAATATCAGATAGGGCCCAGGAAAAATCCCTGAGAGAAGCCACCTGTCATTCCACCTAAGTGGAATACACATCAGCCGCTTTGTTTTGAGCCCAGTGATCCTCTCAGTATTTCATCCAGGCAATTATCTGCCTGACTAAACCTTTAAGTTCTTTCTTGGATAAAGGGATATTGTAGGAAACCGTGTTGAAAATCTTGCTAAGGTCAAGATTAGTGACATTCAATGATTTTCCTGCATCTGTACCCTTAGCCCAGTTGTCTTTTTTTTATCATTATCCCAAATACCATGGTCTTTTCATTAATATACCTGGAAAATATTTAGTTTTCCATAAAAGTTCTTTTCCAAGTCTGGACCGTCAAACATTAATGTCACCAGTAAATCTCACATATAACACATAGATATAACCAACTTTTACTCACCCTTTCTGGACACTGCTTCCTTTTGTTCATTCTCTTCACAACACTTCTCTGAAAGATTTTTGATTTGTGACAACAAAGTCTTCTGCTCAAATGGGAACAAGAGAGAGAAACAGAGGGATGGGAAACAGATTAGTTCCTGTCAAGTCTGACATTAGTCAGGCTTATGGCTCATAAGACACTGAGCCCATTCTGAAGTGAGTGAAGGCCCAGGGATGGGACTTCAAGCCTTTTGAAAATGGTACTTTATTTTTACCTTGGAGTCAGTACTCTGTTTATGAGTTTTCTTAAAAAGAGGTAAGATACTAAGTGGTTTTGTTTTGCCACAAGGCTAACTGTCCTGAGGGTCATGGCAGAACTGAGGTGAGTTGATTCATCTTGTAACAGAATTGTCACTTTTGTTAATTTCTGTTTGTGCACCAGGACAGCTGTGAGTCTCTGGTTATGCTTTCTGTTTTCTTCTTAACCAAAGAACGAAAAACAAGGAACTGAATTACTTTAAGACAGTTGGAGAGACAGATTTTATAGTCAGTATTTTCCCAGAGTATAATGTCACTGTCTTTCAAATATGTGCTAACTCCTTAACTTACTTTTTTTTGCATAAAACTCACTTCTGCTGATTCTGACCTCAGCCAAGTTACTGTATGTTGCTAACATTGCATTACTGACAGAAGCAAGCCACAGTGCATCAATAGGTGCTTGATCTTTCCTGCTCTGCCTCATATTTCCATGAAAAGATGACAGCTGGCAGAAGATGCCAGTTGTCACCATTATACGTGAAAATACTACAAACTGCTTTCATAGCAAAATGTCACAAAGCACATGTTGTTTGGGGAAAGAGAAAAGGGAAAGCAAATACTGGAAAGGTACTGAATAATCAAACTTCATTTGCTTTACACTAAATACTGAGTGGTGCAAAGAAAAGGTGCCAACAGTGACTTTAACAGTGTTTTAGCCCTTTCCTGAAACTCAAAATGGGGTAGCTCCTGTTTTTTATTTCTGAGTTTTATTTTCAATGTCTTAATAATGTTTCTGCATTGTTGTACCTGGAAAGTAACATTTCCACAGGAAAGAAATTGCAGAAAATAAAGCTGGACTTACAGAGTTTGCTGTAATTTTTATTTTTCCATTCTCCCTTAGAAAGGTTTTAAAAATACATTAATATGAATATTTAGACTTCTGGGATTTTGCCACTGTTTTCTATCTGTTGAGGTTTATTTGTCTCATGACTTCTCATTTTCCTGTTAAACAGAGCAATATTTATGAAATTAAATACATTCATAAAAATCTAAAAATATGGAGCAGATGCTTCTGGAACAAAGCACAGTCCATAGTTGTGCTAGAAAAAGTATGCAAATGCAAAAAAGAAACAGAATTTCAAAACTACAACATCCTCAATTTGGAAACGCTGGACTGTCCATGTGATACAGGTGCATTAACACAAGAAATGGTGCAAGAAGGGCAGTGCACTGACAGTTGTTTTGCTCCTGCCTACTCTGCTCAGCAGCAGGCCTGGGCTGCAGTCCTGACGGCCACCCCAGCTAGCTGGTGGCTGTTCAGCCCTACACAGAAACTTGAGGTCTACAGCAATTTTTTATTAGAAGAAGAGAGTCTTTCAAAAGACTTTCAAATGAATTGTCTTTTCCAAGTGCGTGTCGTTTGCTTTTCTTTTTTTACCCGAGATCTGTAACAAGACTGCCCATGGAAAAGAAAATGGTGCCCACTTCTTGCAATTGCAAGGCTGAGGCTGAAACCCAAGCAGAAACATTACACCTGTGTTGATATCTCCACTCAAAGAGATCTGCCAAAAACTGAAGTACCTGTCCAGAATAGCTGTTGTTGCTCCAGCACCTGAAAATCCCTCTAGCAGCTGTCCCTACCAGTGCATGTCATAGGTGCAAGTGGAGCCAGCTGGAAGAAATCTTCAGACAATTTTCTCTGTTACAGGAGTTCAACAGGTGGTGGAGGGCCTGGGAATGTGAGGGAGAGGTCAATAAGGGGTATTGTCTGCTGTCCCAGACTGACCAAGAGTCCTGCCTTGAGGTAGTACAAGGGAATCTAACCTCAAACTTTCTGACACTAGTAACTCATGAGATAAAGGAGATTGCACAATTTTCTCTGCATGGAGAATCTTCCCCTGAAGTGTCTTTGCACAACAGATACCGTGCTCTGGGCATGCACAATGAAGGTCACAGTAATAATGGACAGGATCCAGGAAACCCCAACCCTTCAACTCCATCACGTGTGAGAAACAGTAGCTTCAGAAAAAGACGTACTTGGAGATTCCTTGCTGTGAACCACCAAAAAAATCTATTTCCAACCCAGATTTTTCTCTAGAGAAGTTCACTGCCTATCAACAGATTGCATTCACAATGTCACTGCGAGGCTGCTGAGCCTACTGAACCTTACAAATTACCATCTGCTCCAATACCATTCTATGTAGGGTCTGTGGCAACACAACTCTCAACACTCAGAAAAGATTGTATATCCCTCAGAGCAGTACCAAATCTCCTGGAGAACAGGTCACATTCTCTTCTGTCCTCCCAGGCAGACATAGGCGTTCAGGAAAGAGGAGTCAAATTGAAAGATGAATACCTGTCTGCATGGCTGATGCCATACTCAAGGTTTTTGCTTCCATGATTGTGGACCTGCCTTTGGAAGCTGGGTCTGTTGTGAGCTTGTGAGATTCACCTGAAAAAGTGGGGCAGAAAGTTGTTCACCCACAAGCTGTCCAGACTTACATGGAGAGCATTAAATTAGATTTAGTGGGGAAGGGGATTTTGAACAATAGAAAAAAACTAGAGGCTGCTAATGCATTAGAAATCAACACAGAAACACCTATGGGATGCCTCAAAGGCATTGGAGAGTATTCATCTGAAGAGCTGAGACAGTCTAGCCCAGGTGAAGTGCTCATGCAGTGATGCCCACAGGATGCGTAACAGCAGCAGCTGGAACCTGTGCAGCTGGAACATTGTGGTCTAATCACTGTCACTGAGATGTGGAGGGACAAATTGCATGGCTGGAGCACTGCATCAGGGGCTATGAACTGTTCAGAAGGGGCAGGCAAGGGAGGAGGAGCAGGCAGCAGTGGGGATGATGTTACCCTCTGTGTGGAAAATGGATGAACTGCAGAGAGCTGCCATGGAAAAACAAGCCATGAACAGGTAAAATGGGTAAAAATTTATAGGTAAAAACTGGGGTCAAACCAACAAGGGAAACCTCATGGTTGACCTTTATTTACTACAGGCCACCAGACCTAGGGGAGGATGTTAATGAAGTGTTTTTACTTCAGGTAGAGGAAGATTCACACTCCAGGCTCTGATCCAGATGCGGGTCTTCAAATCTTCAGATATCTACTAGAAAAGTACACAGCAAGCTGTAAGCAGGCCCGGAGACTCCTGAAATGTGTTGAGGATAATTTATTAATCCAGGTGATAGACAGCCCAACCAGAGGAGAAGCATTACCAGACCTGTTATTTACCAACATAGATGAAGTAATTAGAGATGCCAAAATTGGTGTCAGCTGGGCCTGAAGTGATCATTCTTTAATTGAACTTACAGTCTTGAGGGATATGGGCCAGATGGAGAATCCTCATGTTTAGTAAAGCAAAAGTTTGAGGAACTAGTGCACTGAGAGCCTGGGAAATCGCCCTCAGGGGATAAAGGAGGTAAAAATCGCTGTCAGCTCTTTAATGACACTCTTTTCAGAGTGCAAAAGGTCTTGTTTCCCTGTAGGTAACCAGGACAGGAATGTGAGAGGCCAGCATGGCTCAGTTCGGCTTCCCAGCTAAAGACAGAAATGTAAGGGACAGATACCCATCCTGGGAAGAATATAGACACTGCCTAGATGTATGGAGAAGGAAACAGGAAAGCTGGTGCTTTGGTGCTGCAGTTGTCAAGGGATTCAAAGAATACTAAGGGCTTCTACAGGTATGCTGGATAGAAAAGGAAGATTAAGGAAAATGTGCCCCCTCAATAAACAAGACAGGAGAACTAGTGGCAATCAATGTGAAGAAGCTGAGTAACTCAGCCATTATTTTAGCTTTAGTTTTAAGTGTTTAAATGTCTTCCAACATTTCTAAAGCCCCTGAACTTCAAGACAGGAACTGGGGGGATGAAGTTCAGCTTTGGGAGCAGCTGAGGAACCTGAACATAAATAAGTCAATGGCATTCAATGAGAAGTAACCCTCCAGGACACAAAGCCTACTTTGCTCTAGCTTTCAATGCTGTATCATTTCCAGTATCAAGAGAGACTCACGATTAATTTTCCTGAGAATGTGGATGCAGATTTTTTGTTGAATATTTCATACAGAGGAATGGCAGCATTCATCAAGAAATTATCCTCTTGGGAAATAATAACAATAAAGATTGGTTTTGTTTCATTAAGTTTCCTTTAGGTCCTACAGAAGAGGTCTATCAGCATATTGTTGGATTACTCAATCAACCTCATTTACATTTGCCTTCAATTAGTTTTACATTTAATATTCATACATTTCTGGAGTTGGCTAAAAGAGAATAAAGATGGGAGCTGGGATTGGGAATTGATTCTGGTCCTCAAGGAGGATTTAACAGTGAAGCAGCAAAATTATTTCATTGTTACCTTTGTGAGAAGTAAAAGAACATTAAATGTCTGGAAACTGGCTTCATTATTTCTCTTTTGGCATAGACATTGCCACTGCCTTAACAGTCACCTAATAGAAACCAAAGAAATGTGCTGAAGGTACTACCTGTGCTCTAGGTTCATGGTAAATGAGTTTTGAAATGTGCCAATATGGTGTCACCTCTCTACTATTCAGGACCCAGCAGTTTTGCAGAGAAAGAGGGAAGCATTTTAACTAAGTATGACCAGGATCCTGTGTTAGGGTGATGCCAAAATCCAGAAGACATATTGCTTCCAACTCCCAAGTTAACATCCATCTAGGAAACGTGTGCCACGGCAGGGAAACTGAGGCAGCAGAAACTGCAGCATTGGCTGTACCACCAGCAGGCCTTTAGGAAGTTATCAGATGGATTTATTGTGTGAAATTCAGGCTGCTTTTCTGCCTATCAAACACATTATAAAGTTACTTCTCTGACTTGGAAATAAACCTGGTGGGTAGCTGATAACCTCTCTACTTGATTATTGAATTAATGAAAATTTATGTGCCCATGGAAGAACTCCCTGTTTAACTTGGAGTCTAGTGTTTCTTTGAATGATACTGTAAATAAAGTTAACACATTTTCAATATAATCTATCTGTATTGCTGAAAAGCAATAGCTTTTCAGGTATTGTTCAGGGAGCCAATTTTTTCCTGTTTGTATATAGCACCAAGGATAATTAGAACATATGGCAAGAGAAGAAATCCTGCAGCCTCATGCACTGTTACCTTCCTTCCCATCTGCTTCAGGAGATGGATGTCCTGCCTTTGTTGCTTATAAACTGTTAAGTTCAAGTACACTATTTATGAGTGAGATGGAAGGGGAAGGCAAGATTTCAAAGGGCACAGCCAACAGCTGACCTAGGAACAGGGAGAGCAGGACACTGGGATTTTATTTTCCTTTCTTTTCAAAAAACCTTTAATGTATCTTCCATGCCTGATGAGAATATTTGAAAGCAAAGCTTAATGTACACTTCAGTATACCATACAAAGCAGCAAGCATGAACTGGATGGCAAAGGGAAAGACTACCCAAATTCCACATTTTAAAGGCACTTGTTGAATTTGGAGATTTGAATTTTAAGGACAATTATGAAAATTATGACAAGTGATTCCATTTTCATGGCCTAAATCCAAGATCTGTCCTCTATCTCTCCACAGGTATTTGGGACTCACTTTTCTGTCACTTTTCCTCATCTCTGTCTACAATCACATCCTGTAGGGACATGGTCTCTAAAGTGAAGAAACACTGGGTGTGGGACACTCTGCAAGGGTTGCACCGAACAATCCATAGGTTTGCATGAAGAAAATATTTTCTGTGTCATTTATCAATAAAATAAAATTAAACATATTCAGTATATTGTGATTTTTTTCAGTATGTATTTTGGTCTATTTTTTGGACTAAAACCTAGAATTTTATTACAGAATTACATTTTTATAACTACAAAATAAACTTATATTCCATTATTCAGGTTGTGTGCTCAAAGCATGATTTTTAATAGCGTCGCACAACCAAAAAATTTGAAGAACATTGGCCTATCTTTTCTTTGTATGAGGGGCTAAGAAAGGAAAAAAAATCCATATAGACTTTTTTCCAGGAAGAATAATTTTCTAGCTCAAGATACTGAGTACTCTTGAGGCTTTGTATTTTATTAGACAATGAAAAGTATGAGTTACATTATTTCTCCAATGATGCTTGAGACAAGATTGTCTCCTGTTTGTACTTGTTGTTACACCCAAAATTCATCTCTTTGCAAATATCGGATAAGGTTCATATTTTGTGCTTTAGTGTCTTAGTGTCCTTAGATCAGACTTCTTTGTCCTATATTTTCGTGGAGAAGACTGAATTTTGCAGAATGGACTTTGACCCATGTTTCAAAACTTTAATGGTCCTATTTCCATGACAATCCCAAGTGTTTTATGAGTGACAGTTTTAAAGTTTTTATCTTTTGTTTCTAGGATTGTATGGGGCTCAGAGAAAACACAATTCTTAATATTTGGTGACACAAGTTTTTGTTTTCAGTGTAATTCTGGAAATGTCCTGATCCCAGCCTTGTCATAATATGAATAAAACACTTGTATCCAGTTTTAGATGCATAGATTAAAAAGAAATTTTAATTTGTTACTTTGTATCTTTCTGAAATTTTGCAGGCATTTCTCATGGTCTCACCTCCATCTTCCCATCCTATTAGTGAATAGTTTAAAAAATAGTTCCTTTATACAGCTATCCATCCATCCATCCATCCATCCATCCATCCATCCTTTGCTTCTTGGAGCTGGACCTGTATGGAAGGTCTATATGAATATCTCTCCATGTTTGACATATTGTCAAAAAGCGAAAATAAGCATTTCTTATGTACTATGATGAGAATTGTGGAATATATTTTGTCATTTCTGTATATTCTGAGATTGTCTTTTGATTGCAAAGTTTTGGTAACATACTTTTGTATGTTGTATGGGTTTACAAAAGAGAGAATGTTGTTCTGTGGTGATGAAGTTTGAGATAATATTGAGACCACTGAATATAATGCACTGTTCTGTGTCATTGACACGACACACACACATTAAATCAAGGTTTTACCTTTTCGTTTGAGTGGGAGAACTCAAAGTTTTTAAATACTCGTTGCATAGAAACTTCCATGGAATTTTGAAACATAATTAAAAGAAATCAAACACGTTTTTTCTTGTGAATGTGAAAAAAAAAGTAAACCCAAAATAATGAGATCACTCCAAGTTCATCTTCCCCTCAGTCATAAGGGACATGAGTTTTCTTTGGAGAAAGACTGTCTTTCTGCCAGGAGTGGTATCCAGCACTGTCTTCCAGGCTATGGTTAAAACTGCAGTCCCATTTCCAGCAACTGTTGAGTTTTTACTCTAACAGTTGCTGTAAATGGTAAAACCAGGAGAAAAAGGGAGGACAGAAAAAGTTCAATTAAGTGGGAAGAAACCTATTTCTTCATCCTAGTTAAACTACTGAAAAGGTGAGGAACCAGGAACTTCCATGGTACCCACAGATTTGCATGACTAAGGCTTCTGCCAGAAGAAACCAGTGCCTGGAAAATACAGCTAGACTGTATTCATATTAGAAATGAGGTTCCTGTTTTCAAGGCACAGGGCATTTGAACATTTCAGCAACCTGTTAAAAGATGTGGCAGCATTTATATCTCATGTATATAATTTAATGCCTTTAATGAAATCTGGTTATCCAGCCAAGGGAGTTTTGCCCACAAAACTGTGAATTTTATCTGTGTTGAGGGCATGGCAGCTTGTTAGATCCCCTGTGCAGATCCACATTGAAAAGGAAGGTTATCTGACACTTCGTGCACAGCAATGAAGTTAGGTACAGGTTTTAACAGACAATAAAACATACATACATATAGGTGTAGATTTATTATATTATCCATTTATTGGATACCTTGCATATATTATGTAAGTGTAATTAAAACACATATAACACTTTTGTTTTGTGGCTTGTCCCATTGCAGTGATAGACCTAACTTTAAGCATCATGCTTGGATAATGAGTAAACCAAGCCATGTTGTGGTGGTCAGTCCTGACATATACTGTCTTTCAGTTCTGGTAATCTGTAGAAGAGGAATCAAAGGCTGGAGACAAAAACAGATTCTGTAAAAGGCTTAGGGTTCTTTGAAGTCTGTTGGATTAACAGAACAGAGAAGGAAATTCTGTCACAGCTTGAAAAGAAAAAGAAATCACAGAGATACTTATTAAACATATGCTGCTTCAGTATTTTAAGTCACAGGTGTTCTTTCTTTCTTTAGTTTATCCCAGGGCTTGGAATCAATCTGCACATTCAATTATGCAGTGAATCTTGAGGAACTGACTTACAGCACAAGCCGTTGAGTGATAGGTTCCTAGTAACTGAGTTGCATCAGAAAGAGCTGCCTGCAAGAAAGTTGGGCTGCCTGCCTGAATAATCTCAAACCAAAAATAACCTCATTCATTCACTTCACTACTGCTAGTGCTGCCCTATCTGATGGCTCTGCAGTTATTTTTTTTAATTCACAGAGAACTAAAAATTACCTGGGATACAAAACAGCCAGTTATCACTAATTGAACTGGGGGAGAAGCCACTCAGAGCAGCAAGACCCCTTAAGCAGCTCTTGAAAACCAACTCTTCAATACCAGAATTTATTACTAGGGACACATGAGGCCAAAATATAATATTAAATGAGTCACAAGGACTGAAGGAATTCCCAGGAGCCCAGGAAGTTGAGGTATCATCTTTCTAAAAAGGGAAAATAGGACAATAGGGAAAACTTGAACCTGGGGAAAGATTCTTAGGCACATTATTAATAATTACATCTAGAAGCACTCAAAATCACGTCGCAAGGATAGAAACAACTGGTAAGGATTTGTCAAGAATAAATCATATCAAAGTGATACAATTTTCTCCTTTTACAGCACATCTGGCCTTGCAGGTAAGAGGGAAGTTGCCAGTGTGATAGTTCCTGATATCAACAAAGCCTCTGAAATTGGTTTCCCTGGACTTCTTTGACAGAAAATGTGGAGAATAAAAAGCCCTCCAGACAGTGAGAGGAATCACCATGATTCATCCCATGGAGCAATTTTAATTGTCTTCTGTAACAGGAATGTCTGTTTCTGCTGACTGGAAACTTCTTCATTTGAAGGCCTCTCAAGCTACTGTTCTTCTAAGCTGTTTCTAACCAGCTACACTCCTCAAGTAAGGTAGAAAGTCTGTTCCACTGCAAGAGACCTATCTTGCCCTTGATAACTATCCATAGCAGGCTGAGCTATCAGGCCTGGAAGATCCATGCACAGCCAAAGAACAATTCTACAGCAGCAATGGAGACAAAGCTGACCTCTCTGTCGCTGGCCACTGAGTCAGAACTTGTTTTTCAAGGGAAAGAGAAAGACATTGTGAGAGGACAGGGTTAGGAGAGCTTTCATGAGAATGTGGTTGAGCTAGGGATAACTGTGCTTCCCTATGAAACTCAGCTGTGCATTCTTAGGATCATTTTTTATTGCTGTCAAGCAGGAAAGCCTTACATGACTCACTTTACAGCTCATATCTGAAAACTGACTGGCAGCCCAAGTGAAGCTAACTGGTCATTGTCGTATGATGTGCATGTTAAGATGACAGCAGCAGCAAGCTGGAGTGTACCCAGAAATAGGCTTAGCAGCAGAAGTCTATATTCTCTCAAAATCCTTCTCTTGTGTATTTCTACGTATCTAGCCCTTACCTGCGCTGTTCTCAGCCTTTCTCTGCAGGGCAGGAGCTGCAAAAGGGCTATTCACTAGGGCTAATTCTTCATGCTCTGAAGAGTTTTAAAAACAAGTCAGTAAGCAGCATAGCTACTCCAAGCACCAAAGATCAGTATGCTGCAGGCTCCACTGGAGAAGCTATTGCCATTATTTGGCAGATTAAGTCCCACTGAAGACAATATTCTTCTATGTCCACCAGGATATGAAATTAATTCCTTATAACTTCAACCCACTGTGTGACTTACATTGCATATATAAGGAAATTATTTCTTCCCACTTCTATGTATTCCAAGTATTAGTGGAGCTGTGACCCAATTGCTGTAGTCAATTCAGTAGTTTAGAGATGTCCCGATGCCTGGTTTGAATTTATTGGTCTTTCATCTATTGCTAATAGCATAGGAAAGTTTAGCAGGCTGCAAGCGCTCTACTCTTCAGGCTCTTCCTCCTTTTCCAAGACTTACTGACACTTAGTTTTTGTCCCACTGGCAGTGAATGAAGTCTAGGATGTCAAGTAAACTTCTTGCTTAATCAAACTTGAGGTATATTTTAGTAATCTGTGCTACAAAGCTCTGAAGACACTCTATAGTTCTTGGTTTTGATGTTTGAAATGTTACTTTGTTATCTTGTGGGAGATTTTTCTGGTTCAGTTGAATCTACCATGAAATAAGAACAAAATCCTTCAGGCTACAGCATATCACAATACATCAGACACTGTTACATCATTAAGGCAACATAAATCCTGAAGTCTCCTATTCTGCTAAACTCATGCCTGATATCAGTAAAACCTATCCTGTTTCACCTGTTTGAGGTGCAGATACTTCAGAGTAGGGGTTCCTTTCTGACTGTGTATCTCCTCGGAGTCTTACCAGAAACACTACCCCTCTTCATGCTGTCATAATATCAGCAGAATAATAGACTCAGGTTTAATGGTTACTGATATGGCAATTCAGATTTTGTGGCTTAGTTCTGTCTGCAGGTGGTATCTCATACACACCATAAAGGCTTAGAAAGAACCCTAAATTGCTTCTAGGTTACAGATTATTACAGATTATTTTTCACTACTTTTTTTTCATGGTGGAGATGCTGATGCTTCTGGGGGCTGGGGAGGAGAGCACTGTACCCTGCTGATGAAACTGAAGCTGTTGATTGGTCTTTTGACAGTGAAATGACAGGGACATGCTGAGGCAGTGTGGCTAGGACTGTGAAGCACACACCAGCATTCCTTCAAACTTTTTCTTTGTTTCCAGTCACTGAGATGCAGTGATTCACTGACATTAAGCTGTGTGCCAGAAACCAGAAAACCCTACAAATACACTTGGAAAATCAATTTTGCACTAGAAAGTAGGGCCTTTACAGTAGCCATAAAACTCTTTATTACACCTGATGTTTTTGATAGAAAACAAAGGAGACCAGATGATGTAGCACTAGGTTATAGTAATGCCTTTCATCACTGAGTTAGTCAGTAGGAAGAAAAAACAACTATTAGCTTACCTCCTAATATTAATCCAATCATGTCTGAGGGTGTGAAACTGTCAAACAAATCTGATCCTCTGCATAAAGCATGAGTTGAGTCTTAAACATTATTACTCAGATATAGCAGGTAGTCGCAATCTCCTTAGCATTGTCTCAGCAGGAATAAGGCAGATTTTGAGCAGTGAATTCTCAAGTGCATCTTCTGAGCTATGTTGGTTATACATTATGCAAATTCTATATAACTTGCTCCCCGTGATTCCCCCAAAGATTACTAACTCTCCAGTGCAGGTGGGTGAGTCTCGCAGAAATGGTGTTAGGAGTAGGGATCTGTTCCTAAAGAGATGTGAAGTAATATGGAATGACTGGCACTTCCCCTTTCATCAGATGTCCTGTCATAAAACACCAGTTTATGAAGTTATGAAATTATTTCCTTTTTTCATTTAAATAACAGGCTTTTAGAGGTCTCCAGCACACAGAAAGCCTGAGAATCTAACATTTTCAACTCTGCAAGTCTGCAATCAGAAAAAAAGTCACAGAGTCAAAACCAGAAATTATACATCATTTCAAAATGCTTCTTTTAAAGTGTACCTTATGCATCCATTTTAGATGCCAAAATTAAATAGCTATAAATGTTAGAGCACAGAGCTTTAGGTTTTTATGTCTATAACTGTAGAACACAGTTAGTTAGCTCTTTGTTATTGGAAACAGGGACTAGAACCTAGAGACAAGTTCAAACCTTGGGATCAAAGCACAAAAACTGAATGGTTTGCACTGACAAAGCTTTTGTATAACTTTGAAATCAGAAAAACAACTACTTGTATTTTAACAAATGAAATTATTTTCCATACCAAAGAAACATGATAAGAAATGTGGTCTCCTCCTGCCACCACGAGGCAGTAATGCCAGCTAGCGTGCCCTAAGGTGATGGTGGGAGTCACCAGAGTGGTCGCCCGCCAAGTCCTCCCAGAGACTTGCCAGGTGGCAGAGAGGGCAGCTGCGTGGGTGGAGCTGCCAGAAGATAACCATGAGGATCCCAAGGGAAAAAATGCAGGAGCCAGACACTTCGTCTATAGTTCCAAAGAGCTCTATTCCCTGAAGGGGTCAGAGCAAAGTGACAAACAGAATGGGTTGAGCAAGGGTTTATAAACCCCTTGCCACAGGGAGGTGGGTAGATACAGTAAGCAATGAGAGAACATAAAGAGAATGACCACATATTTAACTTAACCAATAGGGGTAACACAGAGGTGGGAGAAAGCTCACATAACAAATCATCAGCAATGAACAGGGTGATTGACATAGAAACTTCGGGACCAAACTGGGCAGGGTAAACCTGATTGACAGGGAAAGGGGCAGCACAACCGGGAATGATTCAGCAGAAAACAGGGAAAGGGAGGGAGGGAGGAGCAGGTTGAGGGGGCACCCTGAGTGGCGGGAAAACTTGGAGAAAAACAACTTGGGACAAACCAATGTGAGGGGAAGAAATAGGGGGAACATGGGGCAAACCATTATACAAATTGACATGAAATTATTAACTTTTAAAATACAACAACTACAAAACTTAACAAAAACACACACGACCCCAAGGAAATGCTGCCTAGACAATATCCATCAGTAATTAACATTGAAGAACCGCAAATATAAAATAGGAGGCTGAAATTAAGTGGTGTCTCCTCCTACTAGCATGAACCTGGAGCGTGAGCAGCTCTTACACCAACTTCCAGGATCGTCCCGTGCTTAGTTTAGCTGGTTTTGTATTCTTTCTTCAGCCCTCAAGTAGAAGGGCTTTCTCCACCAAGAAGAAAGCACTCATTCTTTATTGTATCTTTCCAAACTTTCTCCAGTCACCTCTATCATGCTGGCCTAGTTTGGAATTTCTGTGAAATGTTCTATATAGGACTTTGAATTCACTTGGAAAGTTTCCGTTTGTGCAAAAAAACCCCTTCAGCTCAGTCTTGCGGATGTGTTTCTGAGAAACAGAACATAAGATGCTTGTTCTTGCCCCTTTTGTGTGGTTCTGTGAGAATCTCTTTTGCCAAATATCTAAGAAAATGATGATTCCAGCACTTGCAATTCCTTTCAACAGTTGATCCTGTAACAGCTTAGTAATGGAGCTTGTTTGTCTCCTTCTGTGACTACGACGTTTTCTTCTGTGCAGCTGTAGTTTTGCAGAGCTGAGTGTGACATCCTGGTTTGACAGCTGGGCAGACTGCAATACTTGCAGAGGAAAACAAATGGTAACATTTCACACAGATGCTCAGGGATATAGCAGAACTCCTGTTTTTCTCTCAGATAATGCCTCAAAGTACCTGTTCTTTCCTCTTTTGTCCATGCTAGGCTAGTTGGAGTAAACACTGTGATTCACTGTGGTTTGCAGTTAATTAATTAATTTATAAGGACCAGAATCCCACTGTGGACACTGTTGCAAGTCCTATGCAGATACAGGTGTTGTCCATCTGATAAGAGAAATAGTTGTCTTGTGATTACTCAGCTGACCCGGAGTACAGCACACAATTTGCTGTTTTGGAACTTTATTCCACTTCAGCCAAGCTTGTGCCATGGTATGCCCACACATAATCACCCTAATGAAGTGGTAGGAAAGGCGTGAGATTCCTTGCAGATGCTAAGCAGGTGCTTGGACTATTTTACTGGGAGAAGTACAGGTAGAAAGAACAGTGAGTTCTGAAGCAAAAATCTGAATTACATGAAGCACAAACATTTTGGATCCCTCTCTTGCTTATAAATCTATAACTCAATAAAGCAAATCAGCTCTGCTGGTAGTGTGCAATTTAGTTGTTATTCAGGCACCAGGTGCGGGAAGAATGCATTAAAATGCATGCTGACTGGTAGAAACATAATCATGGAAGTTGCCCAAAATTTGAATGTATTTTCACAATTCATTTATTTCATCCTTAAGTGAAGTAATTTCATCCTTAAGTGTACTCCACAACATTTCTCTTACAGATCAGAGCTTGATGCAAAATCCTTTGGAGGAAATGCGAAGAAAAAATCCTGGAGAATTATGGATTGGTGTCTCCATGAGTAACTATCAGTTGATAATTTCACTCAATAAACTTAGGAAGCTTCATTAATCTCTGTCAGAAAAAGAAACTAAAAGAGCTTCTGGTAATGAGATCCATAGAGGAGGTAGCAGTTTATGAAGAGACAACAGATAAAACAGATGTGGGAATTACTAGACCATTTCATATCTTCTTCCGGGCAGATGGACTATTGTGTGTCTCTCACATACAATAATTAGACAGAGAATGTCCATTCACTTTGCCAATAAACAGTTATGTTACTGTGGTTTTGGCTTCAAATACAGAGGTGCCTTATCTGTCAAATTAATTCATTTTCACCTGTAAGTGGACCCTGACAGTCAGTATGGTAATCCCGTTCTTTGAAATTGGAAGCAGTGCCCCATCCCTTCTCTGATCACACCCATAAAGAATTGCTGCCTCCACAATAAAGCTTCCAGCTTTTTTTCTTTTTTTTTTTTTCCTGCACATGAAGAAAGTTTCTTGTTATGGCTCCTGCTTCTTGCCCAAATCTTGCAAGATCTGAAGCAAACAGCAGGTGGTCTTCTCCATAGCCGAATCCATTCTTTGCTCCATGAGTGATGTGGCATGCATATCAGTGGATTTGTAAGGATATGCAGACTTGACTTATACTGGATAAATTATTATTATTTTGAGAAGTTTTATTACTGGAATGAACCACTCAAACATAATCTGGCATTGTAAAAAACAACTGAGAAAGACAACTTTTTCTTTACAAACAGAAACATTTTTCTAGTTTTATAGTATAAGGCAAAAATTCTTGGAGTAGAAAGGTGCAAAATGTTGAATTCTTAAGGTGCAATTAATTAAGCAATATTCTTCTGGCATCCCAACCCTTTTTAACAAGGAGTCTGTTTCAGACTGTTTCTCTGAAGATGCATGGCAACATACCCTACAGCATCAAATCCTATATCTCTGAGGAGTCCTAGTAATGATAGTTCATTTCAGAATTTGGAGTAGGAAAACCAGATAAAGGAATCACAAACCTTAGCACCAGGAGGGTGTGGTTTTTTATGAACCCTATATGGAAGTTGCTCAGACTCTGTAAAGTACCGCTTAAATTTGTGGTTTTTAGAGATAATACTATTAAGAAAGGAATCAAAGTATAGACAAACTTACTTCGGGTGCTGGTAATCTCAAGTTGGGCAGTGTAAAATGGGTGTGGCATGCGGTGCAGATCCACCTATGGGAAGTTTATTAATTTTTATTGTTCCTTACAATATTTTCTTGCAAGGAAAAGAATCCTATTCAACATTTTCATTGTCCAAGAAAAGGGGGTTCCTACATGAACTTGTTGCTTCACTGTTAAGACAGAGACAAGGGCATGCAAGTGCTGTAATTATCAATATAAAGCAGGACCTGCCTGCATGTTTCTCTGCTACAGTCAGCCAGGTATGTTTATCCTGTAGTTAAAAGATGCACACAGCTCGAGACAGTCTGAAGGCCAAGCTGTGTATGTCACACAGCAGAGCACAGCACAGCCCTGGCTTTTGTCCACTCACACTGCTTATTACATGGATCACTGGTTCTTCTGTGAACAATGGTCTTCCAATTAGGATCATTACACGGAGTTTGCAGAATCAGCAGCATAGGGGGTTCCTTTGTTTATGCTTTTGTTTTAAATACTCAGAGTATCTGAGTACCTCAGATTCATGCTGCTGAGTTTATTTACACTTTACTTTTGTGAATAATGTTGCAGGGCAGGAGTCCATGTGCAGCAGGTAAGGAAGGGATGGATATTTCTGAACAAGGAGAAAAAAATCTCATATCTTGGGTGAAATGCTTCCTTTAAACTCATTGTTACAAGGAGCTGCTAAAAGTGTGTGTCCTCTGAGTGAGGACCCAGTCTTAACCAGGGCAGATCCTCATCCCAGAATCTTCTAGCCTAGAACAGGGACCTGTGTCTTTTTGAACGATATATAAGGTCCCACTAATTTTGGTATTGGAGGTGCCAGCCATCTTTTCCGCACTACATTTGATTGTTAATAACATTTCCTAGTGAGGTGGGGGAATCAACTTTAGTCAACTTCCACTGCAGCATTAGGAAGACCTCAGCAAATTATTCACATTCTATACCTCATTTTTGAAGAGCTCTTTTTATTAACTCAGCTCTTCCCAGCTTTGTCTGAGATGTCATATTTTCTGAGCCTCTCCGGGTTTTACAGTTTTTCTTCATCTCCCTTGGGCTCTGAAATCTCCGTGGACAAGTACTGACTTCTCCAGTTAATGTAACCAAGAAATGGACCAGAAGAGACTAATTACCTCTCAGATAAAGCAATGTACTTTTAATATACACCAATGCCACGCTGCATCTTCCTGACATACATAAATTATTTTTTTATCCAATATAACTCAGAATCCTTTTCTGCCTTTCTGTTGATACTGATACTTTCCCATTTATTTGTATATTTAACTCTTCCTTCATTATTTTTGGAATCCATTATCGTGTCTGCTGCCATCACTAGCTCTTCTGTTGGGATCCTGGCTCCTGAGGTCAGGTGGCTGGTATATGCTTTCCCTTTACTCTTGGACTGGGTACAACTTTTACAGGTTGTAATTTTAATTATCAGTCAAGCTGATAATTAAAATACTGAGAAGAATCAGAGTGAAACCCAGTGGGGTCTCCTAGCCTTCTACCCCTTGAACAGGTTATCAGTGGGAATTTTTGTTTCAAGCCCCATTTTGAAACAACTCTATTCTCATCACAAACTGCTCATATGTATCCAAGTGCACACTCTGGAAGGAAAGCTTAAGACCAAGATTATGGGCTCAGCTTCTTCCTCACCTCTGCATACTTAGGTGACACTACTGAAAAGAGACACTTTAGGAACAGGGATTATCTCTTATCTTTTATTAAGCAGTCTTTGCATTTTCATCCTACAGCACCTTGCATGTGTCACTGAAGGAGTCAAGATATAAAGTAGCTAGATGGGTCAGTGTAGTGCTAGTGTTCCTTTGTCATGCATTGTTTTGCTAGCAAATATTTAGCAGAATTCAGTAGAGAATATGTCTTTATAGCATTGATTGAAAGAACTTCAGTGACAGTGGGCAAGGTCCTTAAACCAGACAGAACATGTATGGGACTGACTTTGCTCTTCCTCTGAAGTGCAACTGTGGGCCTTGAAAAGATAACACCAATAAGCTAGTTCACAGTTTCATGCATCTAGTTTCACATGTAAGTTGGTCCTCTGACTTTCTATGTAATTCTCACTTTTAAACATTCTTCATGATGCTGCAATACAAAAACCTTCATCCTTCCCCTCAAATTCATGGAAGATTTTGTCATCCTTTCACTTTGTGAGAATAAAGAAAGCTATGGGAGCTTATCAGAACAAAGGGAATGAAAAAGAACTGTTTAGAATATAAATAAAAAAGTAGCAGTAGCTGTAGCTTCTGCTAATACTGTAAGATGGAAATCACAGAATGTTTTGAAGAAGCATGTTTCCCAAATTTCAGTTTGCATAAGGCTTGTTGTTATAGGCTCTTAGAGGAAAAAAAAAAAAAAAAAAAGGCAGTTAGAAGCTATTTGAAAAGAATGCAGTATTTTTATACTGTATGTTTCTTCCATATCAGAATTACAGGGTTTTATAAGCTGGTTGAAGAGAACAATTTACACAATGCTATTCTTCAAATAAAACGAATAAGAATACTTGTGATGGGTTGAGTTTCAAGCAACTGTTTAGTATGAGTAGAGGTAGGCAAAAGAAGCTTATGGATAATTGGTTATGTTCTTGCTGTGTTCCAAGTGCTTATGTCTTTCCTTTTAGCTCTCTTCTTTGCTTTAAAGTGGACGCTTTTACAGTTTTCTCAAATTCATATGTATTCTGGGAACTCAAAATATTTTATCCATATCAGATAAAAATTCCACCTTCTAAGGAGACTGACAAAAATGGCTGTGGAGCAGGAGTGGGTTTCAACAGTTAAACTGGAGGACTGAGAAAAAATTACAGGCTTTGTTTAACTTGATTAGCATGATTATCAGGAGAAAGTTTTAAAAGGTGAGATATTTGGATAAGGGACTGGGCTGCAGGGGAAACAGCAAATCAGTCAAACAAAGAACTGCTTAAATCAGATAGATCAAATGGGCTACATTAGTGGAGATACCTGCCCAGGATCCTAATTAAATCTCATTATTTTATGAATTTTGCTGGCCCTTCTGCTAAATATTGTTTTAAGATAATACAGAATGGAGTATGTGAACAATGGGAACCAAAACTGTTTACTACTTTGAAAGTACTAAAAAGCAGGGTTAAAAGAGATGTCAGCAAGAGACCAGTAGTGTGTGAAGGGTGGCAGATCATATGGCACAGCATGGTGGGAAATTGAGAGAGGTAAGAGAAAAACCCACATTCAGTTTATAGAAATGGTGAAGGCCATGAATTATTTTTTTCTGAATAATCATGTATGTCAGCGACCAAATATAAACCAAATGTCCTAGGGTGACTTTATGATGCTTGTATCTCCACTCATCCGTTCTGTTTATGCTGAATACTCCAGCATAAACAATTTCTCTCCCAAATTTGCCCTAAACCAGGACAACCAATCACATTTGGCAGTAATTATTAGGTAACTCTTAATAATTACACAAATGACCTCATTCTACACTAGCATGGAACTCTTTATTTCCCGGCAGTTTTTTCCCCCTAGTAAGGAAAACAGTAAGTCATTTGGAGACAAAGGCATTTGCTACAATTTTGGTCCATATTTATGAACAGTTTAGGCATCTTTGTGGGTTTTGTTTTCATTTTGGGTTTTTTTAATAAATCTATACATTGAAAGAAGGATTTTGAATGCTGAAATGGGTCTTCTAGAGGTCAAAGGCATCATTACTTTACACAGGTATAACACAAACAGGTTAAGTATTTGGCAAAAGGCTGCCCATAGGCCACATTCTGTAATGTTTAGCTCTGTAGAAGCAGCTACTGAATAGCGGGAACAATGTTTTGTTTCTAAATACTGTAATCTGATAAATATCTTCCAGTGGTGAAGTGTGAAAGGTGGTGCTTTGTACAATAAACACTCTAAAGGATTGTGTGTGTACATTCCTATTAATGTTGTAGGGTCTACAAACTACTTAAATGAGGCCAGTAACCTCTCCACACAAGGCTTCTGCATGGTAATATAAATTTAACTTAATTTCTTAATTTGAACTGGAATAAAAGTCACAGCTTCCTCTCTCTAACTGATGTTTCTGCATTTCTAGGGCAGAAATAATGAAAAAAGTTTGATCCACTGTGACCCACCTCACAGAATCACAAACTCACAGAGTTGCATCACAGCTACAGCAGCTGACATCAACAGGTACAACTGGAGACTGTCTAGTTCACTCCCTCACATGTGCTCAGCTGCATAAGGTTGCCCACTTTGTCAGACAGACAGTCTGCAAGGTTGGAGACTCTCTGGGCAGCCTGTTTGAGTGCTCAACCGCAACCAGAGCAAAAACGTGTGTTCTTACATATGTGTGTGCTCATTACCTCTTATCCTGTCACCCTGTTATTCTTCCCCAGGTGCAGGACCCTGCATTTGCCTTTGTTGAATTTCAAACAGTTCTTCTCTACCCAGCTCTCCAACCCACTGAGGTTCTTCTGAAGGGCCACATAGCCCTCTGGGCTGTTGGTCACCAGACAAACTTGGTGAGGAGGCATTCTGTCTTCGGCCTGCTGGCATCTCTTGTCCTTGAGCCATCCTGAGGGCCCACTACAGGCTCATGGTCAGCTTGCTGTCCACCAGGACCCCCATGTCCTTCTGTGCAGTGCTGCTGTCCTGCTGATTGTCACCCACACTGCGTTAATTTTTTCCTCTCCATGGACAGAACTTTGCATTTTCCCTTCTTGCTCTACATCAGATTGCTATTGGTCCAGTTTTCCAGCTCCCAATTAATTGTAACATAACCATCTGATTTATCAGTAGTCCTTGGCACCTTATAATAATGGCACTTCTTACAGATCTAATACTAACTACAGCATGCATAATGAGTTTTTGTTTGTGTTCTTTCTTGCTCTTTTGGGGAAGGAGGACTGTCATTTTCTGTTTAACACTTGTTAAAATTATCCTTTTACTGGGAAAACACACATCTTTTTATAGCTTGGAAAAATTAAATATAATTTTATTCAGAAAACTGTTGGGGTTTGACACTGGCTAGAAGCCAGGCACCCAGGAAAAACCATTAACTTATTCTCCTCTGGTATAGCTGAGCAGAGGAGGGGGAAAGAAAACCAGAAGTTTAATGGGATGAGATAAGAATTAGGAAAAAACACCCTAAGAGCAAAACAGGCTCAAATCTTAAATGATATAAAGAGAAATTTATTAACAGAGTTCAAAGAGGATAATGAGAACGAAACTTTAGAACACCTTTCCTCCCCTCCCCCAGCCCTTCTTTCCTTCCCCCGACAGCAAAGAGAGAAAAAACACGGGGGTTTTCGTCAGCTTGTCACTTTAAAAAAATCTTTCTTTGGTTTGCTTAGGGAGAGGAGTCTGTTATGTCATGGGGTCCCTCCCACAGGAGACAGTTCTCTGTGAACTTCTCCGACGTTGCTCCAGTTTCCACTGTTCCGATTTTCAAGTCCCATGGGCAAAACAGTCTTCCCAAACTACATGGCATGGGTCATTTTAGTTCATAGGGACAGTTTTAAGGATGAGCTGTTCTGTTTGGAAGCAATGGTCATCCTCCTCTATCTTCTCCCTCTCTGCTTGAGTTTCCCACCAGATCATAGCTTTTCACCATCCACACGCTCCAGCGTGAGCACCTTTTTCTCCCGGGCTGCAGGTGAATCCTGCATCCCCCCCATGCACTTCATGAGTTACAGGGAAACAGTTTGTTGTATTACAGTCCCCACCCGGCTTGCAGAAGAATCTCAGCTCCGACATCTGGAGCGCCTCCTCCTCCCCCTCCCTCCTTTTCACCAACCGCGGTGTCACCGTGTTGTTCTCCTCACGTGTCTTCGTTTTTTCCCTTTTCTCTGACTCGGAGGGAATTGATGTTTGCAGATTTGTTTGTCCTCAAGTTCTGTCAATTGAAAAGTTCTTAAAGAGTTTCACAGCACTGTAAAGTTGATCCCATCTGGGCTCTGCATTGGGGAATTGCTCGTCATGCCCCTCGCTGTGGGCTTTGGTCCCCCAGCAGCCGCGCGGGCAGTGCCAGCCACCGCGACATCGGCGCCGTTCANGGGCCGCTAAAAAGGAGAAGCTGCTGCCGCCCCCCCTGCCCTACTGTTTGCAGCACGGCTGGCTGAAAGCGGCCAAGCAGGCAAAGTTCACTGCGAGCCGTGCCGAGATGGCGGTGGCCACTCCCGGCCACGTGGCCATCGGCCACATGGTCCTGGCAGCTGCGTCGGGATGGCCCCGTCAGCCTCCTCCCCACCCCTCCAAAGAGCAAAGAGACGCTGTGCGCAATTTTTTCCTTCTTAAATATGTCATC
>WBNO01029499.1:4199-22787 GCA_013400575.1 Peucedramus taeniatus | reverse complement strand
AACAGAGCAGGGTGAGATGGGATATTAGGGAAAAATTCCTAATACAATGCCTGTCCTTTGGAATGGAAACTGGGCAGAACAAATCAGAGACTGTTCACAAGTCTTCTGTTGATCCCTAAATTGCTAAAGTCTTGAGCTGAACCATTCTATTGGATTGAAATGGAAACAGAGCAGGGTGAGATGGGACATTAGGGAAAAACTCCTCCCTGTGAGGGTGGAGAGGCCCTGCACAGGTTGCCCAGAGAAGCTGTGGCTGCCCTGGAAGTGTTCCAGGCCTGGCTGGATGGAGCTTGGAGCAACCTGGGACAGTGGAAGGTGTCCCTGCCCATGGCACAGGATGAGCTTTAAGGTCCCTTCCAACCCAAACCAGTCTGGGATTCTAAAATACACCATCCAAAATGATCAGGAAGAGGCAAAGCTGGGCTCCAGGACATTTATGAAACATCTGTGCCTGCATGGATGCTCTGCAAAAAACCTGAACTTGCTTTTCCTAGTGAAGGACAAGCACCCAGCATTTGTAAGCCACGAGCTGCAGGGATAAATCCACCTGCTCCAAACAGAAATAAGCACATGCCAGCCCAGCCTGGCTGAGCCCAAAGCTGCAGGGTCTGTACTCACAGCAGTGAAGGCAGCAAACACCTTGAGTTTAGCCCTGAGCTCAAGTGCCAAACAAGAATTTATCAGTGCTGAGCAGCTGAAGATGTACTTAGGGTGAGAATTAAAGGGGAAAAGAGAGGGAGTAATGACCAAGTCCAGTGGCAAAGAGGTGGAGAAGGGATGTCACAGATGTACTGGAGGCACTAGCAGCATGACAAGGGGACCAAGAGGATGTGGCACTGCCTGACTGTGCCATCAAACAGCTGAGCCTGACTCCACCCAGCTGTGAGCTTCAAGAGGAGTTTGCTTTGGATTGCTGGAATGCAGTGTTTGATCACCTGGCAGTGAGTGACACGGAGATGTCACTTCTGCAGTCACTCCAGGGACTCTGTAGCCCTACCATGCCCAGGAGTGTTGTAAAAAACCAGTCCCATTGTGGCAGAGAACATGATGCTCTGATTCTATGTTATTAGAAAGTTATTTTATTATTTTATGATACTATATTATGTTAAAGAAACTATACTGAACTATACTAAAGAATAGAGAAAAGATACTTACAAAAGACTAAAAAGATAATAATGAAACTCATGACTCTTTCCAGAGTCTCCAATTCTTGTGACCATTGGTCAGTGATTAAAAGTAATTCACACTGGAGCCCAACCAAAGCTCATCACTTTAAATAAACAATTCCTAACAAATTCCACATGAACAAAACACTGGAGAAGAAAATGAGATAAGGATTGTTTTTCCATCTCTGGGCTTCTCTCTGCCTTTTCAGCTTCTCAGGATAAAAGAATTATATTCAGTAAAACGTAAAAACCACACAGGAGGACACCAGAACTCGCCTACATTTCCCTTCACCTAACTCTTGGCAGAGTAAATCCACATTTCTAGAGTCCAACTCAGATTTCACCTTTAACAGAATCACTGTGCAAAGAGCAGCAGGTGAGTGAGAGGGCTCAGGAGGGTCACACAGGACTTGGGGCTGCTCCCCCAGCTTTGGAAGCAGGGACAGGCTCCAGAGAGGAGCAGCAAATGCAGAACTGGGAGGGGGGAAATGCTTTGAGGAGAGAGGTGGGAAAAGATGAATCATCCCCTTGCCCAGGGAAACAGGGGCTGCACCATCCATTTCCAAACTGGTTTCTGCTGCTGCCACGCTCAGGATTTCCAGTTACAGCTCAAGGTACCTCAGAAAGAGCAAACCACAAGCACTGCAAACCCTAAATCGATGAAACCATTTCATGTAGCACCTTTGGGAAAGCTGAGAATACAATCACAGAGCCAGCAGGGCCACTTGGCACCAGGAGCCTGCAGAGAAAGCACCACGCTGGATGAGGGGAGCAGGAAACATTCCTGGCCTGCAATCAATGCCAGTTTAAGGAATTACAGTTAAAATGAAAATGGGAATTGGTTTGGAATAAAGAAAGAAGTAGAAGCATCCCTAATGTTGGCACAGAAGTTTTGTGTTAATGGGAGGGAACTTCAAGGCAAGAAACATCGACTGTCACTTCACTCCCCTCCCTCAAATTGGGATGAAAGTGCCAAAGAATGAAATCACTGCAGCTGTAAATGGATTTTACAAGAGCCATCAGCCTCACACTGGATCCTTCAGCCAGAATTCCTCAGAGCACGTTTGGGACTCACCTTGGATAAGGAAATAAACCTTTCAGACCACCCAGAAGAGACAGGATGGCAGAGGGTGTTTGATGTTGTTGAAAAGCATTTGCTGTTAGATCAGAGTCTGTAGTTTCTGCCATGTCCCACAGCTCAAACACAGGGGAAATAATATTTAAATAATATATATCCAGCTCATATATTTTTAATAATTCAATGTATTTCCTTTTTAATGTGAATGAAGCCAAGATTAAAGGCAGTGTGATCAGAAGGCAGATGAAGAAGTACTGAAAATTTGCTGCCTTTGAAAGGCTCAAGATTTTGTGAAGCATTTTACAATCCTTCATGGAGAAAAAGGGATTGGAATGCAGCCTGTGGCTGGAAGCATGTTGATTTGCAGAAATGTGTCTCTCAGAAGCCTCTTTAAATCCAGTTTAAACACTTTCATTCCATCCTCATCCCTCCTTTCTATTTCTAGGAGCACTGAAATGCTTTGTAAGACATGGTAAGAAAGAAAATGAGACTTGGACTGCTCTGCTTATGGAAAAAGTTTTGCCACTGACACCCAGGCCATGATCTCAACTATTTTTAACTTTTGCAAGGTTAGGCTTCAAAAAAAAAAAAAAAACTGAGAAGAAAATACCCAAACCCAACCAAAAAAAATAGAAAAAAAAAATCCCTCAACAGATCTAAATGAAACATTCCAAAGTGGCTTGCAGAGACACAGCTCTCCTGCTGAACACTGGAAGGACAGCTCAGGAGAGAAGCTGAGCAGTGCTCAGCAGTTCCAAATCCAGGAAGAAAAACCAGATGAAAATGTAAGATAAATACATGCATGAAGAGCTTACCTGAAGTAGAATTTAGGTCAGTTACTCCTCAAGACTGAGCTACATATAAAATATCACATGGGCATCCAACTTCAATATGGAGCTCAGAGTTAAAGCTAGATCCCATCACCAAGATTAGCACTACTTTGGGGTTTTTTTGACAGAAAAGAATAAATGTCTTCAAGGGAGATGCACCCAGTTCTTCTTCATTTCTGGAATTTTCCTCCTAACTGAAGCAGCTTTAGGAACTTCTTCAGGACATGTTTTCCACCCTCCCCTCAATTTTATAACCTCATGGAGCTAAGGAGCTAAAACTGGAATCCTATCTGAAGTTAGGGAGGTCAAATTAAAAGAGGTAAAAAATGTCAGGAGCAGAGCAGGAGGCCAAGCTTGCAGGGTAGGTGCAGGCTGCCTAGAAATCCTAATTAAAAACACCCCCCTATCTGTGCAGATCATCTTTAATGTGAGGGTCACACACACACCAGTGTTGAGGAAAGGAAAGAAATCAGCCATGGAGTTGCTGACATTGATAAAGAACCCAGGAGCAATTCCTGCAGAATTTTGGCCAAATTTCCATTTGAACAGCTCCTATCCCTGGGCACAACATCAACTGCTGATGAAGAATTAAATTGGGTTTAAATTTAAATGGTTTAGCAAGTTTCACCCTTGACTAGTTTTTGCCTTCACTGGAAGGCAAAGCTCACCAGCAGTTTTGCTCTATTTCTGTTTCAGCTTTAAGGTCACCACCACAGAATTAGAATCAAGTCCTCAAACCCCTTCACAGAGTTTTAAGGGGCAAGTGATGATAAGGACAAATAATCCTGATGTGGAAAAGGTGGGTTACATATGCAAATCCAAGGTGGTGTATGAGAATTACAGACCATGGCTGTGTCCTCCTCAAACTAGGAGCAGAATTCTCTACTGTTGTTCTAGAAATAACAGAGGAATGGTTTAAAAAGCAATGCTCAGAACAGTTAAATGGTTTTGGGGCAGTCCTCAATTGGGGCTCAGGGAATTTAACTGCTACATTCTAAGAATTCAATGGGAGATGCTGATACTTATTTTAACTCTAAGTTTTAACTGCCACATCTTAAAAGATTTGAAGTACTTCCATTTTAGAGCTACTGTAACCACCTACTCAACCAAATCTGTATTCCTGGCTCCATTAATCCCCTATTCCTGTGCTGCTGAATTTCAACATATGCCTTCAAGGTATGAGAGCCTGTGCTCTATATTTCACTAATTAACTGCAATGAAGGTGCTTTGAATCTCTGCAGAGTGGGTTTTTAATAGTTGCTCCCCCTCTTCTCAAGTGAACAGTAGAGCTTCAGTGCATCTCTTCTCTAACACAACTTTAACCTTGCTCTGAGGGAGACAATTAGACTGGATGGACTTCAAAATTAAAGTGCTGAAGAACATAAGAGTGAATTTTAAAAACACCTCTTAGCACCTCCTGAGGGAGGTGCAGCAGTGCAGCAGCTCGTTTTGGTTTGAGGCCACTGCTTTCTGAACCTGGGGGTTGTTTATTTGGGCAGAGGATGTTCCCTCACTGAGCATCTGGTGTCCACAGTGCCTGCAAGGAGAGCACTCCAACCTCAGGTGTCTCCTCACTGGGATATGGGAACAAGCAGGGTGTTGGCAGCAAGACTCAAAATTTCAGACCACAGATGATGAAAGCAAGGCTGGGAAACAGAATAAGCAGCTCAATCATATGGAAGCACCCCTCCTTCTGTACCCCCATCCCAACCACGCTCCAAGCCCGTGAGGAGAGCAGCCCCTCCCACCCCACAGGTCATTCCCATCCCCTCTCTCAAGTTATGCTCACCCAACAGAACTGAGAGCCCCTGGGACACACAAAAAAACTATTCCACAACTCGCTGATGAGAGCAGGTCTGGTTTTGGTTAAAGCCTTTACCCTCAAAACCCACTTCTGGAAATGGAGTTGCTTTCTGTGCTGCCAGTCTTCAGTCTGAAAACCTTCAATTATCTGAGAATCAAAAAAGCAAAGTCACAGAGGCATTTGCTGTTGCCCTATTTCCCTTGCAGTGGCTTTTGTTTAAACCTCCTTTATCTTGAGAGAAGGTTTAACTGTTACACTGCAAATACATTTGGGGAACACAGCAAAGCATGGAGCAGAACCACAATGGTGACTCCAAAACCTGCTGAGAGGAGGGGAACAGGTTGGCTTTCTGTTGTTTTTTTTTTCTTAAGTGCTGCCATATTCAGCACAGCAGCAGTGAAGAATTCAAAAAGGAACTCTCAAGTCGTTGGTGCTTGTTAAAATTAATTCTCAGTTCAAGGAATTTTCTTTTAAGCAGTTCTTTTAATCAGGATATGGATATGGCATACCTCATTAAGATGGGCTTGCAAGATTTTCCTGTTCTCTATAGGCAGAGGGATAAAAAAAAAAATCAAATAAACCAGCACATCACATGTGATATATTAACACTACATCCTACATTTTGAACTTTTTAAAAAAAAGGATCCTTGTTGAAAAAACATCTAGAATGAGTTCCCCAAGTTTTGTTTGTGGGTTTTCTTATTTTAAAAAATCAACTTTAAATACAGGTATTTTAAAATAATGCAGCTGGGATATTTTTAGTAGTGTGCCTAACCCTGATCACCTTTGCTCTCCAGGATTAAATGTTACTGGGCCCTCCTCTGTCCATTCTTTATAACAAACTACAGGGTTATTTTTTCTCGGTGCACAGAGCAAATCACATATCACAAAATCCTCAGTGAGAAGGGTGAGCTCTTTAATGAAAGGCATCCTCTCTCCCAGAGAAAGTATTCTGTAAGCCTTACCTGGCAGTTTGTCTGAGCTAAATACAACATTAAAGTCGAGGTGGTCGCTCTTCCCAAATCCATACTCAGGACAGTCTTTGCACTGAGAAGGATCCACAGTGCAGGGGAGGCAATGGACAATCTGAGGGCACTGATGTGATCATTCAAGAGCTAAACATGGTAACACACTACAAAAGAGCATTTGGAATGTGTGCATTGGAACTGGGTAACAATTTACAAGGGAGCATTAGAGGCCCACTGTTAAAAAAAAAACCTCCTATAAACTTAAATCATTTAAAGTTCGCCAGCCAAGCAACTCTAGAGATTCTTAATGCCAAATAATGAATTACACCTTTCAAGGATGAACCACACTGGATTTTTTAAAGAGGCCATGCCACAGGGATACAGTTCTTTGTCTTTCCTAAGCAGATCATTGTACATCTGATCATATGTTGTTTTGAAGTCATAAACATTTGGCTTGTCCGGGGCTGGTCCTGGCAGTTTCACGTGAGTCCCCGTGCCAAAGGAGCGGACGCTGAATCCTCGTTTGCTGAAAGACACAAGGCAAGGGGGAGAAGACAATTAGACTGGATGGATTTAAAAATTAAAGTGCTGAAGAACATAAGAGTGAATTTTAAAAGCACCTCTTAACCAGCAGCAGTTGAGCAGCCAAATTGCCTGGAGTACCCAACGTGCATTTTCCTTGCAGTTACAATCAAAACTCACACAGAATTTCAAGGGAAGCACCTCTATGTGACAGGAATTTCCTTATAATTATGGTACAGAGCTATATGGAAATGTAATTTGTGTTTTCCTTTTGTGCTTTCAGACATCCTGGATTTGCAACAAACACGTTCTGTATTCAAGACAACACAGGCAGGGATGGTTTCTTCTTGATACAAATAAGTAACTGTGCTGACTGATCAATACTTTGGTGTCCTGCTGGCCTAACTGCATTATTCTTCTCACTTTGTTGCCCAAAGTGTAATTTAATTAGCCCAGGACAAACATTTGTGTGCCTGCCACTGAAAACCATGCAGTGCAATAACCTTTACACAAGTGGGGCAGATGTTCTGCTGGCTGCTCTCTTAAAACTCTTGGCTAAACCAGGGATGACTTCATTCCATTCTTCTGAACAACTACTACTGTTATAGTTATAATTAAAAAAAAAAAAAAACAAAACAAAAGAGGCAGGAACCTGCTTGCCTTTAGGATTAATGCCAAGATGTTCTTGCTGATTAACTGCAATACTCAAACCTCAGTACCTCCTTCAGTAATATTAAAAATATGGCAATCTATTGAATAATGGGACAAAAAGAGATTTGCTGGTGGTCTAATGGACAAAGTTACATGAAAAAATTACTGTTGCTATCACCCAGAAGGCTGAAACATTTAGGTCTGTAATGACAACATAAACTGAAACAGCAACACCAGGACCTAATCTATTTTTTTAAAGACTGACACTTTCAGCTTGAATGGTTTTAGCAGAGACTGAATGGAGTGAGTAATGTTAAAACAAAAAGCAAGTGAATAACCCAGTGCCTGTGCCCTCACACCCCCAAAAATAACCCCAAATTTGCAGTGCTTTCCTCAGAGGAGAATGAGCAGAACTCCCAGTGCAAGAGTCAGCCCCAGGCTCCTTGGTCTGCACATCCAAGGAAATCCAGCAGAAGACACCAACTCCAATTGTCTGTTTGCCTTCCAAGGGTGTCCTCAAAGTGACCCCAAATGCTTCTGGGCACAGACTGTGATCACCTCCTGCCCCAAACCCTAACACAGCTCTGAAACTGTCAACACTTCTTTCCCTCAGCTCCTACTGAACACAGCCCCTCCTTTCCCTTTTCTTGCTTCCCCACACTTTTTCCTCCAGCAACTATTTATAGGTGGCTATTTCTGTAAACAGACAAGATACACGAGGATTTTTTTGCTTCTTTCTGCAGGACTGATGACTGAAAAGGGATACAAGTGGAAAAAAGTGCAATTTTTTGTCCCTCCCAGCCCTCCATCACATGTAACTGGTGCAGTTATGAGTCACTGTTCATTTCTTTTCCCTGCAACACTTGCAGATCCAAGTTTTGATTCTGCTGCTTCTACTGGATGTGAAGAGAGACATAATATGTACAGAAGTAATTGCAGTGCTAAAAAATTCATGTTTCAATTTGATCTTTTCTACTATGGTTTCCTTTATTTGCTTTAACATTATTCTTTCAAACAGGTCTGCTTGGATCACACACATTAAAACCTCCACCTCTAATTGCTCTAGATGTCCCTGAAGTTTGCATGATCTCATATAAAACAAATCTGAAATCTCTAATATTCAACACATCAAAATTTTGTGCCTCCAAGGCCCATGACCCATTCAAAATTGCTTCCTTAATAGCTGGAATACGAGTTCCTCCCATGGAATTTCATGCTTTGTACCTTGGTGAGTGGTAGTGTCAATTTTTTACACTATTTATGCCCCAGGTATAATAAAATATTCTAAAAACATTTCAACACATTTCTTGCAACAACTGGGGCACAGGAGAGGGAAAAATGCCTGCAGAGAGCCATTAGTCAGGAGCTTTTATTAAATATTATTCAGCTTTTATTAAATAGCTGGACACATCCAGTGTAGTGAATCATCAGGTGTCTGTGGAAACGTGGCACATTTGTAAAAATGAACTACTCCTACAAGACAATGGGTTTGGTTTTGGCCTGGTAAAACTATCCAAAGATGGAAAAAAAAAGAGCTTTGGCACAAAAAGTAAAGAGTAAGACAGACTAAAAGACTATCTTCTGAAAATGTGCAGCTTAAACTTTACCAGACTAATGATGAGCACATTTCAGGAAGCTGTTTCTATTAATGCTATGAGGCTGATGTAGATAAACTAGCAATGAGTTAAGGACAAAGTGAGTCACTGCCCAGGTCTCATTCCAGCACTCTGCTCACCTCTCAGTCCAAAGCTCATCACAAAGGGGCACTCAAATCCCCTGAGCACTTCCCTCCAAAGGATCTCAGAGCTCACTGGAAATAATCCTGAAATCAAAACCAACCTGGACTGCACTGACTGGGACCACTCAGGTCAGTTCCAGGCACTGGCAGGAGAAAAAATAATAACAATCATCTGTGCAGTTTGAGACATGAACTTTTGTCCACACCTTTCTTTTGTTTCACTGTTATTTGGGGATCTCACACGTTCTTATTAAATTGCTTTTCAGTTTATTGTATGTTCCTAACAGCACAGCCTCTCTTTCCAATAGTTAGGAAATAGGAAATATTGCTAAATATTAAAGCAAATAAATCCTGCAGTGCCCCTGCACACAGAGTGGTGAAGGATTTCAGGGGATAAATCACTAATTTTACCACATCCCTTTCCACAAGAGGTAGCAGGAAAATAACCAGCAACCCTTGTAGCTACTTAGAAAATATCTTATGCCACCCAATCAATATAAAAAACCACCCCCCAAAACAAGCCCAGAGTGCTGAACAGCAGGACTAAAGCACTGTTAACTCATTTGGAATATTAACAACTTGTAATCTGCATTATCATTACTAAGCTGTCAAATGAAAGTGTGCTTTAATATACAAATGTGACAGTATCTCCTTCTTGGGGGGGATTTATTAATTTAGGATTTATTAAATTAGGCAATACAAATGTCAATAGCTCCCTGCATTTTGGTGCTGACAGATGATGCCAGGAGAGAAGCTGTGAGTAACAACTTCTGGAAACAGCAGAGGTGCAATTTAAGTTCTCTTACACCTCAGTATTGAATTACAAGTCTTAACATCAATGTGAAAACTAAGTTTTTGCTACAGGGGTTGCAATATTTAATTTTCCCTGCTGCCACTAAGATCTCATGTTCATACTCCTAATTTCCTAAAAGTTAGGAGTATGAAGCTTTCTAAAACAAGGAATGTGTGGCAGAAGTGTTTATCAGCATTTAAGAAATTTTTTATTGCCAGTAAGTGACACAGAGAACCTGAACTCAGTAAGTTCCTTCCAAAGCCATCAGGGTACTACCAAGCAAACAGAAATGTGGAAGTTGCTGCATAAAAAAGTTTGGCTGACAGAGATTTACCCTTCTGCCTTCCTCCTCTGAGGGAGAACTGAGTCTGCATGTTCTATGGCAAAATATAAAAGATAAAATCACCTACAGAATGTGCTGGTTTTGGCTGGGGTAGAGCTAATGTTTGTGCCAGCAGCTGTGTTGTGGGTTTGTGTTGTTGTTATTGCTGTGCAGGGCTTACAGACACCCAGGCCTGCTCTGCTTCCCACCCCACCCCAGCAGAGCTGCAAAGGCAAATAAAGCAGGGTGAGTAAGACCTGACCTAGGGCGGGGTTACACACAGCCAGTCTGGCAGCTTTTAAGGCTTTCTGCACTGCTCTTCCTGCTCCCCTTTGCTTCCTTGGCCCTGTGGTGATGGCTCTTACTCTATCGACAAACTTCACACAGCCCCTCAGCCTGGAAAATCAGAACACAGCAGAATTTTCTGCTGGGAAATTAGAACAAAGTGTTTAAAACTTGGTTAATTACAAAATACACAAGCACACGCTGAATGCTGGACCCCAGACTTTGTTTTCCAACAGCACATGGAATTTGTGTCTTTTAAAGTCTTGACATCCACTAACAAAATACCTTAAAGTTTCGTAATTCCTCAGCTTCTTCCTCTTTTAATCATGTGTTGTTTCCAACTGCATTGCAACACACTGCCCTGAGCTGGTGAGGCAGGCTGGCCTGGAGCCAACACAGACATTTTCCTGGAGTTTACTGGGCTGTTATTTCTTTACAGCAGCATCAGCAATTTATCTCTGCTTTGCCATTTATGCTACTGCTGCTGTAACCACAGGAAATGTTATTAAAATGAAACATTTTTTAAACAGGGTTTTGTTACTTTTAAATAAAGTCTTAAGGGAGAGCAGACTTAAAAAAAAAAAAAAACAAACCCTGCCACGTTTGGCAAACATCAGCCACACCGGAAGTGATTTATTTCTGCAACAACACAGGGGAAGGAAAAGGCCAGACATCAGACATAAATTTAACTTTGTCCTTAACACTCAGCTTTTAATTAAAACTCAGCTCCAGCATATTATTAGAGGGAAAACAATGTCATGTTTTCACAGAACTGCCACAGGATGCCAAGAGTGAGCGTGAAGTGCATGAAATGCTGTCACAGTAAGATGGCTGCCAGACCAAATGCTTCTATTATTTATTCCTTCCAAAGCTTTTATTTTCATTTACATGTAGCACACAGCTCAGGCACAGTTGTTTTGCTTATTATACCATCAACGTGTATTTCTAATGTGAATGTTTCTTTGCATAACTTTAATAAAATAAACCCAACCATCCTTATTATGTTCCTGCAGGGCAAAGGGAAGATTCAGGGACACGATTTCAGGCAGATCAGGTCTCTCCTGTCCATCAGTCTGTCCCAAGCCTCCCATCTCACCTCTTCAGCCAAGCTGAGAGCACTGGGAGTACTAAACAGATTAACACATAATCTCAAAGACATTTAGCATTCTGAACCGAATGTTCTGGTTCTCCTGTGAGGGGAAAGGGCTCCCTTTTAGGGCATAGAGTGGCTCAGTCTTCACAGAACCTTAAGGGGTAGGAAGGGACCCTAAAACCCAACCCATGGGCAGGGACACCTTCCACCATCCCCGGTTGCTCCAAACCTCATCTAACCGTGCCTTGGATGCTTCAAGGGACGGGACAGCCACAATCTCCCTGTGGCAGCGTCTCACCACCCTAAAAAAAAATTTCTTCCTAACATCTAACCTAAATTTCCCCTCTTTCACTCTGCACCCATTAGGCCTTATCCTATCACTTCCTCTCCGGCTTCCCTGTGGCCCCCTTTCAGTGGCAGTCAAGAAAAAAAAAAAAAAGGAAAAAAAAAAGGGGGGGGAATCGGAATATTTAAGTTTCCACACGCCGAGACACAGGCCCTGCTTTACCCAAGTGCCCAGCCGGTGTTTTCAGCACAGGAGCCACAGCTCCGTCAGGGAGGGCCGGGACTCCCGGGCGCGGCCCGGGCGCAGAGGAGGCGAGGCAAAAACGGGGTGAAAAGCGGGTAAAAGAGGGGTGAAAAGAGCGTACAAACAGAGTGGCAGCGAGGTGAAAAGCGGGTACAAGCGGGATGAAGGCGGGGTGAAGGCAGGGTGCTGCCCCGCAACCACGGGCCTGCCCGACCGGGCGCGGGCCCCAAAGCACGGCCCCATCCGCGCCTCCCTGACAGCGGAGCGCCGCCAGCACGGGGGGTGAACCGGGCAGCAGCGGTTACCTGAGGATGTTGTGCGCCTCCATGCTGCGGTTCTGGTTGCTGGAGCACACCACGGCCACGCGGAGCGGCGCGGACGGCATGGCGGGCACGGCGCTGGGGCTGCCCGCGCCTCCCTCCCTGCCNCGCCGCGGCCAACCGCGGCACGGCGCGGGGGAGGCGGAGCGGCCGCGGCCGCCGTGAGGGGAGTGACGGGAGAAGGGACCGCAGGGTGCTGGGCGAGGGCGAGCGGAGTGTGAGTGGCCGGCGTTGTGTGGGAAGCATTGGGCGCAGTGTGGAGGGAGAGGGTTGTGCCGCCTCAGCTTGAGTTTTGGGCGATAAAATATTAAAAAAATGTATTTTTATAGATGTTATATAGATAACGATATATTTATAAGGTGTTGGTGCTCAGAGGAGGGAAGTGGAGGAGAAGCTTTATGAGGAGCGTGAGGGAGCTGATCTCACTGCAACGTACAACTTCGTGAGGGGAAGCGGAGGGACAGGCACTGATCTCTGCGAGGACCAGGGATGGGACACTGGGAAAGGCTGGAGCTGTGTCAGGGGAGCTTCAGATTGGATTTTGGGAAAGTTTTTTTTTCCCCCCAGGAGGTTCTGGGGCACTCAGGCTTCTCGGGGAATGGTCCCAGCTCCAAGAGCTTCAGGAGGATTTGGATACCGCTCCCAGGGATGCACAGGGTGGGATTTCGGGGTGTCTGTGCAGGGTGAGGGCTTGGACTCTGATCCTTGTGGATCTCTTCCAGCTCGGGATGTTCCATGGTTCTAAAGCTTCTCGTTCACCTCATCCAGGGAAGGGAACGGGGCTGGAGCCCCAGAAGAGGCTGAGGGAGCTGGAAAGGGGCTTAGCCTGGAGAAAAGGAGGATCAGGGGGACCTGGTAGCTCTGCACAACTCCTGACAGGAGGGGACAGCCGGGGAAAATCGGGGTTTCTGACAGGAGGGGACAGCCAGGACGGATCGGGATTTCTGACAGGAGGGGAGGATCGGGATTTCTGACATGAGGGGACAGCCAGGGGAGATCGGGATTTCTGACAGCCGGGGGAAATCGAGATTTCTGACATGAGGGGACAGTTGGGAAGGATCGGGATTTCTGACATGAGAGGACAGCCAGGGGGGATCGGGATTTCTACATGAGAGGACAGCCAGGGGGGATCGGGATTTCTCCCAGGGAACAGGAGGAGAGGGAACGGCCCCAGTCTCACCAGGGGAGGTTCAGGTTGAACTTTAGGAAGATTTCACCACATCAAGGGCGATGAGGCCTCCAGCGCTCCCACCACCAAGCAGCCATTCCGCGCCAGTCTCTGAATCCCGCTGCCTCTCCGGGCTGTGCCATTAAAAAGCTTGTCAGAAAAGCAGGTTTTTAGGACAAATTTCGCTCTGTTTGGCACTAGATGGCAGCCGAACGCCGCGGAGGGGCTGGGGCACGGGAGGATCCCGAGGGGAAGCGCTTGGATGCAGGATTGAGTCATCCCGAGGAGGAGAATTGGGCTCGACACCCTGGATGATCCCTGTGCCCAGGGGGAATCCGCAGCGAACAGAACGCCAACACATGGCTGCTGTCAGGATTCAACATGGAATTCTGCATTCCATTCCAGAATTCTGCACAAATTAGAACGGCCAAAACTAGGAGTTATTTATGTTATTTACCCTCTGCTGGTGAAATACAGTTTCAGGATTGTTTTCTCGCATCCAGGTCAAAATTATCACGGTGCTCCTTGCTCAGCCCAGCTCAATCCCGTTTTTCTCTGAGTTTTTTGTCTTCTTTTCCCTTTTCCACCTCATAATGTTTTTCCACTTTGCAATATTTCAATGGCAGGAGGAGGTAAAGGAGCAGGAGAAATGCAGGAGATAAACCAGGACATCAGAGGAACAAGTCTATTCCCCAGCCCAGCTGAACTTCACTAGTGAGGCAGGACTCTCTTCTCAGTGCTTCCTAAAAGTATTTTCTGCCCTCCCATTGATATTTTTTTTTCCCTTTGTGCTTTCTGAGGAGTTTTTCCCCCATTATCACCACAGCACTTCCAGCAGAGCCTTCTCCTGCTCCCACAACCACCATTCTCCTCTCCTCCAGGTAAAACCTCCCCCTCTCTCTTGCATTTTCCATAAAAAATAAAGCTTTTCTCACTATCCCCTCAACATTAACAAAAAAATCTTTCCCCTTTCCTCATGCAGCCCTTTTGTCACCCAGCATTTCCCATCTGAACGTGTCCCCTCAGCAGTTGCAAAAACTTCCTTTCTTTCCTTTCCTCTCAGCCATTCCTGTCCCTGCCCATCATCTTCTCAATTCTTATCCTGCAAATAATTAGATCTGATCCCCTGGTGGTTCTGGCCAGGGAATGATCAGAGATGCAGTGACCAGACCTGGGCTGAAGCAAGTCTCAGGGTGGTTTTGCTCAGGTTAAAACTGCCAAAAACCCCATCCAGGCATCCCTGCTGTAATTCCAAAGCTTTTACCAGGAATGTGACACTCTTACCTGCCTTTCTTTTGGAACATGCTGCTGAAACACAGCAGCAGCTTGCAACGTCATAAAACTGAGACTCCAGATCTCCATGGAAGCAGAATCCCAGCTTTTGCCTGCACCTCCAAATAAAGCCAGGCAGCCTTTCCATTTATGTCTTACCAAAAAAAAAAATCAAAATGCAATTCTTTTCCTGAGGCACAGACTGTTTCCTCCAGAACACTCAAAGCTGGGCTTTGAGCTGCTCACATTTAAGCAATTATTTTCCTCACATTTAGCACGGGGCAAGGAAAAAGCAGCTTGTTAATGAGCATATCATTCTCCATTTCAGCTCCTGGATGTGGCCTGATGTTTGTACTGGAAATGCCTGGATCAGTGCAGGATGATAAAACACCTAAGAAGGCACCACATGGATTTTTAACAGCAGGTACTTGGATAGTAACATGGGGAGTGTGTAGTTGCCCTAGGAGCTATTTCCACTTTTCCCCAAAGCAGTTTCTTGGCAGTTATAAATTGTTGTAAGAATTTTTGACTTTTTGTGGTAGGGAAGAATGATGTTCTGACTTTATGTGATTAGAAGGTTATTTTATTATTTTGTGATATTATATTAAAGAAAATTATACTAAACTATACTAAAGAACAGAGAAGGACATTTATAGATGGCTAGAAAGATAATAATAATGAAATTTGTGACCCTTTCCAGAGTCTTGATATAATTTGTGTGACTATTGGTCAGTGATTGAAAATAACTGACCAGAGTCTAATTAAGGTTTATTAATTTAGGTAAATAAATTTCTAACACATTTTACATGAGTAAAATATAGGAGAAGCAAATGAGCTAAGGATTGGTTTTTTTTTTTTTTTATCTTTGGGGTTTTTCTCTGTCTTTTTACTTTCTCAGGATAAAATCCTGAAGGAATTATGTTTAGTGAATTGTGAGACTCACAATAAATCAGCTTTCTGCCACTTCTTTATTGCTGCCTGGACAGGCCAGGATGGATTATCACTCCCCAAGCTCCTCTGCACATTTTGGGAATTGCTGCAAAGCCTGGAGAAAGCTTTAACTGTGCAGTCTCACTAAGGCTTGTGGCAGCTGAATCAATACCAAGCTTCTGTACAAGTAATTTCCCCTTTTATTATCACAAGAAATGTCTGCATTCGTGGTGGAGGAAATTTCTATAGTTATAGAAGGAAAAAATCCAGTTATCAATGGGTCAGTGGATATTTTGCCTAATGTCACACAAAATCAAACAGGGAATACTCTGATTTTTTCTCCACACACCCAGATGTGTTCAATTAAAGCTGAATCCACTGAAAATGAGTGAGAAACTGAGATATTGTTTCCCACATCCCATTTATAATGCATGGAAAGGAAAAAAAGAGGAAAAGAATCCTTTAGAAATTGGCAGATTTTGTTCAATCAGGATTTATATTCTTTTCCTACCCTCTGCCCAGGATGCTGTTTCAATGCAATCCCCAGAGCCTGATGAATAAAAAAGTGAAATAACTACAAAAACATCTCTTTAATATCTTCTAGGTGCTGTTTTAGGGTTATCCCATTACCCATTAGGGTGACACCATTATTATTATTTAGGGTATCCATTATTACCTGCAGAGGTGTCTTACTGAACACAGTCACATTCAAAACTGTAAATTAAATTTCCATTTCCTCACACTGACATCAGTGTTACCACCTGAATTACCCAGTTAGTCCAAACCTCTAGTAAATAAAATTGAGTATTCAGAGAATAAATCTCTCATTTTCCCATCAATGCTGCCATAATTTTACAGTAGGCAATGGAATATTATCATTAACAGTTTGGGCAGACTCACTTTGAGTCAAGCAAGATCTTGAACCTTTAAATATGTATGAAATTTTCATTTTTTTCCATCATCCTCTCAATTTATTAAGTTCAATGCCAAGGTGGTACAAGGCTGGTTGTTTACACAGCTGGTTTTCACATCTGGCAATTCGTGACAAGATGAGGAACAGAACAGTGACATTGGCTGACAAAAGGTGACAGAGATGTACAAAATCAGTGGCACTCCAATGCTCCTGTGCTGAACTGGATACAGCAAAAAAACCCTGAAACCTTTAAAAAACCAAAATTTGCCTTCATGTTCTTCAAAACTGCCTTTTCTTCCAGCATCTCCTTAGGGATAAAAACCCAAAACCGATGGCATCAGTGAGTTGCTCAAATCCAGCACGCAGGCAAGGCAATAAACACAGAACACCCACATGGAGTCAGCTGCACTGAGAAGGGAAACCCAGCAGGGAACACAAACAAAGGAAAAGGTGCTGATGAAATGCAGACCTTCAGCTCCTCAGCCACTGCCGAGCTCTTGGAGAAGGGATTATGTTCAGCACAAATACTGGGTATTACTAAGGATTCCACACTTCCTATATTTACCCTCTACCACCAAGCTGAAACTTCACAAAGGACTTTCACAAGGAAAAGCAAACAGGTCGTTCACCAGTGCTAAACATTTACACAAACAGATCACGCGTGAACCTTTACAGAAAAGCCTTCCCCTACTTTTTTTTTTGCTTTAAGTGCACAGTTCCTAAGTGATAATAAATAAATTTTTTGTGTTACAGCAGTCAACTACACACAAACAACACGTACTAAGAACTACCTCACTAAACACCTCTCTGAAGGTAACTACTTTGTGTATATATTAAATTTCAAGTAATGATCAGCCCAAGTTGGTTTTTTTTTTGAAAGTAAACAATCGGACAAACCAACAACCACTTAATTCCAGAGACAAGAGATACACTTAACTACAAGGACTACAGGAACAGATACACCAAGAGAAATGGGACAAATTCTCAGCACTAAGGCACAATAGAATCAGTACTAGAGTATGGCTAAAACCTTACTTTACTACAGCATCAAGTGAGGAGTTACCAGGGAGTGTTCCTACGCTCAAAACACTCGGCTACAACATCAGTGACTTCTGTGCTCAAGAAGCTTCTACCTTAGTGCAGCTGCTTTGCTAAAGGAGGGGATTTCAGGGGGCAAAGGGAGTGCTCACTTATATCTTATAAATAATTAAGGGTTGGTTCCTACTTCCTCAACGAAATGGAGTTTTCTTACTCAATTTATCCCTTTACCTGTACTCTTTGTGAAACTATGACACAATTCTGATGGCAGAAAAGCAGGTGTTGGATGTTGATGGTGGCTGGAGCTGACCAGAAATCCCTCGACCAGAAAACCCCCCCGTTGTTTTTGGACAGCGGCCCCAAAATTTGTGACGGCCATGATACAAAACCCACCCAAACCAGCAGATTAAGTGGGTTTTGGATCAAACACACGCTTAGCTACGAGGTTTGTGGTTCCACAGTCAGTTCTCCTGAACTTTAAACAACTTCACCCCACAGGAAAAAAATCAAGCACGGGTCTAAGACCAAGAGGTTTTAGGCTTAAAATAAGGGTGTTGTGGAGAGTCTTCTCAAGCAGGCCCTCTGTAAGATCCGCCGCTTGCCCTTAAAAACAGACGATTTCTGGCACTTGAGGACCTCTGCCATTGTTTTTTGATCCGCTGAGATGCCACGAGTTCACCACGAGCGGCTCTGGCCGAGAAGCCACGCCAGGAGGAAGAAGAGCTCCGAACTCCGCTGGAAACGCGCGAATCCTGGAAATTTGGGCACGGCAAACCCAACGCTGCCAGAACAGTCCGGAAAACCTCTTCCCTCGCCGGAGAGCGCCGGAACGAGCCGCCAGCCCCGCGCTCCGCCGTGCACCATCCTCATCCTCATCCTCACCACCATCATCATCACCATCATCATCATCATCCCCTCCCGCCCTACGCGCGGCGCGCAGCGGCGGCCGCGTGTCCCCCGCGGGGGCTCATGAGGTTCTCGGTGATGTAGGCCACCAGCAGGCAGATGAAGACGAGCATCACGCAGATGGATCCCCCCACGGCCGTCATGGCCACCACGATGTCGCGCATGGCCGCGGGCTCCACGCGGAACTCCACGCACTGCGCGGGCGGCGCGGGGCGCGGCGGGGCGTAGCGCGGCTGCAGGCACAGGCGGTACCGCACGCTGC
>WBNO01029498.1:0-45010 GCA_013400575.1 Peucedramus taeniatus | reverse complement strand
AACCACCCCACAGATCCCTGCTGCCACCCCCACCCCCAACCCCAAACCACACTGTGCTTTATGGCTCCAAGATCCATCAAAACTCTTTCCCACCTCTCCAAAGACCCACCCAAATTCCCTCCAAGCCGCACAGCCCTTCCAGAACTCCCAAAACTCACCCACAGATGCCTCCAAAGCCCCCTAAACCCCCTCCCAGCACCACAAATGCCCCCCAAGAGCCAACAAAACCCCCTTCCAATCCCATTGGGAGGCCCNCATGGTTCACAAACTATTCAAATTACTTTCAGATACATATCCTACCTCTCTGCTCAAATCCTTCCCAGCTGTCTCCTTTCTCAGCTCCATATGAATCAAGGTTGGAGGAAAGAGAAGTGGGGGGGAGATGGGGGAGGAAAGAAGAAGGCGGGAGAGAAAACATCCTGCCTTGCAAAAATAGGAAAAAAACAAACTGAATTCTTGCAAACCATATTGCCTGAAAAATTAACTCTTTGAGGGAGTCTCACCACAGCCTTAGAGACTCTTTCAGGTTTTTTAGGGGAAGACTGTAAATATATCAGTTGTAAATTCACGTCCTCTAGGTTAAACATTCATGTCTTGGAGTACTGTATACTACAACAGTAATAATAGTAATAATAATAATAATTGTAGTAGTAGTAGTAATAGTAGTAGTAGTAGTAGTAAAATAAAAGATCTCATGTTTATAGGATGTCATAAAATTGAAGACTTGGAGCAATTCCACAATCCTGGAAATAATCAAGCCTAGCAGCACCAGAGAGAGAGGCAGCCAGCCAGGACATCCACCCATGCCTAGGTACCTAGGTAGTGGCTGTAGAAAGTTGTGTCCCAGTGAAACCAGTGAGACATCCACAGGAATTACTGCTTGACAGCCCTGGCCTGGGGTGGTGCTGGCCTGTATCAAGGCAGGCCACCTCCATTTTGCAGAACCGAAAAGATGGGTTGCAGAGTTGAAGTGACTTGATGAAGGTCATACAACAAGTCTGTGGCAGAGTCAGAAATTCAGGCATGAATTTCATTATCCAGATAGCCATCAATCACCTTGAGGGAAGGGAGAGGTTCAAATGCAGAAAGAATGGCTGGATACCCAACTTCCAGTGAAGGTCAGTGAGAGCTGAATGCCTCATATCTCCCATTACCACAGAAATCTCCCCCTCAGAACATAAGTGCTAAAAAAGGCCACCTCCCTCCTGAATATAAATCTCTGTGATTCTCTTTTCCTCTTAATTATAATGGTCTGAATCAGAAGGAATCGGTTGGCAGTCAATGAATTTACACCTCCTTAGTCAAAAAGCAGAATTCACCTTACAACCTTCATGTCTTTGCTTTAATGTTTTGTCAAAAGCAAGTAAAAATATGGGTGAAACCAGCACCCTAAGCCATTAAGCAGAATTTCTGACTGGTCTTTAATGCAGCATGTGTAAGAGAGCCCACAGTCCTCCCTCAGGTTTGTGATCCTTTTATCTACTACAGACGGCCTCTGTGGGATGCATCTCTCTGTTCCAATTTATTTGTGAGCAGAGAGGAAGAGAGAAAGAAGGAGACACTGAGAGAAAGAGAGAGAGAAAAAGAAAAAAGGGAAAGAAAGAAAGAATGAAAGAAGGAAAGAAAGAAGGAGAGGAAGGAAGGAAGGAAGGAAGGAAGGAAGGAAGGAAGGAAGGAAGGAAGGAAGGAGATTTATTTTCGTGCCACAGGGAAAGGGAAGGAGATTTCTCCAATCCACCCCAGGCAGGATGGCGTTGGCAGCAGGGTTGCCCTGCAGCCAGGGGCTGTGCTGGATGGGAGCTGGAGCAGGAGAGAGGGGGAAAGGGGCAGTGACTTCCTCCTCACCTGCCTGGGGCTCCTGGACCATCTTCCTCTTCCTTGCAGCCTCCTCCTCCATCGGGTCAAGGTTTGGGAACTGGAATTCCTGTTCTGGGGGAAAAACAAGGTGTGAGTGTGTTGGCTTCAGTGTTCCTCCTGCCCAATTCCATCTCTAGAAGTCACCAGGTGTTTGGTGTCCATAAAAACCTCCAGACCACCAAGATTCAGCCACCCTCAAAAATACCTAAACCACCAAGATTCACCAAACAACCAGCCACCCAGGAGTTCTCCCTCTCTAATCTCTCCACTTTGGAGTTCTGGGGTTCCCTCCTGTCTGGGCTTCTGCAGCTCCAGTGTGTATTGGTATCCCCTCTCTCTGGGCTGCTGGGGCTCTTGGCAATGCCAGAGGTTCCCCTTCTCTGGGCTCCCCAGGTGGGTGTCAGAGGGGCTCCAGGGGTACTGCCTGGGCAGGGTCCCCATTCCAGGCTCCCAGGGTACCCATGGGTCTCCCTTGTCCATAGCTCTAACATCTTCTGCCTGCCAGGGTCCCCCTATCTGGGCTCCGTGTTCCAAGCTCACGGGGTTCCCCCTTATCAGGACGTCTGCAGGCTGCAGAGGGCCCCCCAACTCCAATACCACCCTTCTCTGCTCTCCCAACCCCCACGCCTGCTGGTACCAGGTGATCACCACGTGGCTCCGGGCTGAGAATGCAGCACTTCACCTGGGTTGCCCAACCACCACCACAGGAGGGTCTCACGCATGCCCCGGCCCAGCACCAGGGCTCTGCCGGCAGCCAACACCAGGACCTCCCAAAATCCTGCCCCTCTGGAGCCACCGAGCAGGTGCCCAGCCTGTGGGAACTTGTCCTGGAGGAGACAGGCCAGGAACTGGCCATAGAGCCACACAGCAGACACCAAACATCAAGCCTCAAGAGATATGTAGCCCCAACTGATGACATCCAGGCAGCTTATGGCGAGGAGCAAAGGACTCTGGGACCAACTGGGAGTGGCCATGCAGATCGAGATGGTGTAACAGCCTGTGATGGGCCAGAAAGGCTTCTAGAACATTCTATGAGAGATTATATATGTATGTGTTGGCCCCACTTCGGGGTCTTCTGAAGCAGCCTTTTATGTTTTGTTTTGCACCCTCATTTGTGCCCTTTTATTTATTTAATAAATATCTCCAGTTTTGGCACTTCAGCTCGGTGCCACGCGACCACACCATCGTCAAACTCCATGACCAGAGTTTCCCCACGCACCCCGCAGATCCCTCAGGGTGTTGTTGCCAGCCCGTCTCTGGCTATTCTGCTGCTATCCAGGTAAGGGATCACCAGCAGTCGGACACACACCGCAACACAGCCTTGGCCCCAAGCAGAGAGCTCTGTCTGGGCACTCCTGGGGAAAGGCTGCAGTGCTTGGCAGTGGCCCCAGCCCATGGGAATTCCTTCGTATCCGGACAAAATCCTGTCCCAAAGGAGGCACTTGGAACGCCCACCTGCAGCTCCTCCCTGCCCCAAAGATCCCAGGAGCTGCCCCGCTGTCGCAGGTGAGGCTTTGGAGCAGGGAGGCTCTGCGGAATCCCCGGGCTGTGCCCCCTCCCAGGCTGTGCCCACCCCAGTGCTGATGTTTGGCCTGGGCTCTCTCGCTGTTCCCGGCTCCCGCATGGTCCTGGCGTGACCGGGCACCGACTGCCTGGCACCGCAGGGCCCTGAGTCCCTGCTCAGCAAAGGGTCAGTGCCCATTGTCAGCCCCTTACCACAGGCTCTGGCCATTGTCCACCCTCGGCACAACCTGCAGCTCCCAGCGCAGCTCCCTTGAGTCGGGCACTGCGGATTGTCCAACGAGGCAGAATATTCTGTTCATGGAATTTTGTTATCTCTGTTTACTTGTACAAAAGCAGCTGCTGCTGAGACAACCCTATCTCAGGCTGAAGGCTTCCCACCCAAAATGCTGCATTCAGTTCTGACACACCATTAAGAAATCCAAGAGCAAAACTGGAAGCTGATTACAGAATCCTGCAAAACCACATCTGAGAACATTTTGTTATAAAATTGCAAATATTAACAGAAGCTGAGGAAGTCAACATTACAAAACAAGCTTCCAACTGGGACTAGAAGAGCTCAGGCAGTGCATTTGATTGGAATGAACCCTCTCTTTCTGACATATGAAAATGCCATTGAATTTCCCAAACTAGGGAAATATGGAGCCCTGCCAGCAGCGCCTTCACCCACAGCAATGACACAGAATGGGGCAGGGAAAGCAGCTGCCAAAATTGTAACTTCCATTTGCAATTAAGAACCCCTGTTTCAAGTTCTACTATAGACACTATTAATATAGTCAAAAAGATTAAAAATACTAGGAAAATTAATAACTGTAATATTAATAGCAAAAATAGCGATATTAGTAATAATAAGAGTTAATAATGGTAATAAAACCCTACCATACTTATACTAGGTTTGCATGGCCAGACTTTGGTAAGGGGAGGGCTCTAGGAGCATGTTACGGTGTATTAGTTTATTATGTTAATAGTTAAAATCCCCCGAGTTGTTATAATTGGTTTTTCCCTTATATTGTGCCCTCCTACCTAGATGTCCCTCAAAGAATCTCATCCCTCCTTACCAGATCCTTCCCTGTCTGTTAAGACAACCCAGCCCCTTTGCCCTGTCCATCAGCAAACCTCACCCATTGTTCCAGAAAGATCCCCATCCCTCATCCAAAGATCCAATCTCTGTCTAAAACCTCTCCCCTCCCACTATTCTGATTTGTTATAACCCTTGAAACCACACCCAAAGAACAAGTTATTGGTTGTTGTGTAGTAACCACCCCGTTTTAGAAAGTTGTCATGGGTTGCAGTGTAAGATATAACCAGGGGTGTGTTATTCTATTACCATCAGTTGGAACTGGGATGGGGGGTAGTGATGTGATCTTCTGTTGATATTCTGTTGATAAGCCAGCTGATAAGAAACCATCAAGAACAGTTTCCTTATCTCTTCCACAACCCATCCTCCCTCCAGAGATAAGGTCTTCTGCTGATGGGCCATTAAGTCCACTGATAAGCTTCCATCATCCCATTGGGAAATGCTCCAGCCAGGGGGAAGAACCAAGCCCCTCTACCTGGATAAAAACACCTGAGACTTGGAACACCATGTGAGCCTTTTCCACTGGACTCCCAGAGGAAGAACAGGCCCATCCATCACTGGACCTTCAGCAGAGGGTTGCACCTTTTTCTCCAGGACCACTGCTTCAACAGAGCCATAACTGATACTCCAGGAGGGCTGCAGCCACCATTGCAAGTAGACTGCTGCCAACACCCTGACCAACAGGGTGCCAGGTTGTATTCTGACTTTGTCAATGGTTTTCTTATTGCATGCATTTTGCTTCCTTTTTGTTTTATTTTCCCTTTTTCTAATAAATTGTATTTCTGACCTGGGGTGTCCCGCTGATTTTGCTTCTCAAACCAGAACAAAAGTTTTAAAAACCCATGCACAGAGGTGCTCGGGGTTCTTTTTGCCCGTGTTCCCCTCTTGCATTCTTCTGTAAACCCTTCCCTCCTACCTCTCCTAATAAACTCGCTGGATTATACACCACATAAGAGCCTACTCTACCTCCTTTGCTCAGTCCTTGCCACTCCTCCAAGAAATCCTGCTGCTGGGCAACTGGCTCAGAGGTTCTGGCTCAGGCAAAACTCCAGCCTAGCCAGTTCCCCACTCTCGCCATTGCTCTCCAGGACACCACAGAGCTAGCCAAGACTCTGGAGGTCAGTGGCAGGAGCACCTTCTGTGAGAGGCTGCTGGAAGCAGCTGCTCCTCCATGTCCTGCAGAGTCAACTCCAGCTGGCTCCTGGATGGACCGGCTGCCAGCCAAGGCTGGGCCAGTTGAAATGGTAGTAATGCCTTTGGGATGAGAGAGTTAAGAAAATCGGTTATCATGTAGTTGTAACTGTGACCAGGGTGAGAACATGTGAGAGGAACTACTCTGCACACCCCCAGGGCAGGGTAGGAGGAGGTGCTGGAGCTGATTGCCCTGACATTCCCTGGTGCAGTCTGTGGTGAGGCAGCTGGGCCCCTGCAGCCCACGGAGGGCACAGAGTGCAGAGATGCACCTGCACCACCTGGAGGAGCCCATGCCAGAGTAGGGAGATGCCTGAGCAGAGGCTGTGACCCCATGAGAAACCTGTGCTGGAGCGGGGACCTGGCAGGGACCTGCAAACCCGTGGAGAGAGGAGCCCACGCTGGAGCAGGGTCCTGGTAGGACTTGTGAGCCCATAGAAGACTGACCCACATTGCAGCAGTTCATGAAGAACTGCCGTCCGTAAGGTGTACTCACCATGGAGAAGTTCATGGAGGAGTCCTCCAGGAGGGACCCCATGGTGCAGCAGGGGAACGACTGCTCTCCCCAAGCAGCAGGAGAAACAACAGGTGAACTGACCAGAACCCCCATTGCCTGTCTCCCTGCACCCACTGGGGGAGGAGGTAGAGCTGAGAAGGAGGGAGGGATGGGCAGAAGGTGTTTTTAAAGCTTTACTTTATTTCTCACTATCCTGCTCTGATTTGGATAGCAATAAATTCAATGTTTCTACTTTTGAACTGTTTTGCCCACGATGGTATTTGTTGAGTGATCTGTCCAGGCCTTAACTCAAATCATGAAGCCTTCATTCTCTTTTCTCTCTCCTATCCATCTCTGCAGGGGAGTGAGAGAGCAGCTTTGGTGGGTGCCTGACATCCAACTCTGCTCCTTGTGATGTCACAGACCCCGTAAGTGTCCCAAATGTGGGAAGAGCGTCTCACAAAGCTTGACCTTGACCCAACACCATCAGACCCACCACTAAGGGAAGCCCTGCAAGTGCCCCGAGTGTGAGAAGAGCTTCATGGACTGCTCCAGCTCCATCCCCCACGGGAGGATCCGCGCTGGATGATCCCCAGTGATCCCCGGTGGGCAGAGCCCTGGTGATGCGTGGTGCTGGTGATCCCTGTTGGGAAGACACCTGCCCGGGGTTCTCCACATCATTCTGGCTCCCTGTGGCCTGGAATTTCTTTTCATTTCTCTTTGTCCTTTCAAAACACCCAAAACCGGGGTAAAAATAAAAACGTTGAACTAAGACAAGGATGGGGACATGGAGGGATCGTCCAGGGGATGTGGGGGATGTTGGGTTTGAGGGAGTTGAGGGTTCCTTGGAGGGACTTGGGGGTTGCTTTGGGTTTTGAGCACCTCAAGCCGAACAGCTCCGGCTGCGATGCGAGACCCTGGCGAAGGTTGTGGGGCAGCTGATCAAGGAGCCCCTGCCCTGGAACTGTCTCCATGTCCCCCTGTCCTGGTTGCCGGTGTCCCCTGTCCAGAATCCCCCTCTCCCCGCTGTCACCACCCTCTCGCCCACCCATTCCTGTGTCACCCCGCTCCCGGTACCGTTCTGCTCCCATCCCAGCCTGAATCCCATTCCGAGTCTCATTCCCTGTCCCTGTCCCATATTCCCAGTCCCTGCTCCCCTTCTCCTACTCACGGTCCCGCTCCCGTTCCCTTATTTCCATTTCAATACTCCCTGTCCCGTACTCATATTCCCATTCCCAGTGCCGTTTCCGGTCCCTTTCCCCAGTCTCGGCGCCATTCCAGGTCCCTGTCCCCATTCCCTGTCCCTGCACCCATTCCCAGTCCCATTCCCATTCCCATTCCCTGTCCCCATTCCCGGTCCCTATCCCCATTCCCATTCCCGGTCCCTCTCCCCTCACCGAACGCCGCCACCGCTCTGGCCCCTCCCCGGCCCTCACGTGACCGAGGAAAACCGCGCTGCTCCCGCCCACCAATCCCAGCGCCCGATCGCTCCCGTATTTGCATGACCACGCCCTTCTGCTTGGCCCCGCCCACCGCCGGCTGCAGCCGCGACCGGGCGCTGTTTCCTCCCAGTTCCCTCCTAGTGCTCCCAGTAAGAGCGGTACTGGGAGGGAAAGCGCTCCCAGTTCCTTCCCACTGCTCTCAGGATCTCTCCCGGTATTCTCACTATCATACCCAGTGCTCCCAGTATCACCCCTAGTGCCGCGCGTGGCTGTTTCGAAACCTACCCAGGGGAGAGCGCGGCTGCTTTTAGGTGTCGGCACCTGCCCGGGCTGGGCTGGGAGCGGAGGAGGAGCGGGAGGAAGAGGAGGGACAGAGGAAGAGCGGAAGGAAAAGGAGCAGAAATAGCTCGTTGGTTGCCCCACTGCCCTTCCCCGTCCGCTCTGGCCGCGGCTCCGCCAGCATCGCCTCTCCCCGGAAACCGCAGGTGAGTGGGGAGGCGATGCTCGCCCCAGATCCATCGGAGGGAACACCAGGATGTTTTTTTCGCGGGGCAGGGGATGTTTGGGTCTGGCTGGACCCCAAAGCCGAGCCGGAAATGCCGGAAGGAGGAAACTTGAAGGGGGGGTCCCACGTGGAGATCGCCCGGTACCGGCAGGCACAGGAGCGATATCGGGTTTGGGGATCCTTGGGAGAGCCGGGGGGACCGCGGGAGCCCCGGAGCGGGGAGAGCGCAGAGGAGCGATCCCGGAGCCGGAGGACAAACCAGCTGCCTGGAGGGGTTGGGGAGGTTGGACATGAGCGGGCACCGGGCCCCCCGAGGCTGAAAGGGGCGCTGATTTCTTGGGCAGCGGGACCATCAAACCCAACGCACTCAGCCCTTGTTTTTCCCCCAAACCAGGATTTCTGATACACAAACATTGGCCCGATGGAGGAGGAGGCCGCCAGGAAGAGGAAGATGCCCCAGAAGCCCCAGACAGGTTAGGAGGAAGTCTTTCTCCCTCTCTCCTGCTCCGTCTCCCAGCCCAGCAGGGCCCCCGGCTGCAGGACAACCCTGCTGCCTATGCTGTCCTGCCGGGGACGCACTGGGGGGATCTCTTTGCCCCTCCTCGTTGCATGGAGGCAAATCCCACAATCTCTCCTTGTTCTTCCTCCCCCAGACAAGGAGGTGAGGATGGAGACCAGGGAGGACAAATCCCCGCAGCAGAACCTCATGGAAGAGGCCGTTTTGACCGGCTCCTCGGCACAGGAATCCAATGGGGAGGAAAAGCCCCAGAGATCCCACATCAGGAGTGGCTGCAAACACAGATCACAGGGATCTGAGGAGGAAAGACCCACCCTGGGAGGCACCCAGAGCTTGGAGCTGGGGGTAGATGAGCAGCTTCAGGATGGGGAGAAGCCGCACACATGCTCAGAATGTGGGAAGAGCTTCAGCAAGAGATCCTCCCTGATCAACCACTGGAGAATCCACACTGGGGAACGGCCCTATGAGTGTGGGCAGTGTGGGAAGAGCTTCAGGAATAGCTCCAACCTTTTTGTCCACCAGCGGGTGCACACTGGGGAGCGGCCATACAATTGTGGCGAGTGTGGAAAGAACTTCTACAAGCGTTCCAACCTGAACTACCATCAGAGGATCCACACCGGGGAGAGGCCCTACGAGTGTGATAAATGCAGGAAGAGGTTTCAGACGAGCTCTCATCTCCTCCAGCACCAGCAGGTTCACACAGATGAGAGGCCCTTTCGCTGCCCTGACTGCAGGAACAGCTTCAAGGACAAATCCACTCTCATCAGGCACCGGCGCATCCACACAGGAGAGAGGCCCTACAAGTGTGACCAATGCAGGAAGATGTTTAAGACCAGCTCCCATCTCCTCCTGCATCAGCGCATTCACACAGATGAGAGACCCTTCCTCTGCCCTGAATGTGGGAAGGGCTTCCAGCGCAACACCCACCTCACCAGCCACCGTCGCATTCACACCGGGGAGACACCCTACGAATGTCCCAAGTGTGGGAAGAGATTCCGGCACAGCTCAGCCTTGTCCCAGCACCAACGGAGCCACCACTAAGGGAAGCCCTGACACTGCCCCAAGTGTGGGAAGAGCTCCATGTGCTGGTCCAGCTCCATCCCCCATGGGAGGATCCGCACTGGATGATCCCCAGTGACCCCTGGTGGGCAGAGCCCCGGTGATCCATGGTGCCGATGATCCATGTTGGGAAGACACCTGCCTGGGGGCTCCGCATCCTCCTGTGTTGGGACTCATCCCCATACAGGCCACCAGTTGTTGGTGTCAGTGCTTGGCACCAATTGACTGTGGATGAGGACTGTCATCGTCAGTTTATCATCTTACTGTAAAACTTTCCTACCTTCTCTCTGTGAGTTCCCACGGGCAGCTCCTCGCAACACTGACTCCTTTTCTCTTTCTTTTCCACAGCCGGCTGACTCCTTCCTCTCCCTTGCAAGACCGCCTAACCCTTACTGTCCCCTGCAGTACATACTAACCCTTGCTGTCCCTTGCACAACTACCTGACCCTTCCTCCTTGCAGCACAGCCAACAAACTCCAACTCACCACTTGACCAGCTAACCCACTCTTTTATAACACCTATCTTTATTGGTCATAGCTGTGACCTATTAAGGGCAGGCCTGTTCCTACTCTTTGTTAATTAGTACAGCTGCAACTCCTCAGGGGTGAGATTGCCTTCAGCACTATCTCTATTCTCCTACAATCCATCCTCCCACACTCCTGGCTCTCCATGGGCACCTGGACACATCCACAGACCAACATCAGAAATCCATTTGTTGATTTCTGACCCCAGAAAAATCTCACTTTTTTTATCTTCTGGTTGTATCAAGCAACACTGGATAGTCTTGGAGGTTTTCTCCAACATAAATCCATCGTTTTAATTCTCTCTGGCCCACGGGCATCTTCCACAGCCAAATGGGGAGGGATTGGGGCAAACCCCACAATTTTGGAGACAGTGGTGTGGAAACCCCTCCAAAAAAGATTCTTCCCATCCATTCAAGCATGTGGATGCTCTGCCAGCAGGGACACATAAATCATATTGGTTTGGCCTTGCAACAAAAAGGTTTCTGTTCATCCCTTTGAAAGCCCTGAAATTGGGGTAGAAATAAAGGCATTAAACTAAAGCATGGATGGGGACCTGTGGGGGACAATGACATGGGTGGGGCCATGGGCAGACATGGACATAGAGGGAAACGTGGGACATGGCAGAACACAGACATGGATGGGGACATAAACTTGGACAGCATCCATGCCACCACCTGTGCCACCACAGTGCCACCAACACCTTCATCTTGGCCGTAACAAAGCAGTTCCCGATGCAGTTCTTGCCACGTCCCCACTGTCACCACTGCAGTGTCCCAGCCGAATGTCACCACCCACCAGGGTGGCATGGGGACATTGTTCAGCTGGTGACAAGTGGCCCAGAAGTGAGTGACAGCCACCAGTGTGTCCCAGGGCCACTGCACTTAGGGGAGCTCAACCACCCCTGGGGACAAGCTGGGGACAGGGCAAAGGTCAGTGTCACCTGGGTCACATGGCCCTGCACTGGGTGTCACTGGAGGCGTCCTGGTGGCAGTGTCCCCACAGGTGTGGCAACAATGCCCCCTGATGTCTCCTGGTGGCATCATGTCCTGTCCCCTCTGTATCTCCCCATCCCCCACCATGGCTCCCTGCCACTCCTCTTTGTGTCCCTGTCCTGCCCCATGTGTCCTTGTCCCCCCTGTGAGTTCCTGTCCCCACCTACCCTATGTGTCCCTGTCCCCTTCCATGTGTCCCTGTCCCTCACCCTATGTCCCTGCCCCAGGTCCCTGGCAGGGCCAAAGTCCCCAGGGTCCTGGGGCCGTGTCCTGCAGGATGTCTTTGTGTCCCACAGGGTGTCCCTTTGTCCCTCAGGATGTTCCCGTGCATGCTTCTGGCGCTGAGTGTCTGCGCCCGCCCACCCTGGCACAGGTAGGGTAATGTCACGACATGCTGTGACACCCCACAACACCCTTTGTCCTCTGATTTTGTGTCCTTCCCCCTCCTATTTAGGTCCATTCCCCCTGTTATGGGTCCCCCTTCAAACCACCTGAAAACCCCCCAGAATTCCTCACCCATGATATCCACACATGCACCTGGAAGTTCCCCCAGGCACTCGGCCACAGAGCAGTTGCTGGTGACATTGAGCCACAGGATCCACAGGCTGTCCCTGAGGGTGGCCCTGGCTGCCACCTCCAGTGGCCCCTGCCATGACACGTCCTGCATGGTGATAAGGACTGCAACCCCAAAAATCAGTCAGTGACTCTGAAAAATCATTAGGGATCCTGAAAATTCATCAAGAATCCCAAAAACTTGGCAGGGATCCCAAAAACCCCATTAAAACCCCCCCTCCAAACCCACCATGACAGGTTCCGCATACTGGCCAGCTGCAACCCCAAAAATTCATCACAGATCCCCAAAACCCCATGGGAATCCCCCAGGACAGGTTGTAAGTCTCTGTCCAAAGTTTCTCTAATTTGCCTCACAATTGTCATGAAAGGACAGAAACTGGGACCACCAAAAAACTCTGATTGGAATTCTGCCCTGGTGGAGGCGATTGCTTGCCAAGATCCTGAGAACTCTGCTGGTTTGTCAAGCCATTGTTTGCAGGTGCGTTTGCTGCCGTGGAACACTGCCCCTAGCAGGGCCTGGTATGGGGACAACTTGCCCTGAATGCTTACACCTACTTCATGGTTCCTGCTTCATGACAGTAGCCCAAGAATTTATCCCCACCTCTTGGCCGAATGGACTTTCTGAGGCAACTTTTAGTGGTCCCCACACAGAGAATCCCTCGTCTGCTTTACAACCACTGTGACAGACGGACTGAGGTGGATGAAGCCCCTCTCAACGACTGAGACATGAGACCCCTATATGGAGATCGAAGCCCTCCCTCCCAAGGACTGAGACTGAAACCCCTAACACGGGGGAGGGGGGGCCGATCTGACCAAAGTGAGATTTTGCCAAGCACCACCTGCAGGTGTGATCATTGGACCAAGAAGACAATGGCTTTTGCTTACTGCTGAGAATGCAGACTACCTGTTGCTACTATTCTTTATTATAGCTCTTTCTCCCCATTGGCAATTTTCAATAGACTTATACTTTCCCCCGTGACAGTTTACTATAATAAAAACCCCTGAGTTAACTAGAGACTTTGAGATCTCCCCGATGAGATAGGCAGATCCTTCAACTCGACTTCAAAGGACTTCGTCTCTACGTTTGGGAGCTATACAACCCCCCTTCTCTATCTCTTTCTCTCTCTTAATCCCTCTATTGCATTTGCTGTGTTCAATAAAGGTGCATTTGTTTTGGTTGATACTGAAATCCCCTCTGTGTTGTTTCTGCCCTCTGAGATCAGTAAAACAAACATCCCGCTTGTATGAGTGGATCATGACACAGGTCCTGCATGGTGGCCAGGAGTGGGGATCTCAAAAATCCACCAAATTCATCAGAGATCTCAAAAACCCATCAGGGATCCCAAAATCCCATGCTAGGGACAATCATGATGTGTTCCTTAAGGAGTTGAGGACAATCCCAGGATGTCCACCCCTCCCCGCCCCGTGTGTCACCCATCACCCTCCCTGCCTTGGGGACATTTGGGGACATCCCCCTCACCCAGGTATCGCTTCTGGGGGTCCCTGGCGAGCTGCACGGCCACGGCCAGGCCGATGCCCTGAGGGCAGCCGGTGACAAGGACAGTGCAGGCCGGAAGGGGGGGGGTAGCCATAGTGTCACCTCCCCCACCCTGGGCAAAGGCTCTTAATGGGATCAGTGCTCACATGGCATCAGGATCATGGTCAGGATGGGGGAACAAAGAGGGATGACACCTCAGGATGTCCCCAAGATGGGGGGGAAGACAAAGGGGGAACCCCCCATCAAGGTGTGGCAGAGATTTAGCGATTTAGGGACACTCCTGGGGACAGCACAAAGTATGGGGTGGCTCTGCCCCCTTCACCTGGGGACCCTAAATCCCCTTCTGTTGCGGTGTGGTTTTTGTTATATTATTATTTTCAAAAGTTTGTTTTGTACCCCCCACCCCCACCCCAAGGCATTGGTTTAATCCCATCTGTCAGTCGTCCCTCATACCTACCTCTTTTCTCAGAGATTTCCCTGTCATTTTTGTATCCTTCGATGCTTCACTTGTTTAGCTAAACTGTTCCCCCCCCCGTAACTCCCTATCGGTTTAAACATTATAATCCCTGCCTTGTGTTCCTCCCCAGTTCCTTTGTTATTGGCTCCCAACCCTAAACTCCACCCTAGCCCTGGCCCTTAAAACCCACTGCCCTGCCTTTGTTTGTGGTTCTTGCCTCTGTTCTAGATTGGAGTTATGGATGCTTTTGTTTTCACCCTTATGGTTTAATAAATGATCCTCAGATTAACAAGCAAGGCCCATCTTGCTTTTTCTACGTTGATCCACCAGCGACTGCTTAGGAGGTTCGTGGTTCCGGGGGGGGGGTTTTGCATCCCCGTCAAATGCATTAACATCAAGTGCACCGCGACAACCTTCCTGTCTCAGGGGACTTTGGGGACCCCAAATCTTCCCAAGTGGCCAGAACAAGCTCCAAGCTCTGGGACCGGACACTGGGACTGCCTGGACTGGGCTCTGAGCTCCAGGACTGAGCACCAAGGACCCCCTGGACCTACCAGAGACCTCTTGCGCTCACTCCAAGCAGCAATACCAGACCCCAGACTCACCGAGGGCCCTGGCCCGGGCGTTGCGCTCAGGTACCAAGCACTGGAGACCCCCGTGACTCCCTGCACGGCCCTGGGATGTCCACCCCAGGCCCCACAGCTCAGTCCTGGCAGGTACTGAGCCCTGGGGAGGGGGGGGGGCCCAGGCCCAGGCCTGCCCCAAAAATCATTCCCAGGGAGGGGTGTATGGGGTCCCTATATAACCCCCAGGGTGTAGAGGGGAAGGTTCGAGGTCCCCAGAGACACCTGGCAAGGGTGAATTGGGGGGTCCTGGGCGGATTTCGAGGGTCCTGAGGGTTTTTGGGGTGAGATCCCCAAACTTCAGGGGGGTCCCCATAACCTTCCCCCCAGAGAAAATCCCTGTGGCTCTGGGGGAGGGGAGAACCTGAAATTGGGGGTGGGGGCCCAAGCCCCTGGCCCATCCGTGGGGACTGCTCTCAGGACTTCCCACAAAGCACCGTACAATAACCGCTGATCTATTTGCATAACCCCGCCCACCCACTCAGAAATCACATGAGAAAGGACTTTTATTTGCATAACCCCGCCCACATGATTCCAAAACTACTGCGGAACTAAACATTTGCATAACCATGCCCAAAACTGCACCCAAACAACTGTCCAGGTCTCAACACCAACCAATCACATCACGGGATTCACTCCATATTTGCATAACCACGCCCACCACAACAACTGCCAGCTGCAGCACCGTCCAGATTCTGTTTCCTCCCAGTTGGAGCGGTACTGGGAGAGAAAGCGCTCCCAATTCCTTCCCGGTGCTCTTAGGATTGCTCCCGGTGCTCCCAGTATCACTCCCAGTGCCGCGCAGGCTGGGGTTGCACGGAACCCCCCACAGGGCAGAGCACAGCTGTTTTTGGGTGTCGGCACCGGACTGGGCCGGGCTGGGAGCAGAGGAGGAGCGGGAGGAAGAGGAGAGACAGAGGAGGAAAAGGAAAGGGAAAGTGAGGAGCGAGAGGAAGAGGAGGAGCAACAAGAGGCGGTACGGAAGAGGAAGAGGAAGAGGAGGAGCAAGAAAAGGAGCAGCACCAACACCACACGGTTCCCCTTCCCGATCAGGCCGTAGCTCCCCTGGTTCCGCCAGCATCGCCCCCCCGGAACCTGCAGGAGAGCGGGGAGGGGGCAACTCGCCCCAAATCCATCGGGGAGGGGGGGGGAGGTGTCTCCGAGAGGGTTTTTTTGTGCGGCAGGAGAAGTTTGGATCTTACAGGACCCCAAAGCTGAGCTGGAAATGCCCCTGGAGGATCTTGGTGGGACCGCATGGCAATGGCCCAGAGGCACAGGGGCGATATCGGCTTTGGGGATCCCCGGGAGAGCCGGAGGAAAGGCGGGAGCCCTGGACTGGGGAGAATGCAGAGGGGTGATCCCGGAGTTGGGGGACCCCTGGCAATGTGGAGGGGTTGGGGGAGGCTTGACACGAGCGGGCTCTGGGCCTCGCAAGGCTGAAAGAGCTGCTCACTTCTCCAGCCACACTTGGGCAGCAGGAACATCAAACCCAAAGCATGATTTCCTATTCCCAAACCTTGGCCAGATGAAGGAAGAGTAGGCTGTGAGGAAAAGGAACACGGCCCAGGAGCCCCAGGCAGGTGAGGAAGAAGTCACTGCCCCTTCCCCCCTTTCTCCTGCTCCATCTCCCAGCCCAGCACGGTCCCTGGCTGCAGGACATCCCTGCCGGGGACGCACTGGGGGGATCTCCTTCCCCTTCCCTGTGGCACGGAGGCAAATCCCATCCTCTCCTTGTCCTTCCTCCCCCAGACAAGGAGCTGAAGACAGAGACGAGGGAGGATAAATCCCCATGATAGAACCTCATGCAAGAGGCAGTTTTGAGCGCTCCATGGAGCAGGAATCCAATAGGGGGGAAAAGCCCCAGAGATGCTGCAGGAGGCTACTGATAGCTTCCCTGGGCAGGTGCTGTCGGGGTGCCTGCAGCGCCACAAGCATCTCCACTTCGGGCTACGATGGCAACTCCCCCAGCCCACCACACGCCCGAGCCCGGATGGTGCAATTGAAGCCTCACCAAAGAGACGAGAGGGCTCTTTGTATGGTAAATCCAGCAGGGTTTATTGAGGGCAGATCGAGGGTCCAGGTAGGGAGAAGGTAAGAGGAACAGGTGGGAGCAAACATGAACACAACCTCTGCTGAAGGGAACCAGAGGCAAAGGGGGAAGATAGAGGAGGGCCTGGGTGCCTAACTGGGAGAAGGCAGGAGGGGTCAGGGTACAAGCAGTCCAATGGGGAGAGGGTCTAGGGGAGGAACTGGAGTGGAGTGATGCAGGTGGAACCAATAGTAGAGGAGGGAGGGATGGTCTTTTGGGGAGAACCAATGGAGAAACTAAGAATGCAGAACATCCTAGAACTGAGGAGTGAACAACAGCTGACAGGCAGGAGTTCTTTTGCATAGAGATGCAGGGGATCTTGGAAGATTGTTCTCCTTTCTCACCCTAAATGAGGGTGTCCTCCCAAGGCATTTTTGCCCTGTCTTCTCCAAGGCTCCCATAAGATCCCGCATGAGGAAGGACTGCAAATGCAGATTGCAGGGATCTGAGGCAGAAAGACCCACCCTGGGTTGGGGAGGCTGCCAGAGCTCGGAGCTGGGGGTGCCATGAGCAGCTTCAGGATGGGGAGAAGCCCCACAAGTGCTGGGAATGTGGGAAGAGCTTCAGGACGAGATCCCACCTGATCTGCCACATGGGAGAATGGCGCTACAAGTGTGGGGAGTCTGGGAAGAGCTTCAGGAGGAGCTCCCACCTGACTGTCCACCAGGGGAGCCACACTGGGGAGAGGCCCTAAGAGTTTGATAAATGCAGGAAGAGTTTTCAGACCAACTCCCATCTTCTTCTGCACCAGTGCATTCATACAGAGGAGAGACCCTTCTGCTGGCCCAACTGCAGGAAGGGCTTCAAGCACAACTCCATGCTCGTCACCCACCAGCACATCCACACTGGGGAGACACCCTACGAGTGTCCCAAATGTGGGAAGAGCTTCTCACACAGCTCACTCTTGACCCAACACCAACAGAGCCACCACTAAGGGAAGCCCTGAGAGTGCCCCGAGTGTGGGAAGAGGTTCGTGAGCTGCTCCAGCTCCATCCCCCACAGGAGGATCCACGCTGGATGATCCCCAGTGACCCCCGATGGCAGAGCCCGGGTGATCCATGGTGCTGGTGATCCATGTTGGGAAGACACCTGCCTTCCAGGGGATGTGGGGGATACTGGGTTCAAGGGAGTTGAGGGTTCCTGGGAGAGACTTGGGGGTTGCTCCGTGCTTTGGACACCCCAGGCCAAGCGGCTCCGGCTGTGCTGGGAGACCCTGGCAGAGGTTCTGGGACAGCTGATCAAGGAGCCCCTGCCCTGGAGCTGTCCCCATGTCTCACCTCCTGCTTCCCAGTGTCCCCTGTCTAGGATCCCACTCTCCCTCCTTTTCTACCTGTTGTCTCCTACTGGTTCCCATGTATTTGTTTTGCATTAATTGATATTGAGGAAGGGCGAAACCACCCACTGAATTATTTTTTCTGAAAAGAGATTCCCTTCTGTGACATTCACATTTTGGTGCAGGCCATTGCTGAGCCCTGCCCGCAGCTTCCAGTCTAGGCCGGCTCCACCAACGGGCCAGGCACGCTTGGCCAAGATTCTGCCGCTGTTGAGGTTCATCCTCAACCACTGGGCAGGGGGAGGGAAAGTCATAGGGCGCTGGCATGCTGCTGCTGTGTTCTAGCCTGCCTACTGAGATCCTGGCCTCCACTCCAGCACGGCCAGTCTGGCCCGCGGCTCAGCTGAATTTCACCAGAAACTGCCCAGCAAATGGAGGGGAAGCCATCGGCCCATGGCATGCTGCTGTTCTAGCCCAGGCCCTCCTGAGATCCTGGCACAGCCCCCTCAGTGCAGCCTGAAATATTCCACTACAACTGCTCCAATCACTGCCTGGCAGAAATCATAGAATCAACAGCAAGAATTATGCAATGCCTGGGTAAGATCAACTCCTTCACTGCACAAATGAAACTTATAGACCTTCAGTCCAATCTCTAGTGAGAGAAAAAGATAAAGACATATAGAAGACAACGTAAAGACACCAAAGTCACTAAAAAACTATTCAAGTCCCAGATAGAGAAAAAATGAAGAAATGCCTTAGTCTTAGGCTGAAATCCTCCCGTAAGGCTGTAGAGAAGAATGTAATTGATACATCAGACTTTTTCCCTGTAACTCATTAAACTGCATTAGAAGGATTTAGCGTTTTAATTAGTCATGAACAGAGGCACCAGTGCTAAAGTGAACAGCTGTTAAAGTAGCTGCAATTCTGATGAGAAGCTTGAACAGAGAGAGACAAAAGTAATGAAACCCCTTTGGTACCAGGAGAGAAGAATGAAACCTCTGTTCTCAAGAGATGAAAATTATTTCAGAGATAGATAAAAAGAACCTTTGCTTTTAAACAGCTCATCCTTAAAAACAGCACCCCAGTAAGTTAACATAGCCCAAAAATGCAGCTGTAGGAAGGCTGTGAAAGATGAGAAGGACTTCACAAATGCAATGTCCCAAGCAGCTGCTATTCGTGAAAATTAAAGCCACAAGAACACTTTCTTGTAGAAAAATCTCCATAGCCATGGCAAGAAAGGCTCCTCTCCCTGTGAAAACTGATTTAAGATTATTCCAGGGGAAGTAAACTGACTGAGAATACCAAATTAATCTCTGGACATTGTCAGGAGGAAAGATAAAAAGATGTGGGGAAGGGAGGAGGAGTGTTCTAAAAGTTTTCTTCTGATTCTTATTATTTTTTGTTTTAGTCCTATCACTAAAGTTTTCATTGTACCCTGTTAAAGTTTTAATCCTACGTTACCTTCCTCCTAATCCTATCTTACAATAAGTAAATAATTCTAGAGAGTACGTGAGCATTTAGCCAACACTGAACCCACAACGGTGTCAGCCCACTGCCGGTCCGGTCCTGGATCCCACTCCCGGTCTCATTCCCTGTCCCTGTCCCCTATTCTCTGTCTGGTTGCCGTTCCCATATTCCCTGTCCTGTTTTCGTTCCCATATTCCCAGTCCCACTGCTATTTCCTGCATTTTTTATTTTTATGTTCCCTATTCCATTCCCGTATTCCCATTCCCAGTACTGTTCTCATATTCTCATTTCCCATCTGGGTCCTAGCTTCCTAATTCCCATCCCGTATTCTCTCTCTGCTTGCTGTTTTCATATTCCCTGTCCTGTTCCCATATTCCAATTCATGATCCTATTTCCCGGTCCCTCTCCTGTATTCCCGGTCCCTGTCCCCACTCCCAGTCCCGGTTCCATATTACCTGTCCCTGTACCCATTCCCGGTCCCATTCCTCATCCTTGTCCCCATTCACAGTCTATGTCCCCAGTCCTGATCCCTGTCCTCATTTCCGGCCCTGTCCCCTATTCCCAGTCCCATTCCTGGTCCCATTCCTGAGGGCCACCTCTCGCATGGGGCCCTGAGGGCTCCACAGCTCGGGCTGGCTGTGCCACACGAACCATTCAGCCCTGCTGCTGTCCTTGGCCAGCTGCAGAGAGCACAAGGCTTTGGGCATTTCTCAGAGGGCCCCAGCTGGCCAGAGCAGCCCCTCCTGCCAGCACCCACTGTGCCTCGGAGCCCTCCCTCATGCTGGGGCCATGGAGGGGACACGGGCCGGGAGGAGGCTCCAGTTCTTGAGACAGGAGCAAGGCTGCAGCTCCGGCCTTGGGGCCCTGGGCCGCAGCAGCCCAGGGGAGGCGCAGCTGCAGAGCTCACAGCCCCTCCTGGGTTTCACTTGGACACTGTGGAACACGAATCCCCATCCCATATTCTCTCTGCGGCTGCTGTTTCCGTATTCCCTGTCCCATTCCCATATTCCCACTCCCACTCCCATTCCCGGTTCCTGTCCTGTATTTCCAGTTCCATTCCAGGTCCCGGATTCCCGGTCCTTGTCCCGTATTCCCAGTCCCATTCCCGGTCCCTGTCCCCATTCCCATTCCCTGTCCCCATTCCCATTCCCTGTCCCCTCACCGAACGCCGCCGCCATCACTCCGGCCTCTCCCCCCGGCCCTCACGAGACCGAGGAAACANCTCCCAGTGCTCCCAGTAAGAGCGGTACTGGGAGGGAAGGCGCTCTCAGTTCCTTCCCACTGCTCTCAGGATCTCTCCTAGTGCCGCGCGGAGAGACGCTGCTTTGGAATCTCCGCAGGGTAGAGTGCGGCTGCTTTTGGGTGTCGGCACCTGCCCGGGCCGGGCCGGGATCGGAGGAGGAGCGGGAGGAAAAGGAGGGACAGAGGAGGAGGAGGAGCAGCAGCACCAGGAGAAACACGCGGTTCCCCCGCCCGCTCAGGCCGTAGCTCCCCCGGCTCCTGCTGTATCGCCCCTGCTCCAGATCACGCAGAGGGGAGAGGGCAGCTCACCCCAAATCCATCGGAGGTTCTCCGGGAGGGTTTTTTTGCTGGGCAGGGGATGTTTGGATTTTGCAGGACCCTAAAGCCGTGCTGGAAATGTCCTTGGAGGGATCTTGGCGGGTCCCACGTGGTGATCGCCTGGTAGCGGAGGGCACAGGGGTGATACCGGGTTTGGGGATCCCTGGAGCGGGGAGACCGCAGAGGGGCGACCCCGGAGCCGGGGGACCCCCGGCAGCGTGGAGGGGTGGGGGAGGCTGGGAATGAGTGGGCTCCGAACCCCCCGAGGGTTAAAGTGGTGCTGATTTCTCCAGCTGCACTTGGGCAGCAGGTCCGTGAAACCCAACACACTCAGCCCTTATTTTCATCCGCCAATCCAGAATTTCTCATTCCCAAACCTTGGCCTGATGGAGAAGGAGAGGGCTGTGAGGAAGAGGAATATAGCTCCAGGCAGGTGAGGAGGAAATCGCTGCCCCTTTCCCCCTCTCTCCTGCTCCATCCCCCAGCCCAGCAGGGCCCCCGGCTGCAGGACAACCCTGCTGCCAACACCGTCCTGCTGAGGACGCACTGGGGGGATCTTCTTCCCCTTCCCTGTGACACGGAGGCAAATCCCATCCTCTCCTTATCCTTCTTCCTCCCCCAGAGAAGGAGCTGAGGATGGAGACCAGGGAGGACAAATGCCTGCAGCAGAACCTCGTGGAAGAGGCTGTTTTGAGCAGCTTCACAGCACAGGAATCCAACGGGGAGGAAAAGCCCCAGAGATCCCACATGAGGAGGGGCTGCAAACGCAGATCACAGGGATCCAAGGGGGAAAGACCCACCCTGGGCCAGAGATGCAGCCGGAGCTTGAAGCTGGGGGTCCATGAGCAGCTTAATGGTGGGGAGAAGCCCCATAAATGCTCAGAATGTGGGAAGAGCTTCAGCAAGAGATCCTCCCTGATCGTCCACTGGAGAATCCACACAGGGGAACGGCCCTATGAGTGTGGGGAGTGAGGGAAGAGCTTCAACACAAGCTTCACACTGACCAGATACCACAGGAGCCACACAGGCGAACGGCGGCCCTATGAGTGTCCCGAGTGTGGGAAGAGCTTCTACGAGTGTGCCGACCTGATCAAACACCAGAGGAGCCACATGGGAGAGAGGCCCTACAAGTGCGGGGAGTGTGGGAAGAACTTCAGTCATAGCTCCGGTCTGATCTGCCACATGGTAATCCACACGGGGGAGAGGCCCTGAGTGTGGACAGTGTGGGAAAAGCTTCAGGAGGAGCTACGAACTGACCAGACACCAGAGGAGAACCACAGGGGAACGGCCCTACGAGAGTCCAAGTGTGGGAAGAGCTTCTGCGAGCATGCTGATGTGATCAGACACCAGAGGACCCACATGCAGGAGAGGCCCTATGAGTGTGATAAATGCAAGAAAAGGTTTCTGAAGAGTTCCAGTCTCCTCAGGCATCAGCGGATTCACACAGATGAGAGACCCTTCCGTTGTCCCAACTGCGGAAAGGGCTTCAAGCACAACTGCACCCTTGTCATCCACCGGAAGAGCCACGCCGGGGAGAGGCCCTACAAGTGTGATAAATGCAGGAAGAGGTTTCTGACCAGCTCCAATCTCCTCCTGCACCAACGGATTCACACAGATGAGATGCCCTTCCGCTGCCCCGACTGCGGGAAGGGCTTCCAGCGCAACCACATCCTCCTCAAACACCAGCGCATCCACACCGGGGAGCAGCCCTTCGAGTGTCCCCAGTGTGGGAAGAGCTTCTCACAGAGCGGTAACTTGACCAGACACCAACAGAGCCACCACTAAGGGAAGCCCTGTGAGTGTCCTGCGTGCAGGAAGAGGTTCGTGTTCTGCTCCATCTCCATCCCCCATGAGAGGATCCACACTGGATGATCCCCAGTGATCCCCATGGGGCAGAGCCCTGGTGATCTGCGGTGCCGGTGATCCGTGTTGGGAAGACACCTGCCTGGGGGGCTCCGCATCCTCCTGGCTCCCAGTGGGCACCTGCACACATCCACAGACCAACATCAGAAATCCATTTTGGAGAGCAGATTTGTCGACTTCTGACCCCAGAAAAATGTCACTTTTTTCATCTTCTGGGGGCATCAAGCAACAGTGGATGGCCTTGGAGATCTTCTCCAACATAAATTCATCGTTTTAATTCTCTCTTCCCATGGGGATCTTCCACAGCTAAATTGGGACAGACTGGGGCAAACCCCTGATTTGTGAGACAGTTGGGTGGGTACCCCTCCAGAAAAGGTTCTTCCCACCAAGCACATGGATGCTCTGCCAGCAGGGACACATAAATAATTTAGTTTTGGCCTTGAAATGAAAAGGTTTCTGTTGATCTCATTGAGACATGGGGTTAGGAATTAACTTGGGTTAGAAGTCCATTTCAGATTTTAGTGAAGAATCCTTCCTTTAATTGTTTAGTCTGTAGAGTGTGTTAATTTGCTGTGCTTGTAGCTCACAGCTGCCTGATGCAGTTCCTGCCACCACATCCCCACTGTCACCATTGCAGTGTTCCAGCCAAATGTCACCACCCACAAGGGTGGGATGGGGACATTGTTCAACTGGTGACAAGTGGCCCAGAAGTGAGTGAGACAGCCACCAGGGTGTCCCAGGGCCACTGAATTTAGGGGACCCCGACCGCCCCTGGGGACTGGCTGGGGACAGGTCACGGTGGCTCTGTGATGGGTGTCACTGGAGGCGTCCTGGTGGCAGTGTCCCCACAGGTGTGGCAACATTGTTCCCTGATATGTCTCCTGGTGGCATCATGTCCTGTCCCCTCTGTTTGTCCCCATCCCCCACTGTGGCTCCCTGTCAACCCTCTTTGTGTCCTTGTCCCTCCCTTACTGTCCCTGTCCCCCACCCTCAGCGGGGCCAAAGTCCCCAAGGTCCCAACCCATGTCCCACAGGGTGTCCCTGTGTCCCTCAAGGTGTCACTGTGTCCCCTTAGGATGTTCCCATGGCTGCTCCTGGTGCTGAGCATCTGCACCTACCCTGGCACAGGTAGGGACACCCTGCAACACCCCACAACATCCCATGACATGCCACAACACACTTTGTTCTCCAATTTTGGGTCCTCCCCCTCATTTGGATCCTTTCCCTGTATTTTGGGTCCTTCCTCCATTTTGGGTCACTCTTCCCCCATTTGGGGTCCTTTCCCCCCTATTTTGGATCCTTTCTCTCTTTTCCATCCTTGCCCTCAATTTTGGGTATCCTCCCCTTTGGCAAATTTTTGGGTGCATCTTGCCCTCCAAACCTCTCCACACCTCTGAATCCCCTTCACCCCCCACCCCCATCCCCCCAGGCATGTCCCCAGCTGTGTTCTTTACTGTCCCCCCACACCACATGGACCTGGTGCTCGCCATCCTGGATGCCATCAAGTCCCCGGCCCAGGACTGTGGATCTCCTCTTGCAGGAAATCCAGAGCTGGCCCGGCTTCCAGGGGACACCAGTGGCCCCAGAGCTCAGGGTGGGTGGCTTGGTGGGTGTCCTAGTTTAGGGCAAATTTGGGAGAAAAACCCCCAAAGGGGCCCCTTCAGAAAAGCCAACCCCACACGGCCCCTCCCCCCAACCAGGGTTCGGAACAAAATTCCTCAGAGAGAAGGGAAAGAACCTGTTTATTGAACAGGCAACGCACCCCCCACACACAAATGAACAATACTGGATGACAAAACTCTTTCACCCTTCTGAAGAGATCTCAAATTCAGACAGTCTCTCTGNAGAGAGAAAAGCAGAAGCCAGAGCAAAGCAAGGGCAAAAGCGAAAAGAGAGCAAAGAAAACCAAAAGCAGCCCTATGTACAGTCTGTGTCTTGCCCTCTGTGTGGGAGTGAGCAGGCTGATAACAAAACAAACTTCGTTTTTCAGAGCTGGTCTCAAAGGTACAGAGCATAATATCCAGCATTACAGAACAGACGATTGGGGATACAAACATCATAACGTCACCCGAGGACAGTGGGGTTGGTGGGAAGCAGTTTGGGGTCATCTTGGGACTGACTGTAAGTCTTGTCCATTCCGTGGCCCCGGCTGGGGAGTCTGGGATGGACAGGGGCAGAAGAGGTTGGACACTGGTCCAGATGGACACCAGACCATGGATCCCACACTGGATGGACATTGGTCCAGATGGACACCAGAGCCATGGATCCCAGCTGGACATTGGTCTGGATGGCCCCTGGCCCGGCAGCCCCCCAGTCTGGCCAGCCCCCACCCCAGATGACCACCAACCTGGCCACACCCTGGCCCATCCCAGTAGCCCCAACCCCAAAACCCCCCAAAATAAACCAAATTTCAGAATATTGGCAGGAGGCAGTCCCTGCCGAGCAAGGGGGAAACTGAGGTAGGGGTTGGGGGGGTGACTTTTTGTGACGGGAAGGGACTTTGTGACCCATCCTGGAGACCCCAAAATGAGCACCCACCCCCCAAATTGTCACCACAGCATCCAAGGCCTCCCAGCTGTCACATCGGGGGGACTCCAGGAGCCACCATGACCCCACAGTCCCTTTGAGGGGTGACCTGCTGTTTCCCCCCCGTGTCACCAGCGTGTCCGCAGTGGGAGCAATGGCATCACCTCCCAGGGCATGGCGAAGGAGGAGAAGGAGGAGATGAGGATGGGGGGGAATGCAGAGTTGCATGGCATCCTTGGGGAGGTGAAAGTGGTGGGGGAGACCCCAAAAATGTGGTCAACCCCCCTCCTGTAGGATGTGGGCCACCCCTCTCTCTTTGGGGCGCTGGTGGCAAACTGGTGGGTGGTGATGACAAAAAGCACAGGTGCTACTTTGGGGATGTCACAGAGAGGGGGTCCTGTGGTGCCACCAAGCGCCCCCCCATTGAGGGGATGACAAAGGGGGGATCAGAGGGGTCTCCAGGGTGGGGGGGAGGGAGGGGAAGCACGGCAGAGGTGTGACAGAAATGCCTCTGGTTCCTCCTGCACGGGGGTGGCAGGACACCAGTCACCATCTCCCTCTGGCAGCCTGTCACTGTGTCACCCTGTCCCCCTGTCCCTGGCATGGGTGGGGACTGCAAGCAGCTCGCATGGGTACCCACTGAGTGGGGACCCCCTAGATGGGCAGGAGACCCCAAAAATTGGGACCCTTGGAGTGGGCACCCAAAAAATTGGGATACCTGGATGGTTAGATTTGGGACCCTAAATATTGGGGACCCCTCAAGGTGGGGACGCCAGGATGGGGATGTCCACCCCACCATGCCCAAATCCAGCCCCTGGACTTCCAAAAGTGACTACCCCCATCCCCACCCCCCACCCCACAACTCCAAATCCAGCCCCGTAATGACTCCCTCCATCCCACCACCCCCAAATCCAGCCCCAGGACCCCCCAGAATTATTCTTTTCATCCCACCACCCTCAAATCCACTCTCTGAACCCCCACACTCTACTCCCCCCACCAAATGATGAAGGTGGAAGTCCCCCTGGCCACCCCCGAGCCCCCTGCTCTACTGAAGACCTACAAGTGGCACACCACGACTACCACCTCCACCAGAGGGGACTCCGAAAGGGGCAGGGGATCCTGGGGAGCGACCGCTGGGCATGGCTGCAAGGCTGGAAATGCTCCTACGGCCGCCCCAACACCGATAGCGACAGGAGAGGTGACAGGGGTGTCCCCAAGGCCAGCGCACACTGATCGCTGTTCCAGAGGGCATTTTCCACCCCCTCCAAGGTGCCCATGGAGCCACAGGGACCCAAGGGGACACGAGAGGATGAAGCCACCCCTGCATTGGTACCTGCACTCTGTGGGCAGGTCTCGGTTTTCCCCTAGCCTGGGATGTTCCCGAGAGTCCCTTTTCACAGCCCGATGGTCCAAGAAAGAGTCAGAGCTGCTTTGCTTTCGTTCTCAAGGTTATTATTTCTAACATGTTCTCCCTGACCAGCCGAGATGCTCTCAGCAGGCCAGTCCAAGGCACACTGCCCACCCTCTGGGCGGTGGTATCCTTATATACTATAAACTATGTAGACATTGTTTACCATTATTCCCCAATACCTATCACCTATGTTAGACAGTGAGTTTCTACTCTAAACCAATCCCTAAGTGCCAACATCACCAAGAAGATGGAGACGATGAAGAAGAAGGAAGGAGGGCTGTACACACCCAGATTCCTCCATCTTGACCCCCCTGTACACTTCTTGACCCCCCTGTACACTTCTCATATGAATCTTAACATTCTATTTCTCTACTCAGTAATAAGCTACTCATTTTATTCTACTTTCCCTGGTTTGTAACTCGTCACCTAAAATTGGTAACTGTTTCCATGGCTCGAGATTGAGGGCAGAGGGGTCTTGGGCTCTGTGCCAAGTTCTCTGAGCCCCCTTCCCAGGTCTCCGCCCATCGAAAGCAGCAAGAGGGATTTCCTGGTTTCCCACAGGCAGGAGGAGGGGACACAGCAACAATAAGGCCAGGGTGGAGCTGAAGGTGCAGGACGGGGCAGGTGAGGGGGGTACCGTGTGGGAGAGTGGGGGGAATACTGGGGTAATGGGTGGGAGGTGATGAGTATGGTTTGCAGGGTGATGGGTGGGGGGTGATGGGTTATGAGGTCGTGATGACGATGATGGGTGGGGGGGTGACTAATTATGGGGTGATGGGTGGGAGGTGATCGATTTCGGGATGACAGTGGTGGGGGGATGACGAGGATGGTCGGGTGTCATGGCTTGGGGTGTGATGACTTTTGGGGTCATGATGATGATGGGTGGGGAGTAATGAATTTTGGGATGTGGGTTGGGCACAGCCCCCCAGGGTGCCTGGTCTCCCCTGTCCTAAGGGGCTGTTCCCGTATGTCCCTGTGCCAGGGCTGGCAATGACAGTGGCACTGGGCCAGGCCTCGCGGCACCAGCACTTGGGCCCAGCCAAACCGGCTTGTCACCGGCGGGGCCACCCACGGGGTGAGCATGGAGCCGCCCCGGCCTGGCCCCACACATGGCCTGTCACTGTCATACTGCCACGCCCACCAGCATTGCCACCCCATGGACATGTGTCCCCTGGCACTGTCACGATCATGGTGACATCTCCATGGTCATGTGTGTCCTGGTGTCATCACACTCATGGTGGCACCTCCATAACCACCTGTACACTGGTGTCACCGTACCCACCTGTGCGCTGGTGTCACAACACCCATGGTGGCACCTCTATAGCCACCTGTCCTCCATCCTGGCACTCCCATGGCATGGCCAGGCCACCTGTCCCCAGTCACTACCACAACTCCCATAGGTGACAGGGGCACTGGGGGGACCCACACCCTGTTCTGTCCCCTCCCATGGCTGGAGCAAGCCATGGCCCCTGCCGAGCTGCTCTGTAAATAGCCCCCCTTAATAGCAGCCAGTGAGGAAGGGCATGGAATTGTTACAGTGACACTTAAATGCAGTTTATTTCTTTCTCTCATGCGAAGAAGCTAAGGAATATTCTAGGTGCTGTACTTAGGAGGGGTGGAATGTCTGTGTTCACCAGGCTGGAACAGCTTTAATCTGGAGTGAAAGCTGAGTGCTGGATGCTGAAGTCATTTCAGAGCAGCACAGAATGTGCTGAGTTGGAAGGGACCCATCAGGATCATTGAGTTCCACTCCTGCCCTGCACAGGACACCACAACAATTCCACCATGGGCCTGAGAGCATTGTCCAAATGCTTCTTGTCCCAAGACAGGCTTGGGGCTGGGACTACTTCTCTGGGGATCCCGTTCCAGTGCTCAACCCCCCTCTAGGTGAAAAACTTTCTCCTGATATCCAGTCTATCCTCCCCAACTCAGCTCCAGCCATATCCCTGAGTCCTGAGGGTGAAGAGATTTGCTGGCTCCTTCGCTGCCCCTCAGGAAGATGTTGAAGAGCTCAGTCTGAGCTGAGTCTCCTCTTCTCCAGCTGAACAAACCAAATGTCCTCAGCTGTTCCTCACAGAGCCCCTCCAGACCCTTCCCCATCCTTGTGACCTCCTCTGGACACTTTGCAATGGTTTTATGTCTTTCCTATATTGTGGTGTCGCTCAAGGTGTGGCCACCCCAGTGTTGCGGTCTGTGGTGGTGGATGCAGCCTTCCTGGAGAGCGTCTTGTGCCAACAGGTAGGAGCCACAAGAGCACCAGCACACACACACACACAGAGCAGCTCAGCAGTGAAGACACAGGAGGGTCCAGTCATGGAGTTCAATGTGCTTCATTTCAGACAACGCTGAAGGAGTCCAGGGGCCAAAGACAAAGGAGTGTCCAGGATATAAATACAGGGAAAGAGGGGGCGGAGAAGAGCATCAGGGATCCAATGGTCTGAGGGCTCAGGGGTGGCACACAGGGAAGGGACCAATAGGGAATGTCAGGGTGGGTGGGCTGGGTTACACAAACCACTTGGAAGACGGGGATGGGAGAACTCACTAGAACAGGAACATTTAAGGGCAAAAGGGGTAGGGAAGGCCAATAGGGCAATGGGGAGGACAGAACTGGGACAAATTAACATAGTGCTGCAGAGCACCATGGGGGAAGCTTCTTTCCATGCCCTGAGCTGTGAGGAATGCCTGGAGGCTAAGGTGCACCTCTACAGGGGATCACTGTTGCCCTCTCCCCAGTAGACTCACAGGCCTCCACAACTCCCCCTTTTTGTTTAATTAAAAAGGCTTCCCCTATCGATTTCTGCAAGCACTTTACAAAACAAGGAAACATAAGTAACATGACAACCACAATAACTAAAACTCATACAAAAGCAATAATTCTAAAAGGTAGTAGTACATAAGATTACGATACAACTGAATCAATTGAATGGGTAAGAGCTAATTCAACAACCATGTCTCTAGTTGGGTGTGGGCATGGGTCTTCTGTTTCTCAGCAGCTGGGCCTGCGTGGAGTGTTCTTTTTCCTTCTCCTCTTCCATGCTGCTTGTGTTTGTTGGCATAGTTCTTTGCAAGGGCTTCTATTCCTGTAGATCTTGATTAAGTTCTTTAAGTATTGGAACCCCTCTTCACAGTCTCTGCATGCCTTATAAAGCTCCTTCAATCTTCCTTCAGGCATGGAATCCCACTTTGAGTTCCCCCCTCTTTTGGATTGGACAGGAACCACCAGGATTTGTAGTTTCCCTGCAAACTCCCAGCCACCCTCCCTAGTGGCTTGCTCCCGCACCTCTGCCCAGTGATCCTCAGGCTGGGTATTCGAGTTCAAGAAGTCCTCTCCTCCTCCTCAAAGGAGGGAGGTCTTTTGGTAGAGGAAAGGTGTCACAATCTGCTCATACAAGCGGAGTCGTGATGGTTCGTTTTTCTGATCTCAGAGTGCAAAAACAACATAGAGGGGATTTCAGTATCAATCAAAACAAATGCACCTTTATTGAATGACCACAGCAAATGCAATAGAGGGATTAAGAGAGAGAAAGAGATAGAAAAAGGGGGAAAGAGAAAGAGGGGTTATAGCTACCAAATGTAGACATGAAGTCCTTGAAGTCCGGTCAAAGGATCTGCTTGTCATGTCAGGGAGATCTCAAAGTCTCTAGTTAACTCAGGGGTTTTTATTATGGTAAGCTGTCAAGGGGGCAACAGGTAATGAAAAATAAGTCTATTGAAATTGCCGGGGGGGGAACAGATACAATAAAGAATGGATGTAGCAGGTAGTCCGTGTTCTCAGCAGTAAGCGAGAGCCATTATCCTCTTGGTCCAATCACACCTGCAGGCAACACATCTTGCTTTGAGCCCCCCACCGCTGTATTAGGGTTATAGGGGTCTCATGTCTCAGTCCTTGAGAGGGGCTTCGTCAATCTCAGTCCATCCGTCACGATGGTTGCAAAGCAGATGAGGGATTCTCTGTGGGGAACCATCAAAAGTTACCCCCAGAAAGTCCACTTGGCCAAGAAGCGGGGGAAAACTCATGGGCTATTGTTCTGAAGCAGGAACCTTGAAGCAGGTGCAAACTTCAGGTACAGAATTGCCATTACACTGCTCAAAGCCAGTGTACCGTGGCGTGGTGACCCAGGAAAATGCACCTGTGGACGATTGGCAAGCATCCACCTCCAGTAAGGCCAGAACTCCAGTCAGGGTCCTCAGGGTCTTAGTTTCTGTCCTTTCACGATGATCGTGAGGCAAATGAGGGACACTTTAGACAGAGACTTACAAGCAGTGCTTCCGGTTAACCAGTGCAGCCCAGTGTCATGGGCCGCTGGCAGCCAAGATGGCCACCTTCTGGTGACCTTAATGGCAACCTCCTGTTCTGGTGACATGGGAAGCAGGAGTGTCTTGGCTGCTAGGGGTGGAGCTTGAAGCCTATGGGGTGGAAACCACAATGGAAGGGCCAGGGCCCCATCGGGGAGGGTGGTACTGATGGAAAGGGGCAATCCCAACTGAAGGGCAACCACAAACGCAATGGGTGAAAGGGGAATGTGTCACAGGGGAGGAGCCCGATGATGTAGGAGCGGGAACAGAAAAAGGAGGAGGAGGGTCCTGGGAGCCATTTTGCGGTGGTAAGGCGAAACTTGGCGCCACTTGGCCTAAGATGGTGTGTCTCCTCACAGGGCCGACACCAACTTGGTTAATAAAACTGGACAGAGGAACTGGGTAAGAGGACATGGGAAGGAGGGTTAGGTTGGGGCTCAGGATGGCATAGCCAGCACCATCCTAAGAGAAGGACAGGAGAGCTCAAGAGATGGCAGAAAGCTGGTGGCATTCCCGCATCTCATGGTGGGTTCCGTCGCTCAACCTCCCCTTAGGGGACAAGTAAGCAGAGATGTGAGGGAAGTAACACAGCAACTGGGGAGACAAGTGGAGATCTAAACATGTAACTTCTCCCAAACTTTCCCCTGATTTTTTAACTGAATCCTAAATAGAACAAAAAAGAAGATAAAACTTCCCAACCTTAAAATTTCTCTCAATTTGTATAACAAATAACTTTGCCCCAATATTATCCCAAAACTCAAGCAATTAAACTGATTCCTTCATAACATTCACAAAATATTTGAAAAGAAAATGAACAAAAGCTTTCAAATTCCCCTTTGAAAATCGAATTGCCCAAGCAACAAGGTTTATTTTAACTTGGATATAAATCTCCCAATGCAGAACAGTGAGTTTTGTGTCCATTCTGCAGTTTTCCCAGCCACAAGATTTAAAATGAGAAAACAAAAGAAAAGGGGGACCCTGACTGTAACATACTCACACAATGGTGGGTCAACAAAGGATCATGTGGGGGGTCTGTCGAGGAGAGCAATCCTCTAGTCCACAACTCTGAGAGGGTTGCCGCTTTCTCCCCTTAGCATGCCCTGATAAACCTCAGAGGTTGCTTTGGGGTAGTGAGTGACCCGAAGGCGACTTAAGGTCCAGTGACACTGGAGACTCTCTTTGTGGGTACCAGACAAAGGTCCCTGTTCCGGTGCCACTTGTTGCGGTCTGTGGTGGTGGTGGACGCAACCTTCCCCAAGAGCATCTTGCACCAATGGGTAGGAGCCACAAGAGCACCAGCACACACACACACACACAACAGCTCAGCAGTGAAGACACAGGAGGGTCCAGTCATGGAGTTCAATGTGCTTCATTTCAGACAACACTGAAGGGATCCAGGGGCCAAAGACAAAGACAAATGAGGGTCTAGGGTATAAATACAGGGAAAGAGGGGGCAGAGAAGAGCATCAGGGAACCAGTGGTCTAGAGGGCTCAGGGGTAGTACACAGGGAAGGGACTAATAGGGAATATCAGGGTGTGTGGGCAGGGTTACGTGAACCAGTGGGAAGACAGGGACGGGAGAATTCACTAGAACAGGAACATTTAAGGGCAAAAGGAGTAGGGAAGGCCAATAGGGCAATGGGGAGGACAGAACTGGGACAAATTAACATAGTGCTGCAGAGCACCATGGGGGAAGCTTCTTTCCATGCCCTGAGCTATGAGGAATGCCTGGAGCCTAAGGTGCACCTCTCCAGGGGATCACTGTTGCCCTCTCCCCAGTAGGCTCATGGGCCTCCACACAACAGTACAGAGTGTGACAATCCCCTCCCTGGCCCAGCTGCTGGGCCTGCTGCCCCCAGGACACAGTGGCACTTTGGACTGCCAGGGCACTGCTGACTCATGTTCAACTTGCCCTTGGCCAGGATCCCCGGGTCCCTCCCCGCAGCTGCTCTCCAGCCTCTTCTTCCCCAGTCCCTACACCAAGCCAGGGGTGCCCATCCCAGGGGCAGAGTCTGACCGTTCCCTTGTTAAACTCCACACCGTTTGTGATTGCCCATCTCTATTTGAGAGATCTCTCTGCAGAGCCTCTCTGCCCTCCAGGCAGTCGACAGCTCCTCCCAGTTCAGTATCATCAGCAAATTTATCGATTATTCCTTCAAGTCCTTTGTTCAGGTCGTTAACAAAGACGTTGGAGAGCTGGGGCTTCCAATGGAGCCCGGCAGAACCCCCTGGTGACCACTTCCAGCGTAGCGTCACCCCAGTCACTGCCACATTCAGTGCCTGACCTGTGAGCCAGTTGCTCACCCCTCCCACAGCGTGTTTATCCTGCTGTGTGCTAGACACTTTGTCCAGAAGCATTCTGGGACACACAGGACCAAAAGTTTTGCTGAAATCCAGAAAGATTCCATCTACTGGCTTTCCTGGATCAACCAAGTGGGTTCCCCTGTCGTAGAAGGGATTCAGGTTTCACAAGCAGGACTTTCCCTTCATGAAGCTGTGCTGACTCTGACTGATGCCTGCATTGTCCTCTAGGTGTTTTTCAATACTTTCCAGAATAAACTTTTCCATGATTTTATCAGGTATTGAAGTGAGACTGTCAGGCCTGTAGTGTCTGGGGTCCTCCTTCTTGCCCTTCTTGAAAATGGGGACAACATTCTCCAGCTTCCAGTCAGCTGGGACCCCTCAAGTCCCAGATCTGAGCTCTGTATTTGCTCTGATTTCTCCAGGTGCAACAGCCTGCTCACACCCGCATGCCTGAGCTTCGATTCTCCTCAGGCAAACCCACTCTGAGGGCAGCAATGGTGAAAAGAATAATTGAAAATACTTCTTGATTACAGGCACAAGATAAAACAATCTGTTGAAAAGCTTTTCAAGGCAGGACTCACAGGACTCACAAATGAACTGCCATGGGAGTCAGATTTGAAACAAAGTCTTAATCCTGTCTGTATTTAGTTCAAAATCCCAGCTTCAGGAAAAGTTGAGGAATGTGTTATTCGAGACAGAATTGTCTTGAGTGGACATATGTTGCATCCCAGCATAACAAAGAGGATGCCGAGACTGGGATGCCCTGGGAAGACAGACATCTCTAGGATAGGGTGATCCAAAGAGGTCCTCTCCCCCAGTTCCTTGCCCCAGTATGTTAATGATCCCAGTTACATCATTCCTGTACATCATTTTTTCCACCGACCTGCAATCACTATTGGCAGCATGAGCACTTGGTGCACCCTAAGCTACCTGTCCCTTTCTGGAGTAAGACGTTCTCAGGAAGGCAGTGGCCTCCGCAGGTCCTGCTGCGCCACCACAGACATAATGCATTTTTTGTTCTTTGCAAAGCAAAGATAAGGAGCCTGTCACATTCTGCTCTTTAAAATAAATTGTCTGATTACATTTCATGGATTGTGGTGGTTAGGAAATAGTTTGGTGACATTTCATGAGCATTTTCTTTCATGTGCATTTCAGTTCTATGTTTGTGGAACTGTTTCATGTGTTTTCTTGTAGAAAGCAGGCATTCTTTATTTGGCTGGATGTGTGGGGTGTAACTCCACCAAACTCACACAGCAATTATAGGAAATGCATCTGTTTCTACACTCTACTTTATAAACCTATTCACTCATTTTCCTGGAATAAACATATGATAATAATTTCCCCAAGATCATTAACGTATTTTCTCTTCCCTTTTCTCACACGTTCTTCAGTCCTCAGGGTCTCTTTGGTGGTCCTTGGCGGTTGGCGACCCCAAAGTCAGACCTGAACTGGTAAAAGTTGGCACAGCTGGGCTGGTTGCTTTCCAGTTTTTTTCCCAGAATATGCCTTGTGCGATTCCATCGGCCAATGGGCTTTTAAAAATAAGCATTGTAATAACCTGATGCCTTTTCCGGGGCTACCTAAAAACAGAGGCCAGACAACATTAAGGGAATAAAAAGCATTTGTATTTATTGAAGGCCCTTCAGGTACATCTCAGGCAGATGAAGACCCCCAGGAGCTACACCCAAAAATGGACAGAAACCTTTCCTGGAAACAAAGGAAAACCAGGAAAACCCCAATCAATATCCACAGTCAAGAAACCTCAGGAGGAGCCATGTGGAGGTTTGAACTCGGGGGGATCCCAATGGGCTTAGGGGGTCCCTGCAGCATCTCCTCAAACACCTCCAGGCCTGGGGGTCTTAGTGTCCTCAGCCCCCACCTCCACCCAGGAGCTCTGAGGGGCTTGGGGTGTCCTCGTCCCCCATCTCTGTTCCCTGGGTAATCTCGCGGTGTTCTCCAGGCTAGGAATGGTCAAAGCAGCTGCAAGATTTGGGGCTTGGGCTCTGCAGGAAGTTTTGTGTCTCTGCTTCGGTGCCATGTCCAGGACTTCGGGTCCTTGGCACGCACGATTTCCCAGAGTCAGTGATGGGAAAAGAGGTTTAGGTGGGAAGAGCTGGGTTTAGATGGGAAAAGCTGGGTTTAGGTGGGAAGAACAAGGTTTAGGTGGGAAGAACCGGGTTCAGGTGTTGCCTTGGGACAGTGGGTGAAGCATTGGGAATTCCGGCGCTGACGGGGGTTCTGCAGCTTCCCCAGAAATTCCCCTTTGCTCTGGCCTCGATGAATCCGCAAGAGCCGGAGTCAGTTTGGGGTGAGCCCAAGACTCAAGAGAGATTGAAAAGATGTGGGGGGAGCCAGGGGGTGACCCTGGGAGCACTGGGAATGAACTGGGAGCACTGAAGGTCAGGCTGGGAGTCGCAGGGAGTGACACAAGGTGGCACTGGGAGCACTGGGGGAGACAAGGGGTGAAACTGGGATTGCGCAGCAGGGAGCAACACTGAGTCCACCAGGAGTGAACTGAGAATCAGCTGGGAGCACTGGTTGGAACTGAGAGCAAGGAGGGAAACCAGGGAATCCTACTGGGTGCTCTGAAGAGAACTAGGAGCACTGAGGTGAGACGCTGGGAGCACTGGGAAGGGGCACTGGGAGCAGTGGACACCCCATCACGTGTCCCAGTTGCTCGAGTCCAGCTCCTCCCTGGCTGGGCAAGTGGGGAGGGGCTTTCAGGTGCCCCCAGCAGTGAGGGTTTGATTGACCGCTGGGGTGGAATGAGCAGGGGGAGATGCAGGGGGTGTGCAGGTGAGGGATTCAGGGTGCACTGGGAATGGGAGACCCTGGGAATGAGGGATCCCGGGAATGAGGGACCCTGGGAATGGAAGGATCCCAGTGTTATAAAAAAGTTTATAGGTTAACTCAGTTAATCAAAAGTTACCATGTTTGTCAATTGTTAAATGTTAATCACCAGGTTAAATACACCGATTCTGTTAATTACCAATATTGTTATTTACTCTACCCAACAATCCCTGATCTGTACCCTTTTTCCATCAAGTATTACCTCCGCTGCTTCCCAAAATGGCTCCAGTTATAAAGACGAGGGTAATGTCACAGGTGTACATGCAAATTAAGAGACATTCGATACCATTCAAAAGAATAACACCCTAGAAACAACGAGCCAACCTGCAGTTCAAGAGATTAAGTGACCTGTCCTGCTTGAGAACTGTCCTCCTATTCCATTGGCATAACTCCAAGTTGTCACCATAACCCGACAAGAACTGGACTAGGGTGAGGACCTTAGACAACGAGCCCAAAGGCCTCTTCCTAAGCACGCTTGTGAGGACGGAAGCCCCAGCTCTGCTATACAGCAAAGCTGCCTACCTCCATCTCCACATCGCCAAAGGGAGCAGCAGCGGTGTGCGCGACCCCTTGGGCCCCCACCCAGAGGTGATTTCACAAGAAAGGTGTCAAAAAGGAGCAGGTCTGTTTGCCCATTTATTCCACTTGGGGGCTCATCCGGGATAGCCATGCCTGAAGAGGACCAGAGATGGAACGGCCGCCTGCCTCCCTGGGCCTTGAGGATAGCTGGCTATCTGGACTGGAGGAATCAGCCTGGGACCACCAACATCGAGGAGCACCGGAAGGGTAAGAAACTCTTGTGGCAGGCATAGGAGGTGTGTGGGTGTTGCATGAGTGAGACAAGGTCCAGGGAGCTTGGGCCCTTGAAGTGAGTGTGGTCCCCCAGTACCACGGTTCCAGACTCCCGCAAGGGGGCTGGCCAGGAACAGGGGGAACTGAAAGAAATTGGTGAGTGAGGTGCCTCCTGGGGACAAAGAGGGCCCCCCCCCGAGCATGCAGGGGATAACTGGGTATGAGTCACACACATTAGGGCTAGGCCTCCCTTGATAAGGCTGTAGTGGCCTAGGTGGCTCCAGGCACATGGAGAGCCTTGAGTCATGTGTATCCTTGGAGGGGAGGGCAGACCGTACCAGGGTTTACTGGGTGTCCCCTAGACAATACCCCAAGTCTCTCTCTCAGCTTCCTCAGTGGCTCCCCCAATTCTTCCTCCTACCTCTTCTATAGCAGCCTCTCCAGTTGTGACCTCGGTTCCTCCCCCAACCTTTCTTTCTTCCCCATCAGTAATCCCATTACCACCTCCTCCCAATGTCTCACCTGCCCCGACCATCCCTCTTCCGCCTCCCCCAAGCCCAGCCATACCCCTAGCTTCTTCCTCGGCCCCTCCACTACTCTCCCCAGCTCTATGCCAAGTCTCTCTTACTACAGGCTTAGCTTCTTCTCCCTCACCTGCATCAATCCCCTTGCCTCCTCGCAACTGGGAGTTGAGTTTGTCCACTACAAATTCCAGTTTGCCCTCTAATTCGCTTTCTATTAATCAGCAGAACCCTCTATCCCAGATTGCTTCACAAACCAGTAATCCTACAGAAGGCCCCTATTGCAATACCACATCAAGAACCTCGAGACCAGAGGTCTTAGGGAAGTCCCTATGGGTGGAATGGCTGGAGGGGTAGGGTTTGTGAATGCCCCATTGACGGCTTCTGAGGTCCAAGGCTTCAAGAAAGAGCTAGGGAGTCTAGTAGAGGACCCAGTAAGCACATCAAATCAGGTAGACCAGTTCCTCGGCCCCAATATTTACACTTGGGGAGAATTAAATTCCATGCTTAATATATTGTTCTATCCTGAGGAAGTTAGAATGATCAGGGCAGCAGGAATGAGAATCTGGGAAAGAGAGAACAGGTTAGGGCCCCCTGGGGATCACACAATGCCCCTGGTAGACCCTGGTTGGAACCCAAACAGAGAAGAAGGCAGGCGAAATATGAGGGGCTATCGGTCCCTGATAGTCAGAAGTATAAAAGAATCCATCCCCGGAGGTAATAAGACTAGACTGGCTTTCAAGGGCACCCAAGAAAAAGATGAAACAACAGCAAACTGGCTTAACAGATTAAGAAAAGACTTTCAGTTATACTCCAACATTGACCCAGACAGTCCAGAGGGCCAGGTACTTCTAAAAGTACAATTTGTCACCAAATCCTGGCCAGATATTAGAAGAAAGTTACAAAAGATTGAAGACTGGCAGGAGAGAGGTATAAATGATCTAATAAAAGAAGCCGTGAGAGTATACTTAAGAAGGGAAGAGGAGAAAGCAGACAAAAGCTGGAATCATGGTGGCAGTAGTCCAAGAGGGTGTAGGGGCTGATAAAGACCGACCAGCTTTGCCCCCTAAGTCAGGATAAGCTGATACTCCCACTGGGGCGATATTGGGACGGATCAGAATCCAGAAAAGATAATGATAAACTGAAAAAGCCAGAAGGGGCATCAAATGACAGGACGTGTTACTACTGCGGGGAAGTCAGGCATTTTAGAAGGAACTGCGAAAAGCTGCAGTTTGATGAGGCGATTGCTTGGGAACAGGAGACCCTAGAGAGGGTCTTAAGGAGCGATGATTAGGGGTGTCAAGGGCATTATATGTTAGGGGACCCAATGAAACAACAAGAAGAGCCCTTGGTAAATTTTAATGTGGGTCCCCAAAGTGAAGAATTTGAGTTTCTAGTAGACACAGGGGCAGACCGATCCAGTATCAACAGACTCCCAACAGGGATGATGATTGGAAGAAAGACCTGTGAAGTGTTAGGAGCAGAGGGAAAGCCTTTTAGGGCATCAATCATTGAAAATGTGGAAATAAGGGGAAATTCAAAATAATGTCTGGTAGACATTATTTATCTGCCCAAATTAGAGTCCAACCTATTGGGAAGGGACCTGTAGGTCCAATTAGGGGTGGGAATTATCCCAAAGGATGGAAGAATGGTAGTCCAGGTCATGAGATTAACCTCAAGGAGACATAGAAGAGATTAACCCCGAAGTGTGGGCAGAAGAAGGGAAATATGGGTACTTAGATATTCCACCGATAAAAACAGAAATGCAAAGAGACACTCCTCCCATCTGTGTGAGACAATACCCAATATCCTCAGAAGGTAAGAGAGGATTAGCACCAGTAGTTGAACATCTTTTAAAGGAGGGCATTTTAGAACCCTGCATGTCCCCACATAACACCCCCATACTGGCAATTAAGAAGGCCGAAGGAAAGTACAGGTTAGTTCAGGATCTGAGAGAGGTAAATAAAAGGACTACTGCTAGGCATCTTGTAGTGCCTAACCCTTACACATTATTAAGTCAAATCCCAAGAGAGCATGCCTGGTTCACAATAAAAGACCTAAAAGATACTTTCTGGGCATGTCGTTTAGCAAAAGAGTGTCGAGACTGGTTCGCCTTTGAGCGGGAACACCCTGATAAGAACAGAAAACAGCAACTGAGGTGGACACATCTACCTCAGAGGTTTACTGAGTCCCCCAATCTTTTTGGGCAAGCGTTAGAGGAGTTATTAGATCAGTTCACCCCCAGGGAAGAGGTACAGATCTTACAATACGTTCATGACCCGCTCATATCAGGAAAAGAGAAGAGTAAGGTTAAAGCCGTCAGTATCCAACTTCTAAATTTTTTAGGAACAAAGGGCCTAAAGCTATCTCGAGATAAACTACAATTTGTGGAACCAGAAGTTACCCATCTTGGCCATATAATCGGGGAAGAGTATAAAAAACTAAGCCCTGAAAGAATCTCAGAAATTCTGTCTATCTTGGCTCCTAAAACCAAAAGAGATGTAAGAAAACTCCTCAGCCTATTTGGATATTGTAAATTATGGATACACCAGTACATACAAAGTGTAAAATTTCTCTATAATAAATTAATAGATCAGGAACCAGTAAAATGGACAGAAGACGATGACAAACAGTTACAGGACCTAAAGAATAAGTTAGTCTCAGCTCTGGTTCTAAGCTTGCCCGACCTTAGAAAAGAGTTTGATTTATTTGTAAGCACAGAAGAGGGAGTTGCATACGGGATGTTAACCCAAGAATGGGGAGGATGTAGAAAACCAGTAGCCTACCTCTTGAAACTACTAGACCCAGTGGCCAGGGGGTGGCCAATTTGTCTACAGGCAATCGCTGCTGCAGCTGTCTTGATAGAGGAAGCCCAAAAGTTAACATTGCAAGGAAAAGTTAAAATACGTACTATTGGTGTTACCAATATGCGGACGGGACGTTCCTTGGCTTGTCTGGCCCTTGCTGCCAGACCAAATAGCAGCTGCTGTGATGTTTCACCCCAGAGACACTTTTGGCTAGCTGACTGTTGCTGGGCACGTGGAGACAAGTCCAGACATGCCCAGGCTCCAGTCCTCCTCTGGTTTTCCTTTGACGGAGAAGCTTTAAGGCGGTGGTGAAGGAAAGAAGTCGGTTCTGATGAAGAATTTATAATCCAGAGCTTTATTCTGGCCCACAGGCCTCTGAATTCAGCAACTCCTAACAGAACCTGACAGAATTGTAACAGAATTCTCACAGAATCCCCAACTGAAATCCCAGTCGTGTGGTTGCTGGCTCTTTTTACCTGGGGAAGGGACAGGGAGCCCACCAACCAGGTAGGGGGGGGGAGGTCTCAAGGGACAAAGGACACCTGGGTGATCCAATGCCCCCCAAGGGGTAGCGGGTATCTTTTGAATGTGCCAATCACTCGACACCCTTCTGGAATTCCAGGATTGACAGACAGTGCTCAGCAGGGGTCAGGGTGGGGAAAGGAAAGGTGATTGACACATCTAGGGGGGAATCTTCAGGGGAGGGAACCAGGTTTCTGAGGGAAACCATGAAATCACACCGCAACAACATACACCACATGATCTCAGGACAGGCCTAAGCCAAAGGCTCAACAGTGGTTAAGAGACTCCAGGATTTTAAAATATGAAATCATCTTGATGGATACAAGTAACTTAGAGCTAGCCACCTCAAAATGTCTAAATCCTGCACAATTTCTCTCTGGGGAACCTGTAACTAATTTAGAACATGATTGCTTAGAACTAATAAATCTGCAAACAAAAGTAAGAGACGATCTAGAGGATGTACTCCTGTTTTACGGGAAAGTATTATTCACCGATGGGTCCTCAAGGATAACAGCAGGGAAGAGAGCCTCAGAATTTGCTGTAGTAGATGGAAAAAGCATTAAAATCCTAGGAAAAGGAAAGCTACGTTCAAACTGGTCAACCCAGTGTTGTGAAGTATATGCTTTAAAAAGAGGCTTAGATTTACTTGAGAAAGATCAAGGTACCATTTATACCGATTCACAATATGCATTCAGTATAGTCCACACGTTTGGAAAGATCTGGGAGGGGCATGGATACCTAAACTCTAAAGGGAAAAACTTGGTACATATAGAGTTAATAAAACTAGTACTGAAATCCCTACAGAAGCCAATAGAGGCAGCTGTAGTACACATAAAAGGACACCAAAAAAGGGATACTCTTGAAGTAAAGGGGAACCAATTAGCCAATCAGACAGTCAAAGAAGTGGCCTTAGAGTCAGGAGAGCCAATAAAGATTCTTAAGCTAGAAAATGTATCAAGTGAAAAAGAAAAAAGGGTAAAGCCAATATTCAGTGAAAAAGAACAAAGGGCAATAAGAGAATTAAAATTACCTCAAGGGGAACATGAGAATGGTTAACACCTGATTGGTGAAAATTTCTAAACAAAGCTTTAGCTTGGAGGGTGCTAACAGAGATAGATGAACTAACACATTGGGAAATTTAAGGATTGTGTGACCGCTTTCTAAGAGAAAACCTGTGCATTGGAGTATATAATTTGGCAAAAGCAGTAACCCAAGGATGCGTGATTTGCCAAAAGATAAACCAAAAAGTAATGAGAAAAATCGAACCTGGGGGAAGAGAATTAACTCTAAGACCATTTCAAAATATACAAGTAGATTTCACGGAAGTGCCCCCTGCATAAGTGTATAAACATCTGCTAGTAATGGTGGACTCTCTCACCCACTGGGTAGAGGCCTTCCCAACTAAGAAAGAAACTGCAGAAGTGGTTGCAAAATCAGTCCTAGAGAACATCATTCCCCTGTATGGGTTAGTCAACAACATTGACTCCGACAGAGGACCACCCTTTGTTGCCCAGACCTTACAGCAGGTGATTGAAGCCCTGGGGATGAAATGGAGGTTTCACACTTGGTGGCATCCCCAGTGTTCAGGAAGAGTAGAGAGGATGAACTAAACCCTCAAAAATGTGTTAACAAAATTAATGGTTGACAACCAATTAAATTGGCTCAGGTGCTTGCCACTAGCACTACTGTATATCAGAATCAGACCATGGGCAGATATAGGAGTCTCTCCCTATGAAGTGATGTTTGGGCTTCCTTTCTTAATGTCTCCCTACTGTACAAGAAGTTATTCAGATGGAGAGAAAGCCACCAGGAAATACCTAGAAACTATCAGGAGAATGTTAGAAGGCCTTAGAAAAAAGGAATATCTTCCTCAAACTTCCGCTCTTGACACCAATGTGTATAACATTAACCCTAGGGACTGGGTATTAGTCAAATCATGGACCAACACTCCACTAATCCCTAAATTTGAAGGTCCCTTCCAAGTAATGCTGACTACACACACCGCAGTACGAACCTAAGAAAAAGGCTGGACACATATCACCACAGTCAAGGGGCCTGTTCCACCTCCCGACAATAGACCGAATTCACCTGTACCATCCGTGGAGCCAACAATAGGAACTCCAGCCATTGATCCACAGGAGTGGGTTGTAACCCAAGGCTCAAGAGACTTAAAGCTAACTCTCAAAAAGAAGCTGAGAGTTGACAGAGACCGAAAACGGAGTTTAGAGAATGTCATAAGCTGTTATGCAAATTAAGAAGTTTGTAATGTGTTAACATAGAGTTACTGATTTATTGTAATAGTGCTGAAAAGATGTTTTAAAGTTCCTAGTGCTAATAAGGGTTAAGTTGCTTTAAGAATTAAAATACTCTCCCCCCCCCACGAGAACTTAATACAAATTAAATCTCCTACGGAGCATTCCCTAAGGGCAGCTAAAGTAGTAGGGGAAAGGGAGTGAGACAGCCAGTCTTGAAGAAGGACTCTATTTGATCTCTGAGGAACCTTTCCGACCCAAGAGGCAAGACCAGGTGAGCAAGAACTGAAAAGATGGCTCTTACCGGACTCTTGGATGGGTTAGTGCTAATACTATTCACGAGTAGCACTCTCAGTAGAGAAGTGAACACCTGCACTAAGTGCTACCATCCTATATATGATGGAGAGGACCTTAGGTCCTTACTTAGAGTCCATACCAACCTGAATCCTAGCTGTTTTAACCACTCCCAATTAAGTGCCTGTCAAGAAGACGGGAAAGTTTATTGGCTTGTGAGAAATACAGCCTCCTATAGGCAGCGCCTGTTTGGGGAATGCCCCATAGGAGACTCCTGGCTCTGCTTCGAGCACGAAGCAAACTGAGACGGTTCAGTAGATCTAGTGAAATAAAAACAGTTGGCCACAAAAGAAAAAGATCTTTTAGACATCCCCTTAGGTTATAGACCTAGAAGAAAGAATCAGCAAAAAGTTAAACCTAACTTTTGTTGTAACCCAACTAATTGTTGGGTTTGTGGGAATACCCAAATGACCGAAATTTGGCCATGGGAGGGGATCAGTTTAAGCCCATTAGAAATCTTAAGATGGAAACAAGTTAGACAAGAATCAGAAGTCCTGGGATCAAAGGGGAAAGAAAAGTGGGATCTAAAGTCAAGAGTAACCGGAGAATAATGCATCATGAGAACAGGGAGAACATATAATGCCCCCATGGGGAAAATGTTATGTAAAAGATATCTAATAATAAAAAATCTAGATATAAAATGGGTCCCAAGAGAGTCAAATAAGTATTGGGCTATCAGAAAGAAAGAAAAGGGGTGTATTTACCATGAGGGATATAAATTACAAGAATGTGCAGAAAAAAGAATAAAACCATTTTGGAGAATTAGAGAACTGTCAAAATTTTGGGAATTCCCGTCCAAAACAAAGGATGAGTTTTGGCAGGCTCCAAAACATTTATTTTGGATCTGCAGGAACACAGCATACACCAAGCTACCTGGAAACTGGGTAGGGAGTTGCACTGTAGGGATTATTAAACCAGCCTTCTTCCTACTGCCAAAAGAGTCAGGAGCACACCTAGGGGTCCCAGTATATGATGACTTTAAAAAAAAAAGATAGAAAAAAAAAGGAATACGATTGAGATAGGGGATACTCAAAAATGAAAAAAAACAGGTATGGACCCCAGAGGAAATTGTTAAAAACTATGGGCCAGCTACTTGGGCCCAAGATGGGTCCTGGGGATACCATACTCCAATTTATATGCTAAGCAGAATTATCAGGCTCCAGGCAGTACTCCAGATGGTCTCCAACCAGACAGCCCTCGCACTTGACCATATAAGTGATCAATTATCCCAACCAAGGGCAGTAATATCAAACCAGATTAGCCGTAGACTATCTACTGGCTGACGAAGGCAGGATATGTGGGAAAATAAATTCCTCTGAGTGCTGCTTGGAGATAGATGATAAAAGTTCAGTAACCAAAAACATCTCCAAAGAAATCAAGAAATTAGCCTACGAAGGTACTCAAGAGTTGACTTCTTTAATACATACTAACTGGTGGGACAATTTTTGGTCCTTCAAGGGGACTTGGTGGAAGAAAGCTGCGTTCATAATAGTTTAATTACTGGATTATTGTTTCTATCTTGCTTATTTCCCTGCCTAGTCCGCACAATAACCTCCACAATCCAGACAAGTATACAAGTTCCTGAAGCAGTTAATCAGAAACAAACAAAAATCATGCTAGTAGAAAGCCAGGAGGAAAAGCATAAGAATGCAAAAGACATATATAACAAATGTCAAAAACTTAGAAAATTCAGTTTTCAAGGACAAGCAAATTGATGCGGGCATCAGCCCGATCAAAGAAATAGAGAGGGGATTGTTATAAAAAAATTTATAGGTTAACTCAGTTAATCAA
>WBNO01029497.1:7962-25342 GCA_013400575.1 Peucedramus taeniatus | reverse complement strand
AGAGAACACAATACAACATTCCTCTGCATCCCCATCTTTATCTTCCTCATCCTCAGTCCTCCCCTAACCGGGGGCTGCCACACCTGGGGATTTTACACCAGAGCAAAGCCCTCCTCACCCAGCACAGTCTGGTACATATGTGCAGCCCTGAGTGAATCTGTTTACTGTCATGGAAACTCCTCAACTCCTCCATCTCCCCGGCAAGAGAGCAACTCACAGATTATTTAGAAATCACTCTCTGCCAAAATAGGATCTCTGCCATTTGACCAGAAAATCTGTGTTTCAGTCCTCTGCAGGAATAGAGTCCTGTCCTTTCACCAATTAGAAACTTGGAAGGCATTCAAATAGAGGAAACCAAGAAAATTATGTTCACAGTGGATGTTCTAGAGATGGTGAAAGCTGGCTCTGGCAGGCCTACAGTCAATTTTAAAATACCAGCAAATATCACTCTTGGGATAAAAAGCTGGAATTAAAACACATTTACATAAATGAAGTCCCCTGATCTAAATACTCTTTTCTCTCTGCTGGTAATTTATAACTGGTAGTAAATAGGAAAATGTGTCTTTCAGCACTGAACGTATTCATCCTGCCTTTTACACAGTGGGGTGAAACATTACCCTTGCACATCCTGGCAGGCTTGTACACTGAGAAATATTTCTGGGGATGGTAACTGAGCTATGCCAGGCATCCTCTTACATGTGATACAACTTACATGTGTACAACTTACAACTCTTACATGTGACACAACATGTGAGCACAAAGTGTTACAAGCATATCTGCAGGTAAAGTAATAAACAGAAAAATGGGGACTCACAAAGCTGAGCTGGACACCCTAGAGCTGTGCTGATAACATGGGGCTGAACTTGGGCTTGGCAACCAGCACTTTGAAGCATGTCAAACAGTGAAAATCCCCCTGACTTCAGCAACGATCTGGTTTCACATGTGTTTTCTATGCTCAGATATACTAATGGCCTGTAGCCAGTGATTTTCAGCTCTGTTTCTACCCAGCATGTGTTAACCCTGGTAACTCAGGCAAGCTTTTTTTCCTAAAACAATATTGCTGTTTTCCCTAATTTCTGCCTAAATGCTTTTTCACAGGCATTTCAGAATTTCTTTTCTCTCTAGGTCTTGGGCTCTTAAACATTTCCTACAAGGAGGAGTAGGATAGACTGAGTTTGTACACCTCTGCGTTCCCCTTCTTTTCCAGTCTGGTTTAGCTAGCAGCTCAAGTAGAGACTACCACTCTTGCAGCCTAGGGAGAGTATCTGTCCTTCTGGCAGGATAGAGGCCAACCCAAACAGCTCTCCCTCAGCGTCCCACAATGGCAAAACTTTGCACCATTTGATTGTCTGCGGTTTTTTTTTTTTTTTTTTTTTTTTTTTTTGTTCTTGGCCATGAAGAACCTCCTTGAAGAGTTTCCTCTCCTTCAGTCCCCTCCAAGGTTTCTGAAGTCTTCTGAATTGTGTAGCATTCTGTTTGAGTCTGTGTCAGCAAGCTCAGTGTCGCTGTTCAGGCTCCACCTGGACTGGCAGTCCCCGAGCCATGTCTTGGCTCTGTGGGGTTTATGCCCTTCCATCTCTTATTTTTCCTTTCATCTATCTCCCAGGCTTTTCCTCTTTTTTAAAATGGATCTAAGCATTTGAGGCTCTGGGGTCTATCTGATGCTGCAGTTGGGAATTTGCCCCCCTGGGAGATGCAAGCCTGTACTCTGCATACTTTCACTATGGACCTACCCAGCATGAAGCCTAAATTCTCAGGTGGCAAAGAGAAGCTAAAGAGAAGTAGAGGAAATAAAATGTAGTCTCCTGCCCTAAAAGCAAATGAAGCTGGAAGAGACTAGAAGAGTGCTGAATTTCCACCCTTCAGCAGGTCACCGAGGAAATGAACACAGAGGCAATTCCTTGTACTCCGTGGGAGGGACAAAAGGGTCAGGTCTGGGACTAGGGCAGGTGCGGCTTCTCCTCACCACCACGAGGCGGGGAATCCGGCTAGCCTGCCCCTTTGTGGCGGTGGGAGCCACACGAGAGGCCGCCCCAAAACCTCCCCTGAGGCTTCGGTGGCGGTGAGGGCAGCTGCGTGGGTTCAGCTGCAGAGAAAAGCCACTACAGTCCCGAGATAAAGAAAGCCAGGAGCCGGACACTCCGTCAAGGTATTCCAAAGAGTTCTAATCTCCTTGAAGGGACAAGACGAAGTGACCACACCCAAAGCTCAGCAAGAGCTTATAAAACCTCTGACTCAGGGAGGTGGGTACAACAGCCAATGGGTAGTCACAATAGGGATAAGGATATGTTTAACTGAACCAATAGGGAAAACATAGGGGTGGGAGAAAACCCACACAACAAACCATACACGGGGGACAAGGTGACTGACACAGAAACCTCGAGAACAAGCTGGGCAGGGAAAACTTACTTGACATAAAGGGGGGCAGGACAACTGGGAATGACTTAGCAGAAATGGGGGGAAAGGGGAGGGGGTGAGCAGGTTGATGGACACTGTGAGTGGCGGGAAAACCTGGACAAAAACCACTATAAGGGGAAGGGACAGGGGTAACATGGGGCAAACCATAACTTTTACAACCCTCCTAAAATACAACAGTGAGAGAGGCAAAATCAAACAAAACACACACCACTACAGGCAGGGAGTCCATGGCAGGATTGGCTTGCTTAGGAGGTCAGCCCAGGTCAGATGAGGGGCTCTATAGAAGGTTCAATAACAATAAGAAATGGGAAAGCTGTTGGCTGGGAAGGTCACTGGGAACTTTGAGGATGAAGTTCAGGATGGCATAAGGGCATCAGTGGGGCCAATGCTTTCTGCCCAGACAAGTCATTCCTAGTCTTAGCACTTCCGGTTAAGGATGAAGGAACATCTCAAACATCAGCTCTGATGAGTATCAGTGGATTGGTTTGCATGTTCAGGGTGCCATCTCTGCCCTGAGCATGGTATCATTTTCTCTGAAATGGGGTCATGCTAGTGGTTGGTGCTGGGCTATGAGTCCACTGGGACTCCCTGTTGACCAGGGCTCTGTTTAGACCCAGTCTATCTCTGACTTATCCAGACTAGATGAGTGGGTCCTGGCTAGATAGGCTACTGGTAAGTTTACTAATTGGGCTTCCTTTATTTGAAAGGTGGATTCTAATGCTGGCTCAAATGTACCCATTTGTGCAACATTGTCTGGATGATGACTAAATGTTCTGGTAATGCAGACATCACCTGATTATATCCAAATAATTGTTTCCATTAATTTGAAACCAATATTCAGTGAAACTGACCCACAACTTCTGGTTGAGCCCTCGCTTTGCAGGGCAGCTGGTGTCATAGCACCATCTCTCTTCAGTTTTTCTTGCTGTGAGCACATCTCATTTGAGGTCTACTGACGCTGTGTTGCATTTTCTGCTCAGAGGACATGATGAGCTCTTGCCAGCCTCAGCCATCCCTGCTCCCCCAGTTGGAGCAGTGACTGGGAACTGAGTGAACTGGAATTTGAGTAAATTAAAGGAATGGGCTTGATTTTGCCAGATGTCCTGGGCAATTAGAGTGTTACAGAGAGGAAAAGACCACAGCAGTGGGTCTCCCTGGGCATCCCCCAGGAGGTCAGGGAGTGTGTGATGGTCTCTGTCAAGAACACCATGCTTCCTTCACCTAACACACTCTTTTGGGGTGTTTTCTATTGTGCTTTAACTGTGAGAGGAAGAACAGCCAAGGAGGGATGACTCACAGCTGTGCTGGAGGCAAGGCAGCGACTCAGAGGTGGACCTGGCTTGCAGTCCAGCTGCAGCCTTACATCACAGGGCAGTGGTGGGGCTGAAGAGGCTCGCAGTGTGCTCTCCTTGTTAGCAACCCTGACAAAAGATGCAGTGACTTCTTCTTGGCATCTTTTAGCACATTCTCTGCCCAAAATTGCCCCATATGTTCACCTGTTTCCATCTGACTCAATCTTCTCTGAGCACAAGTGACCAGGCTCAGTCCCAGGATGGCAGACGAGGCCTCAGGCTCTGCCTTTACAGGATAGCAACAAAGCCTCCTGGAAATGCCTGGCCTGATGTATCTGACAAAAGCATTTACCTTGGTTTACATCTGTATCATACTGGGGACTCATCATAGTCCTGGGGTTGATTAATGCACCACAGTGCCCACCCATGACACCTCCTCAAAGGATGTCTGTGTAACTTGGAAGAACCTCCTAGGGAGGCTTCATCCAGCCTGGAGAGCTGCTCAGCTGTAGCAGGTGACCCTTGCAAGAAGCAGCTTGTTAGCACTGCCCAGCCGGATCTGTTGTAGGGAAGCTGTTGAGAGAGGCAGGTGCACGCTCAGTCTCATGAGGTGGATGCCATGCTCTCCCCATCCTGCTGTCTGAGAAAGTCCTTCAGTATGAAAGCACACTGCCCAGCTGCCATCGGGGGAAATGGCAGAAAGGGCTAAGAAAGGCATGCAAAAGAGCTCAAAGAGTAAAGCAGACTCCTTCCCTTGAAAAAAAAATGTACACACCCTAGATGGGACACAGATTTATTCCCCCACTTCATTGAGATGATGAAGGTAACAGAAGCAATGATACATTATCTCATGTGGAAATGGTGAAAACAAAGGTGCTTTGGCCTGCTTGTCTTCGAGGAGCAAGGAGTGAAGAAGGCAGGTGGCTGGAGGAGAAGCTCACCCATAACATTGCCTGAGCTGGGCTGGGCACTGCATGTCACCTGCTCCTGACGTCAGGCTCAAACCCCTTCCGTTTACTGTCTTTTATTTCTCTTCACTGGAAGGATTTCTCAATCACAGCAAAGTGTGTTTTGGTGATATTTGTGTCCCTTGGTCTGAGGACATGTTGACAATCTTACTTCCTACCAACTGCAACACTGCAATTGCTTAATGCAGAGTGTTGTCACATTACTAGTTTATCAGACAGAGCCTTTCAAGTTTTTAACCTCTCATTCAAATGATTTGATGAAAAATGCCATGATAATTTTCTTGCTATAGCCAGCAAATGACTATTATTTTGACTTGTACTAGCAGTTGCTAATAATGCAAGATGGGGAGGGAGAGGAACATGTGTCTGTACCAGCTGTTGTCTCACTCTTATCCAAAAAGCATGAAGGAGTTACTGGCAGTAATCACAAAAAGATTTTCTTTCTTCGTCTTCAAGCACAAGTATAACAGCTATTGCCTCTAGCAAGTGTAATGTTTGCCCTATTGATGCTCATCCCATACACAGTTTTATAAGAGACCGAAGAAAAATAACTCCCCAAAATGGTAACAGTTGTGCAACGAATCAAAGTTGGTTGGCACTCAAATAAGAAAAACAAAACAAAACAAAACAAAAGAAAACAAAAACAAACTGGCCACATGAAGATGTACTGACCCTACGCCCAGATCTGTCCTGTATGATGAAGGGCAGTAGTAGCAGACATTATCACCCTGGTCTCCTGCTGGGGCATTGCCTCAGATTTTCCCACAAGTCCTTTTCTGTTGCTATGTCAACAACTGCAATCCTTGTCCCTCTGGGTAGCAAGTCTCTTTCTTGATAGAAACTTTGTTTTCTTGTTCAACACTGGGCCACCAGAAAGTGCCAGCCTTGTGACAATGAAGAGGCACAGCTGGGGGCTTCCCTGTGCGAGACTGCTCCCCCTCTGCTCTCTGCTGCCCATGGACACTTGCAAGCTGTGCCTGTTACAGTAGCACGATGTCTCCTTACCTGAGCTGATGAAATAGATGGAAACACATCATTTTGGGGGTGTACACTGCTTGTTCTTATAACTGACACCCTATGTTCTGGTGTCATGGTCACCAGAACATAGGGGGAGTCTCTGTCAAGGCAACCTAGGTACTACAACAACCAGCAACCCATATAGTGCTAGCTCTGCAGTGCAGCTGTGGGAACTCAGGATATCCCTCTAGCTGCTTTGGATGGGCTGAGCCCTGGGCAGGGGGCTCAGAGGGCCTGGCACGGAGCCCAAGACCCTTTTGCCTTTGATCTCAAGCCATGGAGAAAATTACCAACTTTATATGAAGATTTACAAACCAGGAAAAGTTAAGTAGAATGATTAGCTTATCACAGGGTGGAAAAATAGAATGTTAAGATTTTTACCATAAGGGTACAGGGGGTCAAGATGGAGGAATCTGGGCGTGTACTGTCCTTCTTCCTTCTTCTTTCTGGCCTACATCTTCTTGGTTACAGTGGCACTTTTGGATTGGTTTAGAGTAGAAACTGACTGTCTAACATAGGTGATAGGTATTGGGAATTAACTGCAAATAATGTACACAGTTTATAGTATAAAAAGACAACGCCGCCTGGAGGGCGGGCAGTGTGCCTGGAGCTGACCTGCTGAATGCATCTCGGGTGGTCAGGGAGAACATGTTTTAGATAAGAAATAATAAACAACCTTGAGAACAAAAGCCAAGGAACTCCAACTCTTTCTTTGACCATCTGGCTGGATTCTTGGGAGTGTCCTCATCAGGGGAATCCCGAGATGCAGCTAAACTTTTGCTGGGCAAACCCAATCCCGGTTAATACATACCACAGAAATAAAAAAACATCTTCTCAGTACAGGCAACCCCTGGGTCCTNTTTTTTTTTTTTTTTTTTTTTTTGGCCGCCAAGCTGTTCACTTACTGTCATCAGCATCACCTCTGATTTCCCTCCATCGGCTCTGAGGTTTTAACACTGTACATAGCCTGCACAACTCCTTGTTTCTCTCCCTTTCATTCTCACCTTTGTCCCTCTACGTGTCTCACCAGTACATTGCACTGTATTCTGGTACTGTCCAAAAAAGTTTCAGGCTGAGGTGAAATAATGCGGGTCAACTCACTGCAAAATACTCTTAAAAGAGATGCACTAGTACTGAGAACTTTGAATCTCCTCTTTAAAATCCAGGAGGTTAACCACAAGAGAGCATACATACCTGTAAGTGCATGCTCAGGGATCCAGTGTATCAATCTCCAGGGTAATGTTTCTTCAGTTACAGCAGTACTTTTTTTCCTGGCAGAGCTCATGGGCAACATGGTCAAAAGCAAATTCTAGATCTAACACTCCTTCACAGGCAGATGCTTTTGATTAATAAATCAAAAAGCGAAGAGCAGCTAAAATCTATAACATATGCAAAGAGCTAAAATAATTTGTGATACTTTGGGACAAACGTCATTCATTCAGGAGGGAGTGGGCTGGAGAGGAGGATACTCACTCCTGTGATTTAATTTCAGCTGAAGTGAGAGGTGCTCAGCTAGTATGCAACTGTAGCAGCATAATTTATCATTCAACCATAAGTCATGATTTGGATGTGCCAATGACTAGGTAAAATCCAGTGATTTGTTCTTATGCAGAAGTAGATTAGAATATTGAATCTGCTTCTTAAAGCTTGAAAAATCTGTGCCTTTTTTTTTGCCTCCAAAGCCAAGTCTCCAACTCTCTCCAAGTCACAGCAATTATTTTGGGGTAAAATTATCTGATGTGATCAAGAGCATATGTGGACTAGAAGTCAATGGTGCCATTTGGCCCTTCAGTAGGTCCTTGTCTGCTGTTAGCTTTACAAAATTCAGGGAAGATGATGTTCATCATCCAGCACGAGCAGCTGCTGCTGGAGCTGTTCCTTGGCTGGAGTGCTGGTCAGCCAGGGGCCAGCAGTTCCTCCAAAGTATATTTAATTTTGCAGTGTAAGTTTTTTAGCATATTTCTTAAGAGGTGGCAGCCACTGGTATGAATAAATACACAGATCCACCTCCTAGCCAGTTTGAAGCAGGTCTACTCAGATGCGAGGAACTGGGATAGCTGGTTAACATTTCTGACTGAACTTTTGATCTGTTGCATGAATTTTGGCAAGGTGTTTCTCACTGTAGCTACTTCCCTTCCAGTTTGTCAAGGAGCAACCACTTTATGTGACAGGATAAATGTAGTCTTTGTCTTTATATTAAACCTAATGAGATGAGACTCTGATCTCAGCCAGTGTCCCTAGACCAAAGTGGTTGAATTTAGATTTTTTTTTAGTTAGGTACCTCTGAAAAAAAACAAAAAAACAAAAAAAAANNAAAAAAAAAAAAAAAACACGAAACTTGGGAGCCTGTCTGTCAGCAGCAGCAGATCCAGGGGCCACAGTGGGACTGCAAGGAAATCTGAACTCGCCTCTCACAGGACGAGTCACTAAGCAAAACCAGGCAGAAGTTGCTCTCAGTGAGATCCCCAACCAGAGTCCTGTCACTGACTGGTGTTGTAATATCAATGATATGAAGTGAATTCAGCTTGCTCACAACCAGTTCTGGATCACACAGCTGGTGAGGCATCTGACAGGCCACATGCACTGGCTTCTATCCTCTGGAAACCCCTGGCAGCTTTTAAATGTCCAAACCTTTTCCAAATCCTATGAAATTCTAGATGAAAAGAATCCTTCACGGGAAGAAGCTGGACACCATGCAGCTTCCTGGCACCAGTGTGCCAGCCATGGCACTGCAGCAAGCAGTGGTGGCACCCAAGAGGAGGAGCTGTCTCTGTGGGTGGCAGACAGGAGGCACCTTGCTCTATGTCCTTATTCAGCTGTTGAATTAATTTCTACATTCTTCCACAGTTTGAGGCTCAGCATCAAGAAAATATATTGTTTCTTTGTCAGCATTTTTTCAGGGAACTCCATGTTTTTCCCACGGGCTGATGTTGGATGCCATACAACCTACAGCAGAAATGCTTGCTAGCAGAAGGGAGAAAATAATAAATATACCTCCCTCATTAAAGGGAAATGTTCTCCTCCAATCATCAAGCAACATAAGTTGGCAAACATACTCATCTTAAATGCTTATTGTAGGGCATCACCATCCATTTATTTCCTGAAAGCTGCACTGTCTTGTGTAATTAACACGATACAAGCTGCTGGTGTAGTTTCTAGCGGAGGTGGGGAAACAATCCAGCTGATCCTTGCCTAGGGTGATGTGTTTCAATACAGTTGGTGCTGTACAGAAGCTGTGTCTCTCTGGAAAGAAAAAGACCTCTGCCCAGAAAGCCCCTTGGAGCCCCAAGCAAAGAAGCCAAGTCTCATACAGGTCAGGTAGTACCAATTCTGGAAGCTGTCCCAGCTGTGCCAGGGACACAAACCATCCCAGGCATTGCAGGCAGGAGGGAAAATCATGGGGTCTACCCTCCACAAGCTCCCTTGAAGCCTGGCTGGGCATTGCCCCATGCCTGAGGCTGCCAGGGAGAACCTCAAGCTGGTGCTACTCAATTAATTTCCATTATGCCACTTCCAGAAAAATATTTTTTAGCTTTCAAGTGGTGGAGAAGGGGAAGCTCAAAGGACAATTTATCCACAGTAATTCTTTGTTCCAGCAGTTAATGAGCAGATCCAGCAGACTGAGTGATGTCTCCTCTAAATTGCTCAAACCAGAGGTCACAGTGGCTCTTTCAAGGGCACTGGCTTTATGTTAGCTGTCTCTGTTTGCAGAGGATGGATCACCTTAATTTTTCAGTACTGGTGGGTCACAAACGCAACAAGGCTCTGATCACTTTCTGCAAGGCACCAAGCACACACTGACAGATGAGATGTCTTAGTACTTCTCAGGAGGTGATCAGCATCTGGCAAAACAAAAGGCTGCAGAGCTGAGCTATCCAGACAGCCTACACAACAATAAATTACACACTGAAGTTGCTGTGTTGGCAAATGTATTAGTCACCCACGCTCAGCAGCACTTCTTGTGCAGCTGGGCACAGATCTTACCTGCACTGGGAAATGACTCTTTCTCTCAAATATTTTCAAGAGCCAGTCTGTTGCAGATGGTTTGAGGAAACACAGATGTCCTGAGCTCTCCTGCACAAGGCCATTTCTATAATTTGCTTTCTCTGCTTATAAAGGAACTGCTGGGTACTGTGTGCTTTGCAAAAATCTGTCCCTGATGGTCATTTCAACATATATGACCACATTCCTTATGAAAAGAAGCCAGTCTGATTTTTTTTTTTCCAGGTTGCATTTTCCAGCATTTGGTGTTTTGCTACATAAGCTTGGACTTGATTGCCTCCCAAGTTTTCTAGTTAACACCTATTGGTACTTTGCCCTGAGGTCACACACGTAGAGGTTAATCACCAAAAAAAAGTCTAATACCAATAATGTCATCGTGGTCCCCAGCTCAGCTTGTGTTGAATTAGGGCATTCCAAATTTGAACATGATATAAACCTTACACATGCAGTATTTGCACAGTGATAATGAACTGTAGTCAGCAGAGTGGTTTTGGTGCAAGTGGAACTGGAGTGTTTTTATTTTACACCTCAGAAAGCATCTGCAGGCTAGTTTGCAGCACCTCAGCATAGCAACCCACTTCTTCAGTTCAGTGCACTGTTGCTATTGCACTGCATCCACTGGGTTCAAAACCCCCTGTGCCAGAAATCACAGGGAAACTGTACTTCCCAGTTAGATTTTAAAACCTTATTCTTTCGGATTAATTTGTTATTTTCCAAATGTGCAAGCTCATTATTCCTTTATTTCAATATGAAGAGTAATGGGGATTTGTCAGAGCTGGAAGAAAGGCCAGAAAAACAATGAATAAATTATCTTTTTTTTTTTTTTTGTGGGAAAAGCTTGATTTTGGATTACTGATCATTGGGAATTATCAACAAAACCATAGGCATAAAAACCATTGTGCTCAAATAGTACAATTAATTTAGCCAGATTGCACATGTGCTATGCAGGAAATTCTACCCCTTTCCAGTGTAAAGAAGTGTTGTTTGTTTATGCCATTGGGCATAAACCCCATGTTTCTCAAGACATGCAGCCCAGGTGCTCTAGAACATGAAGGTCCTTCTCTGTTGGCTGGTGGGTACTCTCATTGTGTGACCTTCATGCTTCACGAGGAGGAATATCAATTATCAAAAAGGCTAGGCAAGTGAAATACTGCTGGGGAACTTGAGAATTTCTTGTGTGGTCAGCTAACAAAACAACTGAGAAGAAAGAAACTTCCTGCTCTGAATTGACTGGTGTAAGGCATGTTCACATCAGCCCTGCTTACCTTGGTTTGCTTTGATATGTTGCTTATTTTAGATACATTGAAAAAACCATCTACCCTTACCTGCACAAACCTAAACTTAAACATAAAAGGAGGGATAAGGAAATGTAGGCCGTGGACTTCCCTATAAAGAACTGCAGTATAGAGACTCCTGTGTCTGGGGAATTATTTTGCCTTTCATTTCATGATCAGCATGGATAATTGGAAGGTTTTAGAGCAGTCTAACAAGCACAACATATAGGAGAAGCTTGCTTTACAGGGCTATGCATTAAACAAGGTGTATACCCACAGCCACTTCCTAACTCCTGGTGAACAGAGTGATTCCTGCCAGCCATAGGTAGCTACCTAAAAGTGAAGCAACCTTTCCAAGCCACCTGTGTAGGTTAGAGGAAGAACTAGGCACCCCAGAGGGTCTGACCTATCCAGGTGTCTCTCCTACAAAGGGCAAACAAGGTCTAAAGTGTGTACTCTTTCCCCCACCAAAAAAGGAGAAAAGGGAGCCAAGATGGCTTCTTTAATTTATTGGCAGTGGTGCTGTAGGTGGGACAGGGTAAGGTACAGGGCACTGCAGGGCTGTAAGCAAGGGAAATCTCACTTAGAGATCAGCACAGCTGAAGAAAAACTATGGGCACACAAAGTCAATGCTCGCCTTTCATACAACCAAAGTCAGATGAGATAATCCTATTATAATGACCAGTTTGTTTCTAGAAGAAATAATCTCCCTTGAAGATATATCTGCATTCCTTCTCAGCCTTGCTATTGACAGAACCATATTCATTTTGGGTTAACATGAAGGTTATTGTATTGTGAAGAAATGCATTGACTTTAAGGGGAGGGGAATGGCTTACGTGGGCAATGTAAAATATTTTAAATCCCTCATTTCCTCACTTTTGACTGCTTTTTGCGGATTTTAATAAACTACGTGATGTCCATAAATTATGAAATAAAAAGCCTGAATGGCATTAGTCAAGCTACTAATATTACTCAGAGGTTGCCACCTGCCTGAAGCCAGATGTTGCAGTGTTTTTCTTCTCTATGCTGCTCATTTAGGAACACATGTATGCAAACTAAGTGTTTGAGCAAGGACAGGTCTTCCCAGTATCACAGCTCACATCAAACCCACCAGCCACAGAACTTCCCCAATTGTTACACATGGCGGCAAGATGACAGAGAACCAGAACACGAAAACTGTCCCAATCTGATTTAAGGGAAGAAAAGCCATGTTTTCAGTCTGCAAGAGCAACACGTCTAGGCTTCAGATTACAACGGAAAGAAACCCAATAACAACAATAAAATGTAAGAAAAAACAATTCCCCGACTTAGTAATATGTAATGCTGTAATGCATAAAATGTGCCTGGGAATAGCTCTGACAATCAAACTGTAACATTTTTTACAGGAGAAACAGAGATGTGATAATACTCAGTATGCTGCTCAAGAATGCAGTTTTCAAGGTCTCCTAAGGTCCCTCTTTTTCTGTTTAAACTGAAATGCAGACACTTCTCTCCCTCCTTATTTTTGTGACTTCATGACACTTCTGCAGCTGCAGTTTCAACCCAACCACCGCTTAATTTTTTTCTTTCTCTGGGAAATTCTGGAGTGCGTCTCTTCATATTAAATTATTGCTGCTCTAGCGGAGAATAGAAGAGATCCTGTTATATTATGTTCGGTTCATTAAGTTTCTAATTACTTTGATTTTGATATTGAAAAGCCCTAATTAATTCTTTTAATGTATAATATTATTAAAGCCCTACAATTGATTTAATACATTCTTAAAGGAAAAAAATAGTAAATATTTATTCCCAATGAAATATATAGTAGAATTAAAGGATGAGAATACTTAGATATTACTTAAGAGTAAGAGATGTGTAGAACTAATTGCTACTATATCATAACCAGGCATTCTGAGTCCAGAAAATTAAGATCAGACTCTTAAACCTTACAAAAATCTCAGCTGAAACAATTCACAGTGAAACCTCTCAAAAAGCCTAAACACCTGTCTTTTGAGTCTGAGTCTTTTTAATATTTGGCCTTATAGACACCACATACATTGTCAAAATAGATTGTGTCTGTGTAATTACTGAAAGACAGTATTTAATTCCTTGTTTTTAAACTTGTACCCTTATAATTTGGATAAGCATAAACACATTGCTGAACATCCTGTCTTTATAAACAATCCTGTGCTTGAAGATAGTCATTACACCACTGTGGCATCTTCTTCTTTGCTTCACCTTTACACCCCTGATACATGCTGACAGTATGAACTTCATTTTAACACAGGGCTTTCTTCATCTCAGTATTTGCTTACTTTTGGTATAGCTTACTGAAAATGCCAGACCACGAGGACCAAGAAGTGCTTGTAGAGGATGCTACTCACAATGATGCTCTTCACAATGATTTGAAAAAAATATTATCAAGCATGCAACACCTTCCATTTTTACTTTTTGAGGCAGAATCAGAGATACTCAAATGCAAGACAAAGGCAAAAGTAGATGTCAACAGGATACACCAAAGCAACAGTGCTGGGGCAGCACAAAGCAGCAGAGTGCTTGTGGGTCTCACCCATAATAAGATATCAACTTATCGATCTGGAAGAATGATTGTGCTGCCCAGGATGCCACCGGGGAGCCCAAACCCCACCTCCAGCTCCCTGCAATTCAAAAACTGCTTTTGGAGTCTTCTCCCAGTTTTCCCAGAGCAGACAGTCTGACTCAGTGGGGAAGGCAGCAGTGCTGGAGCCCTTCCTTGCACCCAGCATTGTGTTCCAGGCTTCCCAATCCTCTGGGGAGGGGTACTGCCAGGGCGAGGTACCCCCATGGTGTGAGGACCTGGTGTCCAGACACCCACAGCAGTATAGCAGCCAAATTGGTGTCTGAGGCTGGGGAGATCCTGTGCTGCTGCAGCTGTGACTCCACTGGTTCCCAGCCCAGCCTTAACAATTTGGCAATCTTTAACTTAGCTGAGTAAGACCATAAGCTTTCTAATACAGCTTGTCCACCAGGTTTTCAACAATCTTAACTGCATGAAACCTGTTGACATCTGGTACACCAAGCAGCCTAATTTTTCCAGCTCAGCTGAACATTTTCCATTTGCATACATTTTGCATACATTTTCAGCTGCAGCATCTTCCCTCTTCGCTGCATCTTCCTTCCTGCTTCCTTCTCTATTTGCACAACATCTCACTGCTTTCTTCCTGTGTTTTGACTTTGCAATCCCTGCACCCCAAACCCACTTCCACTTATCTCTCCCAGTCTTTGCTGGTGCCAAAGGCACAGAGCTCTCTTTGGTTTTGCCATCCTGCTCCTTTTCTTGCTGTTGGTTCCACTTTCTCTCATCTCCTTAACTGTCTCATGCTCATTTTACCTTGCTAATTGCTCACTCTTCTCTGGCTTTTCTTGTTTCAATAAATGCAACTATTAATACTCTTATTGTTTACAAGCCACCAAACTCCTCCATCATTCCCCTCCTCAGCTGGACAGGGGAGAGAAAATATAATGAAAGCTCATGGGTTGAGATAAAGAAAGGGAGAGATCACTCACCAGTCACTGTCATAGGCAAAACAGATTCGATTCAGTGAAAAGGAATTTAATTTCTTAAAAATAATATCAGTGAGACAATGAGAAATAAAAGCTAAATATTAAAACTTCACCCCCACCCCTCCCATCTTCCTGGGTTCAACTTCACTCCTGATTTTCTCTACCTTCTCCCCTTTCTGCAGCACAGAGAGATGGGGAATGGGGGTTGCAGCCAGTTAATGAGTTGTCTCTGCTGCTCCTTCCTTCTCAAGGGAAGGACACTTCACTGTTCCCCTGCTCCAGTGTGGATTTCCTCCCAGAGGAGATGGTCCTCCACAAGCTTCTCCAAGGTGAATGCCTCCAATGGGCTGCAGTGCTTCATGAACTGCTCCAGTGTGGGTCCCTTTTCAAGGGACTTTACAGAAAGTCCTCCAGGAACAGGCTGCTCCAGCATGGGTTCCCTTCCCTCACTTGACCACCATGCCTTCTGGGGACTCCTCTTTATCTTGCTCTCCAGACTCTAGAATGGGTGGTATAAAATTGTGTTCTTGTCCTCTTTCTCTTCTATGCCTTATTTCCCTGTAATCCCTACCACAAACATAAATTCACCTGCCAAGCAGCTTAAAAATCCAGTGCTCTAGTCAGATGAATCTCTAAAAGAGATCAACCCAACCAAAAGTAAAAGGGTACAGCATAGATGTCTCTACTTATAATGCCATCTAGGCTCCCATTACAGCTAATCCTATAGGAGATGTCTAAAGCCAACCAGGACAGGCACTCAGGAAAAGCTGTTTCCTTTCCCCATCTAAAAAGGGAGTCCAGCTGAATGGATTGATGACTGTACCGTAGACACACAAAACTGGGCAAAATGAGTCACAGACCCTTTTTTCCAAACACATCCTTGCCCAGCTCCCTGATGCCTGCTCAGGATAAGCCTTGCTGCCAGTTGAAGCTCAAGCTTGGCAAAACCAGCCCACTTCATCCCACAGCCCCTCAGCTGCTGTTTAGCCCAGTGTTCACTTATGTATATGACAAGGGGGGACAGCTTTGGTCCAGACTTCTCCTCGGATCCTTATTCAGATCACACCCAAACCTTGCAAACATTGTTCCACAAATAATTCCTGACATGAAGCCCTTCTGTCTCCATGCATGGAGCTAAAGCTCTCATCCATGCTGAATTGCCACTTTGAATTGTGCTTGCTGCCAAAGCACTTATCCTTCCCTCAACAAATGCAGCCCTGTCCTGCACACAATCACTCAACATGTTTGCAGAGGATATGGGTCTGGCTGGTCCTCCAGTGCTGCCATGCTTATCTTTGCATTTTTCCCTTAGCTCCCTACCCTCTGTCACATCAGATGAGAGCTGCTTGTCCTTGTTTCGAGCCCTTCCTAGCCCACCCCAGCTCTGTCTCTCTCACACACAGCCTCTCACGTGTAACAGAGTCAGCTCTGCCATCACCCACCCGCTGGTGACCAGGGCCAGGCTTCCTTCTCTGCAGGCAAATACTGTCCCAGCAACAGCCTGGGACTTGTGCACAGCCTCCCCTAAGGGCAGGGGCTGGGCTGGCCGAGGCAATCCTCTTGCCTGGCATGGTGGGTTCCTTCTCCATGACCTGTGCTCTTGTATGATACAAATTGATAGATCTAAAATGGCAACAGCAGCCACCAAGCCACACAAAAGACTTTCATAATAATATAAAGAATGGCGACTCAACATTAAGAGGCATCGCTGTAATTTAGGGATAATGTATGCTGGGAGAAATTAAAAGCCTGTATCACCCCTTTGATGATGCTGCCACTTCTTAGAACCATTGCAAATTTCATAGAATCAGAGAATGTATTGGAAAGGACTTTAAAGATCATCTTGTTCCAACCCCCCTGCCATGGGCAGGGATGCCTTCCACTACATTATTTATTAATACCTGAAAATATTTTTTTTAAGTCAAAGAATGTTTTGGCCACATTACAATATATACACTGAAAGGAGTAGCATTAGACTTGCACTTTTGACTACATACTTACTTTTTCTCCTTTCAGTGTCTAACAGTGTAACATTAATTTTATATTAATTTGTTGGTTTTCTACGTATAATTTCTTATTAACAATAAGGGGAAAAGTGCAGCTAAATAGCCTACCCCTTTAAATCCTTTTGAATGGGTGACCTAATGACTGCCTTTCCAGTACCTGAAGGGAATCTATGAGAAAGATGGACAGGGAATTTTTACAAGAGCATGTAGTGACAGGAGAAGGGGCAATGAATCCAAACTAAGAGTGTAGGTTTAGATTAGATAGTAGGAGGAAGTCTTTTACTGTGAGGGTGACGAGGCCCTGAAATAGGCTGCCTAGAGAAGCTGTGGGTGCTCCATTCCTAGAAGTGTTCAAGGCCAGACTGAAAAGGGCTTTGAGGATCCTGGTCCAGTGGGAGGTGTCCCTGCCTATGGCAGGGGGACTGTAACTCGGTGAACTTTAAAGTCACTTCCAACCCCAAATATTCTGTGACGGGGGGAGGAGGGGGAAGAGGGTGAGCGGCTCTGGCGAAGAGACGGACACAGGTGGGCAGGGCCAGCTTTCTCCCTGCCGGCAGCTCCCCCTCGGCGGGGCAGGAGGGCAGAGCCGTACCCATGAGGTGCGGGGCGGGGGCCAGGAACGGGCTCTGCAGGGCGCCGGTCCTGCCGGCACAGGAACTACAGCTCCCAGCGTGCCCCGCGAGAGAGCGAGAGAGGGAGAGACCGAGAGAGACAGACAGAGACCACCGGGGCAGGAGTGGCTGCCGCGCGGCACGCCGGGATCCGTAGTCCGGAGGCCGCCGCCGCCGCCGCCAGTGTCCGGGGCCGCGTCCCGCGCATTTGAAAATTCCCGCGGAGGCTCGCTGCGGATCTCGCGAGAACTCGGCTCGCCGCCCGCCCCC
>WBNO01029495.1:0-12725 GCA_013400575.1 Peucedramus taeniatus | reverse complement strand
TTTTTTTTTTTTCCTTTTAGGGACAGTCAATGCTGTAAATTAAACTGCTTGAGTTGGCTTTGTGGGGTTTTTTGCATACACAGCAAGGATAACTACACATCAAATTTATGAGCATCGTGCGCGGGTTGCCATGACAACCCTTCCAGCCGCTGTACACCAAATAACCTTGTCATGTGAACATTTATCACAGGCACATCAAGTGCAGCATTGCTCCGTGCAGTTCTTTGGCTAAACAGCAGGATTTTTTCCTGAATAATAATTGGTCATGGCCTTTTCTGTTATGAGTCAAAATTAATAAACTTCTAGATTTGAAATTAACCATCGACAGGACATAATCTGAGCGCCATTCTTCATGACTGTGGCGCTTGGAGAGAGGAAACTTTGCAAGGAGCACTGCTCCCTTCTCAGGAAAACTGTGGATTGTTATTTTATTGCCCTTATAACCTCTCAAAGCCCATACATAAAATGACAGGCTATGTCTGTGTGTGCATAGAACACGTTATTGGGCTGTAAATGAAATGTGAATTTTAACTATTGAATCATTTATGGGAAATAAAGCTTACTTCTCTTTTCTTTTTTTTTCTTTTAAAGCAACTTCTAAAGCCAGAGCCACATTTTAATCCTTCACACCCACCTTTAGTGATATTTTTAGGGGAAATTTGCAGGCTGAACACCTGGTCCTTCAGTAGACCAGTTTAAAGGCTTTCTTATGCATTTGAACTCCTCCCCATGCACCAACATTCTAAAGAAAATACCAAAACTTAACTATGTTTCTAATTTATAATTTCGAGGGTAAGATTATGTGTGAGGGATTAGTGAGCTGTATAAATTACTACAGCAATTTTTATACAATAGTATAAAAATTACATCATCGGCAAACTCCAGCTCATGCATACAAGTAGATATATTTTGTTGTTGTTGTTGTTGTTCCAAAAGAAATAATATCTTAAGCTGTATGCATAGAAATTTTAGAAGTCTTCCATCTCTAGTGTAGCCCTCATACCTCATGCTACCATAGGGCTTTTTTAACCACATTGGCTTAAATGTCCAAATCAGTAAAGAGCTTTGTAAGCAAGTTTACAAAACAGCAACAGCAGAGCAAGCAAATATCAGCAATGTTCTTTCTTTCTTTCTTTCTTTCTTTCTTTCTTTCTTTCTTTCTTTCTTTCTTTCTTTCTTTCTTTCTTTCTTTCTTTCNTTTCTTTCTTTCTTTCTTTCTTTCTTTCTTTCTTTCTTTCTTTCTTTCTTTCTTTCTTTCTTTCTTTCTTTCTTTCTTTCTTTCTTTCTTTCTTTCTTTCTTTTTCATCTTTCCTCTAATAGATAGGATTAGTTGAAATAATGCATGGTCTTGACCATAGGTGTGTTTTTAAATCGTGTTCCATTGTACTACAGGTTCTCATAACCACCCCACCCAAATCAAAACTTGCTTGACTTGTTGGGAAGTTTGCTGTAAGCTTGAAATGGGCACCATCAGGAAATAGGCACCATGTCTTTAACCCGTGTTAATTGTTTGTTGCAGAATGGGTTGAACTTTTCCCCGTAAATTTCTACTTTTATCCCTAATTTACAAGCTGAGATGGAGACATACACATTGCAGATGGCAGTATTCAGTCAGATGCATTTTTGCTGGATGACTTCAAATCCAGATCAGGTGCTTTGTGGGAAGTTATTTGGCCAAGCACAAGGGGTTTTTCTTAAGCTAGATATTGCAAGGCAGCATTTTCTGCCTTTAAGAGATGAAAAATGTCAGATTAGATAATTTAATTTACAGATTAATCACATAGACCTCTCTTTATATTTTTACATCTCTTGAGATGTAGATTTCTGGACACAATTTGTGAGCACTGAATGCTGACTTTGTGATTGCCTTGTGAAGAGTGCCTTCCTTTTCACCAATATTCACAAACCATTGGCTGAAAAAATAGGCTGGATTTCATGCACAAATCCATGGATCTTTTGGATTAATTTTATTATTTTTTGACAGCCTACACGAGGCCTTGCTAAATTCTCTGTTTAATATTTTCGGAGACCTTCAGGGAATTAGATACACAACTCACTGAGACCATCTACCTCCATACATTCCTTCCCTTGCAATACTCAAAATTTTCTTTATTAATAACCAGGTATGGAGGAAAAACAAACACCAGCTTATATATCCAAAGTTAGATTCCATTTATTGAGGAAATCAATACGTGTAGGGAAAAAAATTACAGGATTATTTGATTTTATAAGGCAGTTGACTTCTGAGTTCCCTCTCTGTTGTACTTGCAGTAGTCCTCAATATACAGCTGATGTACATGATCAAGGCTGATGATGAATCCTCCTGGGGTCAGCTGTGCGTCAAACACTTTTGCTTTGTTACACTTCTCCAGCTTCTGAAGAGATGAGTCACCTGTTGTAGCTTCTCACTTGTTCTTCACCTTTTCATCACCCCTTGTTCTAGAAGGCAGAGGAGCTGTTCAGACAAGGAATCACTTGTAGGAGGCACACTGGAATTAACTTCTTGATCTGCTGAGCGCATTCGCCGGCGCTGGTGAAGGGCTGTTTCGAGTGCAGCAGTCATTGCTCGTGCACTCTGATTCTTCAGAAACTCTGTCCAAGAGGACTGTGAGGTACCTTTGAGTTACACAGACACTCAACTGGGAATGAGATCTTCTATTGTGTGAAAAGAATTGAAGAGATGTCTTTGGTTCAAAAGTTTAACCGAAAACATTTCTATGAAACATCAGGCGGTATCATATAGGAACAGTACATGTTCTTTTTAATCTAGCTTTTCCTACAGCAGCTATTCCAATTCCAAAATCATTGTCATACTTTTTTTTTATTAAAGATGAACTTTTTTTTTAACAGAATTCCTACCTATCTCCCCTGATCAAGGAGCTATCAGAAAGAATCAAGTGAAGTGTATTAGAGTTGTGAGGTCCTGGCACAGGTTTCCCGGAGCAGCTGTGGCTGCCCCATCCCTGGAATTGTCTAAGGCCAGGCTGGACAGGGCTTGGAGCAATCTGGGATTGTGGAAAGTGTGCCTGCCTATGGCCAGGGATTAGAATGAGATGAGCTTTACAGTCCCTTTCAACCCCAACCATTCTGTAATTCTATAATTCTGTGTGTCTATGGTTCTACGAGAGTGTGCTTATTTTGTGCACACATGGCAAGGCAAAACCACCAGCAGAAATTTTGTCCCTGTAGCCTTTTTTGTTGAGAATAGCAATTAGGCTAATTCTGATGATGTTTTTCTGATTATGATGAGTAGCATCTGGACATGAAAGTGTCGCCTTTTTCCCAACCTGGCAATGAAACTTGAGATAATTTTAGTAAGGAGGCTATTTAAAAGAAGATCTTTAATGAAGGCCTTCAGGAGCAGTTATGGAAAGATGTCCACAAAAGCCTACCCCTCCAGGGGGTGAGTACATTTTTACAGGTTTTAGGAAATTAGCATTATTGATAAAAAGCATCAATTAGGAGGACAAGTGGTGATGTAATTCCCCCCAGGTCAAGCCCCTTCTCTGCAGCCCCCCCTTCAGCATTAGCTGTACTCTGCCCATGAAAATGTATCTTGAAGGGTTCTTCTCAGCCTTGGATCCCAGGAAGAACCAAGATAGCACAGAGCCTTGTATTTCCTAGGGCTTGGAGCTCTGGAATTTGTTTTGACTTTCTGCTTAGGGAAAGGCCATGGAAAAGTACTGGGAAAACTAGCTACAATACAGTAAGTGACAGAGTTACAAATATATGTGTGAAGAATACAGAGAACATATAAAAGAAAAAAGATAAAACCTAAATGGCATCAAAAGAGATCCAATTTCTGTTCCCAGGACAAATGGAAAAAATGTCATAACATCAGGAAGCTGCATGGATTTCCACTATTATCAGATAAAAACTTCTAAAATGCAATTTAAATACCAATACCACCAAATCCAGACTCTTGTCTAAGCTTAGAAACCAATTCTGAAGGAAGGTTGTGCTATTTTTATAGACTTGGGTGACTCAATACTTTGCTTATATTACTGAGTTGATTTTCATACAGTCAAATGATTCTTGGGTTAGCTACAGAATTAAAAACATTTTATGGTTGTTTGATGGGTGTCAAGTACATGTTGTTCCATGGCACTTTCACAAAAACTTTGAAACTTGTTGAGCATCGTGTGCCAAAGTCAAGCTCTGTCACAGAGGTCAAGCTCTGTGAAAAGAGTGTTCCCACCTCTAGCTACCATGACCCATCACCAGCCCACAGGGCTAACAAGAAGCTAGCAGCCTTCAGAGTGTTAAACAGAACTTTGAAGCTGAAAAACTCATAGAATTTTTTAGATTTTCTAAAATTCTCACTGGAAAGCTTATTACGAGTGCTGGCTGCAGGGATACAAATAGGGATGAAATTATATGTGTTTTCTTCAGTAATGGGGAGAGCATTGCTACTTTTCCAGGAAAATTTATGCTGAAATTCTTAGCCATGTTAAAAATTTATGGGTTTTTACAATGTTGCTTTTTTTCTTGATTGCTATAGCATTCATATGTCACTTCATCACATCCTTCTTGAAAACAAGTTGTTTCCATTGGTGGGTGAAGCTCTAAAGAAACTGGATGAAAGTTCTCTGGAAGTCTCTCTTAGAAAATGGGCTTGAATAGATACTCTGACTCAAAGAAAAACTAAAAATGCATAATTAAAACTTGCAAAAGGTTAAAAATCAAGAAATATTAGTAGAATGTACAATAATAAATTCTTCACTTTTCAGTGCTTATACAGTGGTCAAATTTTAAGGAAAAATTTTATACTAAGAAAGCAGACTGAGATTTAGCAGCAAAAAAGTATTTATTTGAAGGAATTTTTCTGGCCTGAAGTAATTCATTCTATACTTTATTTTCTAGAGTTCCAATTTATAACAATATTTATCAAAGGCTACAATTTTCTAGTTTGTTTGCCAAACTGAAAGAAAATACTATTAATTTTTTTTCAGTCTGAGATAATATGGACCTTTATGCCTTCTGAAATGATCCCAAATCCTTGGAAGACACACATTTTCTAGTTTAATGCTGGACTTGAAAGATTCTTTCTCCATCTAGTTTTGTGAAGGCTTAGCTCAGTCAGGATCTGTTTCGAGATGGGAAAGGTGACACATGGAGTAAAACTGAGATAATGGAGAAGAAAGCACAGCTCTGACATGAGCTTATCCTGAGCTTGGGAAAGAGCACTATGGTCACCTGGTGAGGTGACCAGTTATTTTGGAATAAATCTGGTGTTATCTTAATGACCTCCAGAGAACATCAGCAGCAAAAACTAGAGAAGCAGCTGACCCTTTCATGACTTAGTGAGGGTATTTCAGAACCAGAGATAATCACCTAGGAGTGTATGCAGATGAGACTAACAGGAAAAAGCACATCTGGGGAAAGATGGATAGGGAGCAAAGGACGCTGAGCCTGATATGGTAACTTCATCCTTGGAGTTCCATTGCTTGATGGAAAACTTATTTTAGAGGAGGTCACACTGTGCTTATTGTTGATTTAAATGTGCAAAAGAATCATTGGTTCATCAGTCAAAATTATCAAAGAATCTGTGCAAAGTATTGGAATTCTCCTTGTTTTAGCACAAGACATGGTTTTCAAGAAAAGGGACAGGGCTTGAAGCAAAAGCCTCTGGAAATGTACCAGAGTTTAAACTGACAAAACATCCATCTGCAAAGCCATCAGCAAGGTCAAAGCACTGCTGATGGGGAAACAGGTGATGTATTGCTGCTCATGTGGTGAGCAGTAGCAGATGTGAGGGCCTTGCAGGTCATCCTCCTGGGCATGGAGAAATCAGCACTGACAATGCTTGCTACATGGATACATCGTGCTGGGCAAGCTCAGATGTTTGCTTTCTATCCAACAGCCTAGAGTATAGACATGGACATGCAGAACACACCCATCCTCTCTCTAAAGGTCCTCAATCCAAGCTGCAAGGTTTACTTCCAAATTGTCTCAAAACCAGCTGTCATTAGTCAGAAAACAAACTCTTTTGCTTCTGTTCCCTTAAAACACTGTATAATAATACTGAAACTAAACCAGTTTTTGAGTCAAAACCTGTGACTTTGCAATGAAAGAATAGCTACTAGCTAGGAACATTGATGGTTAGGCAAGCTCATGTTCTAGCATTTCTCACATCCCATGGCCTCAAAGTCTAAAATTTATTGTTGCAGTCTGTAAAAAGGATTTCTTTTTTCTTTTTTAATTTTATTATCCAAGAATATAATTGTATTTCCCACAATGTACAACAGATATATTCATGGACACATATAGGTTATAGCCCTTTCCTCCTGCTAATGACTTCAGTTTTCTCTCATACCAGTGAATCAGCTCCCCAGTTTTCTCTCATAAACCAGAAAGAATAGTCCTGTCCACAAGTATCTCAATGACCAGGTAATATTTCAAAAAGATTAATTAAAATTAAGATCTCTCTTCCAATGAATTTCAGTAGCAATTCATCCCTTCACAATCCTTTTTGGTTTTGAGGAATGTCATTATAATTTTGGGGCCTCACTTTTTAATTTTGATCATTGACTACATTATTGGAACAATCTGTTTCATCCTGCACCAATGTGAAGACTCAACACAGCATGAGAATGAGCTGATTTTGGGATGGTGATTATGAACAATATGAGGCTGATGGATGTGTCCACTCTGTGAGTCACTTCCTTGCTAATTTCTATGCATCCCTTATGGAGGCTTCCAGGATGAAGGTTGCCACTGAGTTTTTACTGCTGGCAGCTACAGCTGAATTGCAAATTACATAACTCAAGCTGGGCCTATTCTTTCAAGACCTGGGCCACAGAGCAAGGCAGGCCAAGGAAGAGAAAGTCCAAAAATTGATTAAAAGATCTCGGATCTCCTTCTCTGTTCAAACTCTCCCACAGCACCATGAGAAACTTCCCACCATCTTTCCCAGCTCGGGCAGGTGTTTCCTATGGGGAGGTTTTGATGTCAGCAGATGGAAGAACAGCTGAAAGGCAAGAATGGGTGTCCAGAGATATCTCAGTGGAAGGGGAAATGCCCTAAGAGAAAGCAAGTTGTCATCACACTGTGGCCTTTGCCAATTCTTATTAGAACCAGCTGAAAATTTGTCATGTAACCAATTTATTTCCTATTGAAAACGCTGATTTATCAAGACTGAATTGTGTAGACTGGAAGGATGGTTTCATTTGGTGCTTGGGGGTAGAGGGAGAAGATAATATAATCTAATTTTTGACATTGTCTTGACAAGGGAAGACTTTCTCAGGCAAGCTGTACCAGAAGAATGTGAAAAAGAATGAAATTATGGGGGGCAAATAACAGTGTCATCATAAAGCTGCAAATAGAGGTTTGTTTTTCTTCTGGGTAGGGAGACCTATTCTCATTTCAGGATGGTTTAAATTGAGTGAAGTATGAGAACCACTTGTCTTAGAGCCAGAGGAGACCTCCAGAGTCCACAGCATTGTTCAGATGTAGTTTTGTGGCTGTGAGTTACTCAATTGATGATAATTACCTGTCTTATGAAAATCAAGTGTGGTTTCCTTTGCTCTCAGTTGCCCAGCGGGTAGCAAGAACATGCCACAGCTTTTTGTAAGACCTCAAGGTAATTCATTCTCATAAGCACAGGGGAAAGGAAGCTGCCTTCACCAAGTACAGTAAAACCCAGACTTTTGGGGTGTGACTCATTTAGCCACACAAGCCCCAAATGGTTTTGCATGTTGGTTTTGTGGCACATTGACTCTGTCCCTGCTAGACAGGAGTTCAACTCACTGCAGGAGGTGAAAACCACAACAAATACATAGGTCTCAGAGACAAAAGTTTGCAAAGTTGCCAAGGGGGGGAAAAAAAGTGCCTTCATATTGGTTAAGAGACCAAACTACTTAAAACAAATATCCTAATCCAATGGAAATTATATGGTCTAGTCTAAAAAAAACAGATTGTTTCCACTGTGTTGTAAGGAAAGGTCCTTCTTAAGCCTTCTCTTCATGAAAAATGAACTTTTAAAGTGTATTTCATCTTCTAAAGCAAAACCCACAGCCTTTCTTTCACCATTGCTTTTTTCATTTGTCTTCCTCTCATCTAACATTGAAATTGAAGACAGATGCAGCATGCAGATTGATTCTGATACAAATAGCTTCACTTTTGGTAGTAGAGAATCTGCTTTTTAATCTGCATGACCTTTGGAGATTCTGTATGTGTCTGTTTATAGACTCCTGAATTTTGTTAAAATACAGTGTTGCATTTTATTCAATGTTTTTGAAAGTCCAAAGAATTTCAGTAGGTGCAGAAGCAGCTTGTGACACTTGTCTGTTCATGCAGACCTTTCATATTTTTGGTACCACAGTGAGAGTCACCCTTTTGCTCCCACAAGAATTATTTGCAAGATCTTCTTAAGGCTCCATACATTTTCTGTGCTTCACTTCTCCTGGAACAATATTAAGAAAGGAATATTTACAGAGAGATGGCTGGGAGGGGCAGAAACACCTGCAGATTTTCCCTAGACCCCATTGATCTTGTGTGGAAAAACCTACAAAGTACTGAAGTCTCTGAAGTTAGTACAGATTTGGTGGTGGGTTGGCTTGATATTGCAGAAGGTATCCCTTGGTGTAAGGAATAATGATAAATCCACAACTTCTTTCATGCCTCACTCTAATATTGCATGAATGGGAGCAGACTTCTCAAGCTGTGGATGATGTGAGCAATTTCTCAAGCAAGCACAGGTTTATATTTCTGGGTGTAAGTCCCTGTGTCCTGCTGATCTCAATGACTTGCTGTGCCCTGCAGGATTCTGATGAAGAATGAAAGAATGAACAGCAATGGTTGCGCATTGGTTTTTTTTGTTTTGGTGGGGTTTTTTTTGGTTTTTTTGGTGTTTTTTTTTTTTTGTTGTTGTTGTTTTTTTGTTTTTTGGGGGTTTTTTTGGATTTGCTTTTCATCAGCTCTATACAGTTACAGCCATAATGCAGAGCTCATACACAAGCCCTCAGTTTCTTCCTTGCATCATTAATGATCTGGCAGCGGCGTACATTTCAGGTTTTTATTCTCTCTGTGACTAAGGATTTTCTCAAAGGTTTTTTGTCAGACAGGTGACTAACACCCTCATGGGCAAGCTGGCATGGAAGATAGCAGTGTTGTCATGAGATTCTTTAAAAGGCTGCTCTAAAACAAAATCAGTCTTGCCAACACTTCTTTTGCCCCTTCAGAGGAGATGGGGGGTTGATCCCAGAGAATAGCAAAAGAACAGAAGATGGTTTCCCATTCTATTGTTCTTGAAGGTGAAATTCTGAGGTCAGGTCAGGTGGCTGATGAGGTCTAAAAAACCAGATGAATCTGTGAGCTTTGACTACTCAGGACAGAATTAGCAAGCCCAGAGCAATACAGAGGGTTTTATTTCTTAAAGCCTTTTAAATGTTATAGCTCATTTATGTTCCAATAGAATTAAATATGTGATAATGTAGTGTTCTTAATTGCAGTCTTCAGAGTAATTCCTGCCCTTTCTAAAGAAGTATCCCTTTGATACAGAAATGATTAATGAAGAATTTTAATTTAGAGGAGATAGTCATAGCCTTCAATCTGATGTGCATAACACCAGACCACAAAACCTTGTAGCTATGTCTGCACCAGGAACTTAATTGAGTTTAAATAATAGTTTAGCTCATTTTCAAGTGACAGAAAGTCTTCCGTACTCTCAGTTAAACTGTTTCAATGGTTAATTATCTTCACAGTTTAAAATGTATGCTGCATTCCTACTCTGAGCTTACAATAGCTTTGTTTCAGACTACCAAATCTCATTAAGCTTTGCTCTCCATAATTAAAAAATTGTCTGTTTTCTAAAATCTCCTCCTAACACAGATATTTGTAGGCCATGACCAGTTCACCTCTTAGTGTACTCCTGGATAAACTGGATAGATTGGACCTCTTGAATTTCTCATGGTGAGACAGGTTTTCCCTGCTATGAATCATGCTTGTAATGTTTCTCTGTTTGCTTTTGGACTCTCACACAGCCTCTTTTAAAGTGTAGAAACCAGCACTAAGATACCATCTTCCTTACCAAGGAACATTTCTTCCCTTCTTTATGTGATAATTCTCCTGCTTAGATGTTCAGGGCTCTGTTTGCCCTCCTAATGACAACACTGGGTACTTGGACACACTTGAGAATCTACATGCGCACAATCTTTTTTAGCAGGACAGCTGCTTCTTTTGTGGTGTCCATATAGCCCTCTGTTCCAGAATACATTCAACTTTGCAAAACATTCCTCTTATCTAATACTGATGGAGGGCAGGGTTAGGTTAGATATTGGGAAGGAATTGCTGGTTGTGAGAGTGGGGAGGCCCTGGCACAGCTTGTCCAGAGCAACTGTGGCTGTCCCTGGATCCCTGGAAGTGTCCAAGGCCAGGTTGGACAGGGCTTGGAACAACCTGGAATAGTGGAAGGTGTCCCTGCCCATGGCAGGGGTGTGAAATGAGCTTTAAGATCCCTTTCAACACAAACCATTCTATGATTTTTTGATAATCTATTCCTGAGTGCCCATCTTATGCCATTTTATGTGTTCTGAAGAAACTTGCAATCAAATATTGCTGGTAGAATTATTGCTCCTTTATGTCAAGGGCTGTGTACCAGAGAAGCCTGTAATTACCTGAGACATTGTCCTGAATCATTTCTCAGCCAGCACCTCCAGCATCTCAGACAGGCACTTGGACACACTTGAGATTTTTCACAGGTGATGCTCTGGCATCCCCTGAGGTCGCCTCTCATTCCAGCACTTCCAGGAGGAGTGTGCCTGCAGAGCACTCTGAGTGCTGTCACACCCACCTGGCTTTCAAAAACCTCCAGTCCACTGCAGACACCCTTTGTGAGAGAGCAGCAGGAGGCAAGATCAGTAACATAAGTCACCCTCTGATTTCCTCTTTCTCTCCCTGAAGAGATCATTCTTGCCAAGAAAAGTACTTTGTGGGAGCTGAGTATTTACTGCTCTTTCAAGATCCAATTCTACTTCAGCTGACCCCGTTTACACACTCCTTCTCATACCCACTTATCTGGCAAATTTCCCAAATTCTGTTGCAGGAGAATAAAGTCATCAGTTCCACTTGACTGTGCAATTGTTGGAAATCTGCAAAAATGCACACAGCAGTGGACAAAAGAAAGGGTGAGAAGAGAATTGAGGTTCAGAACATTTCATGAAAGGCCTCCACCACTTAGTGTCACTACTAACTCTACAACCTGAGGCAATTTATTAAGAGTTTGGAAAAGTGGCTCAAAGAGCTGGATGTGGAGATTTCCATTAGAAATAGATGACTACTTTAAAGGTTGCAATTGGATTCTAAAGAACAGGCTAGATGAAAATTGTGAGAGGTGAATAGCTACTGAATAATGTGGGCTGGGGGAGGGGAAGAAAATTGCCACCTACTTGAAATAAATGGCTCTTCTAAAATAATGGGGTTTAAACTTTAAAATTGTTTTGTTCCGTGACACGCAGAAGGATGTATTTATAGTTATTTTCAACTTCTCCAAACAGGCAACATTTGCCTGGAAAATAATTTTCATATAAAAATATGACAATGTAATTATCCTCTCTGGTATTTTCTACCTCTTGATGCTTTATTTATAATAATCTTTCATATTTTTCAGCAGTTTTAGCTATCTATATGAATTCCATCTGTGTTACAAGACAAAGAGGACGTTAATAGGAACTGAGTCACTCCTCCCTCTTTCCACTAACTTTTCCTTTAAATTGATGAAATGAATGCTTGCCAGAAATAAAAAAGGTTGTGATTGGCTAATATAACTAATGATAATTCTGTTGATACTGACTTACCCCAAAAGCAGGATTTTCAAGAGTCATATCTGGAGATGATGGAGTGGGTTTTTTTGTTCTCTTGCAGGCCATTTTACAGTAGAGATTTAATCCTATGTGGTACAGGGAACATTTTTTTCTGTACACCCACATTTACCCCATGTGCCTGGGTCTCACAGACTTTGGTTGCTTGCAGTGTCAGTGATTTAGGAACTCCCTGAAGCCTACATTTCTTCTTCAGCCCCATTGGATGCAGGTCAAAATATCCAGAGACATCAGACGTTCTCAAGGCACATTTCATGACCTTGAATCAACACTTTCCAGTAGAGAACTCTTGGAATCATAAACCCATGGAATAGTTACGTTTGGAAAAGCCTTCTAATGCTGAGTTCAACCATTAATCTAACACTGTCAGGTCCACAACTAAACCATGTCCCCAGATGCCACATCTACACATTTTTTAACACTTCCAGTGACAATTCTTCTGGACAATACTTGACCAGCTGAAGTACACAGCTTGTCTTCCTGTTTCATATCCTGCCCCCTCAGGGCTGGTAAAAGATATTCAAACTACTGGTTATTTACAAATCTCCTCCCTTAATAAGTAGCATAAATCCTATCTGTTCAGAAATGGGGTCTCAGCAGTAAAATACTAATATCCTCATCACTGGGAGTATGCAGGTCTGTGTCAAAAGGGCTGAATATGAAATTTTGGGTTGTGGACTGGAAAGATAGGAACCAGTCTACTACCTGGTTCATTGATAATTGCTTAGAAAGGATAAAGGATGGGCTAAAAGAAGACTATTCTATACTTTTCTTTTTTTTTCCACAAATCCAATCAAATTCTTACCCTCAATTTCTAGTCAGCTTGAGGCTTCAGGTATAATTAGCCATGTCTCACCTATCTGAGTTTCTCATGATAATGATGCTGTGCCGCTGAGCCTTTTTTAA
>WBNO01029493.1:154186-280984 GCA_013400575.1 Peucedramus taeniatus | reverse complement strand
CCTTCCACCAAGCTAAATGTGTGCATGTGGATTTAAAATATCTTTGCAAAGATGTTTTTGATTCAAAACCTGAATGACATAAGGTGTCCTTCTTTATTATTCTAGAGGTTAAACAGAGCTTTTTAGTGTAAATTTAAGGTTTTCTAGATAAGCTATTTGAAATTTTAAGGCCAGAAAAAAGAATATATAATATATATAATGTGATATATAATATAATATATTTGTGGCAGTTGGTACAAGCTTTCCAGCTATTAATTGTTTTCTGCTTAACCTGTGTAACAGAGGGAAACTAGCTGGCTTTTTCAAACTCTTGTCATTGGGGCCCAAAAGTTTTGGGGCCCAAATTCAGCAGCTTTGTGGTCAGGATGTGTGCAAGAGTATGAGCATACTCAAAGAATTTAAAGAGCAATCTATTATGATTTTTAAAAGGAGGTGTTGGATAAATCCAGTGTATCTTATTCGAGTACACACCTCTCTGAAGCCAGAAGATTGATTGTATGAGCAGAAAATGGTTGAATATATACAAAATATCATGTAAAGTTACAAGGCTAAACAGAGGAATTAGAATAACTCCAAAATATGCAGACCTCCAGTCATTTTGGGCAGCCTGAGTCTAGTCATTGCAGCAAAGAAATTAGCTTTCATCTCAGCTGTTGAGCTAAAGTTAGTCAAATGCTCGTAGTTAATGAATGCACTGAAAAAAAACCCCCAACAAACTACAGCTTTTTAAAGAAACAGTTTAGCTAAAAATGTGCCAGATGTTCAGACTAAAATACCAGTTATCCAATTTTCTTGTGAAAAGTTAATCTCCTCTTAGATTTAAACCATGCTGTGTTATGTGAGGTTATACTGGAGCAAAACATGAAGGAGTGGAGAATGCCATATTGTCAGCAATACAATGGAATAGCTTATATTTGAATGGAGAAACACATCTCCAGATGTGTGCCAGGAAGATTTGCACATTTTATGTTTCATTGGGAAAGTCGACCAGATTTCACAAGCTGTGCTATTGAAGAACGAATTAACATGGACTGGGGCCAGTGCCATAATATTATTCCTCAAAGTACAGCTTATGTATTAATTAACATTTGTAAGGCACTTTGAGGTGCTGGATGAAAGGCACATAGAGTACAAAGTTGTTGCTATGATTAATTAGTTATCACACTGGACATGTGAAGGGCTATGTTAAAGTGTTGCAAACTATTATTTATTAATTGTTGCTTTTGCCAGTGGCCACCTTTGTTCTGTCCTTGACAAACTGTGTTACTGCTCTTATTATGCACATTCCTTGGGCTGGAAGGGAAGGCTCTGACCTGTATGGCAAAGGCCAAGGCTTTCATCAAGCAATACCTGCAGGAAAGCAGTATCCTCTAGTTACTGCTAAGATATCTGACCTTGGTGTAAAGACTTTAATACCACATCCCTAATGACTTGGTTAATCACCAGCACTATTAAAAATGCATGGCATGGATTTTGCCTGTCTAAAACATGTTGTCTTAGCATCCTATTACTTGTTTGTCTGTAGTGCTTACTGTAATATCCAGTCCAAATACAGGAACCAAATTTTCCAATTTTTCAAGTGGATCCTCATGTGAATGCAGCTGTCATCAAGAACATAATAACTTTGTGCATAGAGATTGGATCTCACCATTAACAGGGTGCATCTTCAATAAAATACAGCCCATTCCTATGACCTTTGATTTCCACACTAGAAAACATCTCAGTAACTCAGTTCAGCAGGTTTTCTTAGTTTTCCAGGAAACTAGATTACAGAAAGAAAAGCCCAGTCCATGGTCCTACTAGGCTGATATATTTATGTAAAGAACTTTAGGAGAAACCAAATCCAGACTGTGGCTTGGTGTTTTCAGGACTATGAAGCAAATACTTGTTTTATCCAGCATCATTGCAAGCTGAGAATGGGCCTTTGCTTCTCTTTCTCTCTTTTTCTGCACTTTGAATAATGAGAGTAGAAAACCTGTATGCACTAAGATCATTACTACATGGGGGAAAAAGCAAAGGAAAGGCAAGGACCTTTTGTTTCTATTTCGCCTCCTTTCAGGCAGAGAGTTCTGTGAATTGTCCCAAGGAGCTCCAGTGCCTGCAGGTCACTCCATTCCTCTCCTACTCTGCATTAGAGAGCATTTTTTAATAGTGAGCTGCAAAATTTTCTTGATACTTTTCCAAGCAGGAATATTTCATGGACCTGAAAATTCCCTACCTTGTACTTGATTTGCTGTTATATGGAAACAGCTTTAGTTCTTTCATTTTATCTGCACAAATCACAATTTCTAGGTCCCTGAGTGTTTTGGTTGTTGAGTTCCCACCTTGCTCCACATCTGAGCAGAGAGCTGTAGCGTAGAGTACCAGTAGCCCTGGCAGGGGTGGATGGAGGGGGAAGTAACTTTCTTTTCTTTGCATGATGCTCCTTCTGGCTTCTCAAACTGATGATTGCCCACTTTAAAACAGCAGACCACTGTTCAGATTCCCCTTCAGCCTGTCACTTGCCAGGTTTTCTCCTCTGTGTCTGTCACTGTCATATGTCAACCATCTTGTCCTTCTGGAGTTCATGACAATAGCAAAATAATAAAGATGCTGTGTAACAGTAAGTCTTTCTTTTGAATGACATCTTAGTTTTCTCATGTTTTCACCCAACAGAATGAGAAAAAATTTTCTTGTGGTATTGAGTATCTAGTAGACTGTGGCAGCAACAGGTATAAAAAAATTACATAGCATTGTTTTTGTCTTAAGTAACTTATTATTAATGTACTGGGTCATTTGACTTCTACATTTATTTAGACTTTAAACAACTTTAACAGTATTACTTTTATTAAAAGGGGAACCATAAACTAGATTTCTATAAGAATGGCCATCTCATTGCCTTTGACTGTGCCAGCTGCTGATAGTTAACAGAAGAGGTAGGGTTTTCATTTTCTTCCATTGATAAATGAGACTGGCATAAATGATTAGATGGCATTAATATTTCCTAATGGCTGAAAGAACCTTTTCTGATCAATTTTGTCAGTACAGTTGTCTCTTTAATTTTGGCATTGTGTTATTGCTGCATAATAATTTCACAGGCCAGGTCCTAATCTTTGTTGTTGCAATCGATGAACTCCTAGTTCAGATGAACTCCTAATTTATTGCAGTTCTTTGGTTGTTAACCTGGTACCACATGGCTGGACCTCTTATGAGTTCCAGACACAAGATTTTTAGAGTACCTATTCTGTGACTTAAGAAAGTAAAATGGAAAAAATATACCAGTTCTCAAAGAAGACTTGTCTGAGACATGAATACCATGTCACTTATTATGCTCTGCATTTCTAGAAATGACCAGAATACATTTTGTTGTCTCCCATGTGCCAGGCAATAAATACACTACAATGAATTTAAAAAAAAAATGTTTCTTTAAAAGTAATTTGTCTTGTTGTTTGCAGATTCCCTTGGCCTCTTTTGAACACATTGATCTTCATAGTTAAAAGCTACTTACCTAACCTATAAGTCTTGGACAAACTGTGTGACTCCTGCGTATAGATCAGTAAGGAAGATGCACATAGAACACAGAATAATGAGAGGGAGTATCATTAGGGAGACCATGAGAGAGAGAGGGGAGTACTACAAAGATTTTTACTGGCAGCTATTTCAGTCATGATCCCATAGTATCTGGTAATTACCATGTGTACACCAGATATTATAAATAGAGAAGAGAAGAGAAGAGAAGAGAAGAGAAGAGAAGAGAAGAGAAGAGAAGAGAAGAGAAGAGAAGAGAAGAGAAGAGAGAGAGAAAAAAGCAATGTTAAAATATTAAATAATGGTATAATTCATTAATTGCAATTGATGAATTTGATCATGCCTACAAACACCTTTAATTCCTTAAAAGTTGTTACACAGACAGATGGAAAAACTCAACCTGTGGAAATGGAGAAAATTCTTGGATTGCCTCACCCTTGCATATATCTTCAAAAGCTACTTCTAATCTCACACAGGCTGTTAATGTGGAGATAGTAGCAGTTATGAAACCTGGGCTGGATTCCAGATATGTGGTATCCAAGTGTAGAATGAAAAGGAAATCAATAGTCACTCTTCAAGGAAAGTTATGCCAGAATTGCCTGGTATGGTCTATATTAATCAAAGCCATAACAGCTTTTTTTCATTAGTAGAGCATTAACAAGTAAACAACACTCCTGTTTTGTTATTTAGTTACACTAACCTTTTTCAACAGCTAGGCCTAGTGATAAGTTTGGATTTTCTCTGTTTATAGAAAATTGGTACATCAGCAGATTGAGTACAACTCAATATTTATGGAGTGCTGGCTTTCTGGAAATGGAGGAAACTGTTATTACTAGAAGAGTTCATTAAAATGTAAACAAGAGTGAGGAGACAGCAATGACAATAATTATTTAAATATTTATGTTTATTTTTTTTGCTATTGTCTGATTATGCTACAATGTCATGGCTATGACATGAAAGTGGGAGTTGTTTTGGGCAGTTTTCTGCTGACTGCCTGAAAGGAGGTGAATGCCAGCAGAGTGTAACATCTCTGATTCACTGGTACATCAGTATACAGATGTGCTGGAGCAAGACCTGTCTTCTGATTATGATATATCATTGTATTAAAACTAGAACCATTCTATTATTCTGGTATCTATTGTGGTATTTTAAAGAAGATATTACAATGGAGAGGCTGAATAATATGTTTTGTAAATGACTGGGTGAATTCCTCTCAAGTTGAGCACTTTAAAGTTACTTTGATTTAATTGACTAATAGCTGATGTTTTCTGAATATTAAATAGATATGTATATTTTAGCTGTTACCAAGCCTAAAATGACATTTATTAGAAGATGACAAACTACTTGGCCCATTGCAGTAAAAAAAAAAAGGAACAAAACTTGCTTTACAATTTGTCATCTGGGGAAGTGGGAGAGAACTTATTCGTAAGTAAATAGTGAGCCACATATATTTTACCTATTGTTTTTAGTGTTGCTTAAGCCTTTGTGAGGAAGGATTTGAATGAGCAGAAGATGGCAGAATAGCATGGATAAGAGAGACCAGAAAAATAAAACTATTCTTAGCATAAAGGGGGCAGTGTGGAAGTGACATGGCAAGGACTGGGAAAGGTGTGCAAATAATTTAGTTAAAAGTTTGTGTGTTCTTAAACCGAATTGAGGCATGAAATGAGATGTCTGTCATTCTGTATGAAAAATAGTTGTAGGATATCTCAATATTGCATTCTTCCAAGTAAGACAAATGCAGAAATTTCAGCTTTCTCAGTGTTAAAGTAGAGCTCCTGTCTGCTTCTCTAAGAATTCCAGTTGTCCTGTGGTTCTTTCCCTCTTTGGCAGGGCTTGTCTTGGTGCAAGTGGCCAAGGGCTTTTATCCTGATCTGCAGAATGATTCCTGTGACAGGGAGCTCTTGCCTCAGGATTCTAGAGCTTTCACTGAATTTCTTTGTATGAGCTTTCAAAGTGCTCATGGATGAAAAGTACTATGCAAGTGCAAAAGGTTAATAATTAAGACTGTGTTAGTGTGTAGTGATAGTTATGTTAGTGTGCATAATGCTGTGTACCACAGGAATCCCTCTTTTCAGCTGACTCATCTATCTATCTATCTATCTATCTATCTATCTATCTATCTATCTATCTATCTATCTATCTATCTATCTATCTATCTATCTAATCCATCTACCTACCTACCTACCTATCTTTTCAACCTGTGTTAGTTATGCAATTCATAAGCAAAACTGTGCAATTATCACAGCATAGGCCATCCTATTAAGATGAATAATTAACTGAATTTTATTTTAATTTAAATTTAAGGAATCATAATGAATTTTGGTTCATTTAAGCCATCCTGAAAACTCAACACAAATGTCATGTTTCCTAAGTGGTCACCATGAAAGGAGCAGGAACATAGGGTACTGCAAAGGGCTCAAAGCAATCCTCAGCTGTGTGGTTGTTACTGATCTCCAACAATGTGCTGTTAAACCACTCTGGGATAGGTTTTAAGAGAGGACATTAAAACAGAGTAAGGATAAACAACTAGAAAAATATCAATTTTCTGCTGGTGGTGTAAAAGAAGCAAGTGATTATTTAAAGTAATACATAATTTAGTCTAATTCCTATATTCAGAAATAGAGCTGTTTTTAAGTCCTGAAGACATTTAACATTGCACACAGAAGCTTCACAGTATTAAAGATTTAAAGATCCACACCCTCACACAACTGGCCCATCAACTCCCTGGGCTGCTCATGTGCATAAGGCTGAATGGGGTTGGGTCCTCAGCATGTTCATCTGCCCCTTAGTTGAAGTGTTCTTAATTATTAGATAGAGAACCTTACTTTGACACTGAGAGTCATGACTGGCTCAAAGGAATTTGAGTACATTTCAGGTAAACTAAAGTGTATAAAAAAGTTACTCAACAGAACTCCTGTAAGTCAGTGCAGCTCAAGACTGAACTGTGTTTAGAAATATTGATGTTGTCTTAACCACATTAGAAACTGAAAAATGTAAAGAAGGTCCTAAAGTTAACAGCTGAAGTATTTTCTGAGTGATATTTTACTGCAAAGTCTCTGAATGGTTTTACTATTACAGTTACTTAGACTGAATAATTTTGAACTTATGTATGGACGAAGACTGAGATGAATGAATGAAATAATGATTGCATCTGCCTAGTGAGTTTGGTTTTATTTTGTAAGAGAAATTGAGGGGATAACTGAGCAGTGCTGAAGAACCTGCTTAACCTAAGGGCATGCTCACAGCTTGAAGAGTCCTTAGACAGATATCTTCAGATCTGGTTAGGGATCAAAGCAAACCCTGGTAACCCCAGCACATTCAGAGTGAAATGAGGGAGGGACAAGAGAATGTTGCCAAAAGAGAAAATCTGAATTCTGGCAATTCTGAATCTTAAATGTAGGTGGAAGATTGTAGATAAGAAGCAGGTGTGGTAGGAATCAAGTGAATCCTCCTACTCCCAAAACAGAGTGGAGGAAATCACATGTCATGGACTCTGTATGCCTGTGGTGCCAGAAAGAAGAGGGTGGGGTTAGCTCTTCCTCTTTGTATCTAATTTTTCCTTTTTTCAGCTTTCTTGCCTTTGATTTTGGCTGCTCTTTGCTGATAACCAAATTCTCCAGGAACTTCCAGTATCTCACAGCTGAAAGACCACTGTTTCTGTTCCTGTCTCTTTTTGTGGATCTGTACAAAAAATCAGTTCTTGGTTTGTTCACCAAGATAGACAATAAAAATTATAACAATGATAATGATAACAAAAATTCCTGGAAATTATTAAATTACAGTTTTTCTTTACCAACATGAATTGTTGCCATTTGTCAGGTGATATTATCCTTTTGTTCCAAACATTTCAAACCATTTTTCTGTAAACATTTTTTTATCCAGTGACATCGTAGTTAAGTAAGTTGCTCTGGATTACAGAAGTTTCTTTCCCTTTCTGCCTAATGGGGAACAGAATCTTTTAAGAGAGCATGCAGCTGCCCTCACTGGGATGGAGTCTGGGCTCCTTTGATTGTCCTCAGTCCATCCTTTTGTTGTTCTGTCACTTTGCAGAATCCCTACTATTCAGCAACTTCAACATCCATCTTGTCAGCAACCAGGTAATGGAGTAATTTTCTCTGTACTCCCTCATCTTTCACTCATGGTGAATGAATGTATTTCTTACAGAGTGAAATTGCACTGTGTGAGAGGCTGCTGCATCCCTCCCTCCTTCCCTCCCTCCCTGCTTGGTACACCCCCGAGTGCTCCAGGGCAAGGCACTTCCAGAAATGTTGGTTCAGATATCATCAGCCAGAAAAGGCAACTGATCCCACACAACCAGGGTGAGTATTCTGACAGCCAAATTTTTGGTGATAGGGGATTGACACTACCACTTCCTCAGGCAGTTTTATGAATCTGCTCCCCCTGTGCCCCTGCTAATTCTCTCCAGATGAAGCCAGTTGGCCACTTAACAGTTTCGGAATGACTAAAGCAGCAATTCTCAGCCACCCTCCTCCACTCTACTGCTGAGCTCGCTCCTTGGTCATCTTGTTTCTCTATCATGTCTCTAAATTCTTTCTTCCTCCTCTGTATATTCCCTTTTCCTGGCTACATTCTTCCCCATTTATGTGCTCTTTTGAGTTGCCTGTACACCCCTTCTTTCCAATGTGACTCTACTCTTTTCTTTGAATTCCCATTTCCATGGCCCAAGTCACTAAGACACACACAGCTCTTCGTGGTTGTGTCGTTATACCTGAGAGATCACCAAATGAATGACTTTAGTGACAGGAAACATGGAATGTAGGCCACTTAGTTACATTCAGCTGGGAAGAACTTTTTCCTGTCAAGATTGCATTGTTTTGCATTTAGCTAACACCATGTCTGCCTGGCTTTGAGATGATAGTGCAGTAATTGTGCACTCAGTGGCTCTTTAGTGTTCTTCCTGGACATGGAATCTGTGGGAAGACACAGCTTGACATTTAATTCCTTCCCTTGTCTTCTCAGAGTGGTTTTTGAATGCAGTCACACAATTTCAGTGTACTAGTAAGAACAAGTCAAAGATACCTCAAGGTTATCCCATTAAACTCTGGGTGCTCAGATTGCCCAGACCTATCTCTGTTTCAGGTGTTTTATAGTATTTTCTGAACTCATGCTGTCTCAAGCTGCACCAAGGGAAATATAGATTGGATATTAGGAAAAAAAATTTCACAGAAAGGATGATAAAGTTCTGGAATGCTCTGCCTAGGGAGGTGGAGTCACCATCCCTGAATGTGTTTAGCAAAGCCTGGATGTGGCACTGGGTGCTGTGCTCAGGTGCTGCACTCATGAACCATGAGATGTTTACCACCAGCTGGCAACAAAAAGTTGGCATCAAAATGATACGAGACTTTCCAATAAATTTCTGAATTGTCTTTAAAATGTTGCTTTAAAATTGGTTCTAAATTTGGGTTTAGGAGATCAAGGGTAAAACATCTATTTTGAGCTCACATCACAGTTACTATGTGGTTTTAGAAAATAAAACAAAGGTTCAACTTGAAATTATTCTCCTTTAATCTGTGTCAGCAGTAAGGGATCAATACCAAGTTGTACAAAGCAAGAAGAACCATTATCTTGCTATAGATGTATAATCTGATCTTGTAGTGATACCCTCCCATCTACAGCATATATTGAAGGTGTTAAAGGTGAGCAAGCAGAGCTCAAGTCTGCTAGACTTTCTCCATTCATTTCATTAATTAGCTCCTGTAGGCTGACATTATTTTGCTTTTGTATTTGAACAGAAAAAAAACTGTAGGGTATATATTATAATATGTGCTATAAGAATGAATGAATCAAATTAAAAATTTGTTTCACTTTCTTTGCTTTCTAGGTACCCTAACCACCAATCTATTTTAAATGAGATTACCAAGCTTGAAGCGAGAATTTTACTGAATAATACAGGCTTCCCCTATTCCCTTGGTGTTAAGTGTCCAGGGCTTCTTAGTCTCACATATCTGAAAGTTTTAGTTTTACTGGCCACCGGAATAAAATTTGATTTAATGGGTTTTACACAGCCTCACTTCTATAAGGCATTCAGAAGACTGGAGTCTTAAAATGAATTTATAAATGAGCACCATTTCTATGGGAAGCAGATTTGGGGTACACTTTTCTTTTGGCAAAAGTATGCCTGTCCACTTTTCACACACCTCATGTATGAATTGTACATTTGCCTTAAATGAGTTTTAAAAAAGATAGATTTTTAAATACAAGAACAAAACTCTCAGAAGGAGCTTTAGACTTCATTTGGTATTTCCCCTATTTGTTGCACAACTAAAATAATGACATGAAATTATTTAGCACTGAGATTACTGCAAACAATAGAAGGAGATTGTTTATCTGCTTTTTTCCACAATGAAATGTGAATTCTATGCAGTTGACTACTCTGGTGTTAATAGCCATGAAATCACTTCTCCCTTAGTTTATTCAAGGGAATTTTTTCTGGTTTAAAATTNTTCAGCCTCCCCCCCCCCCAGTTTAAAAGTAATATATATATTTGATACATTCATAGCCAGTAAACAGTTTTTATTCAACAGGAACAAAGCCAACAGAAGTAATTTGCATTATATTGAGTGATTGCTGCTGTGTCTGAAGATTCTGCCTCCGTTTCTTTTCTCATCTCCCTCTTCCCTGTGCCCTGTCTCTGTCAAAGGCCAGAAGCAGATGCTGAGGGAAGAGAGAAAATGCAGACAAGCACAGGTGCTACCCCCAGAGATGTCCTCCTGCCTCTACTGTTTGCAGTTTCCACCATCCTCCCCTTTGGGACCTTCTCTGCAGAATTAATGCTGCACACTGCCAACTCTATCCCTCTCTTCCTATGAATTCTCTTATATAACTGGATAATTTTTGTGACCCCAAATGAGACAACTGTAATTTTATGAGCTTGATCTGGTTAGCACTCATGAATTTACTCCTGGGACCTTTCTAGCATCCTGGTATAATCTGATGACCATTAGGAGGAGCATTTGTTGCTTGGACTGACTTGCCAGGCATGGTAGAGACACAAATCCTAGCTAGATGATCTGAATGCTCATCTCTCTTTTGTTTAAAGTATTTAGCCAACTCAATTCTGCTACTGAAGAAAACTGAAAACGCACCAGTTCCCTGTCATCAAATGAAGATGAATGCATTTGCCTGTCATAAGGCAAAAAACTTCAAGCAGGGTGTTACTGTAAGCTGCTGCTGGTGGCAGACCACATGAGAGACTTCTTCCTCTATAATTTTTATCTTTTTCTCTATGTTAGTTCCACTTATCAGTGAAAGAAAATGTGGGGGTGGTGCTGGTGGGCATTTCAACAGGGGCACCATAGGCCTTGCTGCAGTAACTGATCTGTGTGATCCTCCAGAGAGGGAGCTGCATCAGGGCAGCAGAGCTCCTCCTAAGACTCTCTTTGTTACATCCAGACTTAGAGCTCCTGCTCTGTGTATGAATGTCAGTGTGCACAGGTCTGAGGCACACCTGAGGCCCAGAATCTGCACAGAGCCTTGTAATTCTCAGATACAATCTCCAGTTCACTGCAATGGAATTTGCAAGGCAAGTAGCAAAGGGTGGCTTAGTCTCATCTTGTACTAAGTATGTGCTGCCAAGGGAGGAATGGAGGACAAGCATTGCTCTTTAAGCCAAGAGATTATGTCCTGGCTAACTGCATTTAATCAAAGTTCAACATTGCTTAAAATGGAAAAAGCCCCTTTGTGCCAGGGAGATGGTATCATATCTCCTGGTACGTATCGAATCCTAATGCTGGGTCCCTTGTTTTTTGTTTCAAATTGCTAATGAAATCAAAGCTTATGCTGGGCCTATCCAGGGAGTGGCTTATTTTGTGTAGCTGAAGAACAATCACAAGACAATTTTCTAAAAACAATAGGAGATGAAAGAGGAAGTTTAAACCACTTGCCAGTTGAGAAAACACAATTGTGCTGATTCACATGTACAGAATGATAGGGGTTTTTTCCCAGTTGTTCTCAGATTGCCAAGATTGTATTAATATGAGAGTGCAATAGGACACTCCCAGATGCAGGCCCAGTAATAAAACACAAATTCTTTAACTATAATTATCTCTTCAAATTTCATCTTAGGTTTCAGTTTTTAGCTTCCCTTCCTGCCATTCAACAAATACTCTGGTGTTATTCAATGATGCTAGGGCAGAAATACCACATTTACTGGCAGACCACAAATTTTGAAGGAGTATATCAACAATAGCATAGATACCATTCATAGTTCAGAAATTCACCCTGTGCAGGATGTGAATGTTTTGCTGAAATCACCTGTTAGCTAGGTAAATCAAAAACTGCAGCTGTGAACAGAGAGGGGGATGTTTTGGCCTTTGTAAGTTAGCTCTTGAGTCCTCTGTAAAAGCAACTGCTGGCCAACCCTTGCCCTTTTAACCTAAGGAGATATGTCACAAAAAGAGAGTTCAAGATGTAATAAAAGTAGCACTTTCTGTATGAGATGTACCCTCCATAAAAGAGGAACTTCAGGCATTTTTCCCATCCAATTTCATAATACTGAATAAGAGGAAAAAAGATTTCAAATACATGACTTATATAAAGTAATTGATATGATGTATAAGCTTTTAAGAAGCATTAATTGGCTGCATGGGATTCAATGTGTTTGGAAGGAAAAGCAGTCACCTACATTGTGATTTGCCTTTGTTGAAATAAAAGGTAAAACTCCTGTTCACTTTACAGGGCACTACTGTTTAGTTTGATTGAAGCACTTGGTATTACTGGTGCAGTCCTGAGAAACAATAAAGAACAAGAATGCAAAATGTGTCCTGTTTGCCAGAAATGGCAAGGCTGACAGCAGTCCTGAGGAGCAGCTGAGTTACTTCAGCAATGGTGATTGTCTCCATGCAGGACAAAGCACCTCTTGAACATCCTCTGAGTAAGGAAGGGAGTCTCTTTTTGTACAGACACTCTCTTGTTTTGTACAGACACTCTCTTGTTTTGTACAGACACTCTCTTGGTCAGCTCTCATGTCTTGCACATCCATTTCACCCCCTTCCCTAGGTGCCAGAACATGAACTCATTATAATAGCTGTTATTTGCACAGGTCTCACAGAGTCTAGGATTGATACCATAGTGCAGTTTAGTGGATAGTTCTTTGACTTTTCAACAACCATTTTGGGATGTAAGAATGGGCACAGACCCTAAACCTGTCCCTGAAGGAATCCTCTCTGTCTGTCGTGTGCTTTCACAGTGGGATGGGTGCATTTGGCTTTCTCTCAGTGCCTGGGAATGTGGGAAGAAGAGTGACAGAACACACTGTACTGTGCAGGGCAGCATTAAGGGAATCTGCTCCCAGTCCAAAAGACCAGAAAAAACAGGTTCACATCCAACCAAACAGGCCCAATGTGTAAAGCTTCAAAGTGATTACTGGCTGTCATTAATATTTTAAATTTAGCTTAGTGGCTCCTTATTTTTCACTGAACTTTCTCATCACTCTCTGTGATCCATCATTTTCACAGATGGATCATGGCAGTAATCATTTGTAAAAACCCCAGCTCTCAGACTTCTCATTCCTTACAGTGAACTCAAATTCTTAAAACACATAATTTGGGGGGAAAGGGGTGGGGGGATGTGTGTGTTCTGATTTTATTCAAATTACCAAGAAAATTAGAAAAAAATCTGAAGTATTTGTTCATCTCTTTCTGAAAAAGTCAGGTTTTATAGCTTACTACTCTACTGTTTCTGCACCTGTGAGTTTTTAAATAGCCTTACATGTTGTGTGCTTGACCTGCACCTCATTGCAATCTGCATGTGTGCTGATTAAAAATACAGACTGTGACCTATCAGTTTAGATCTTTGTTTGCATGTGTATATATACCTCTAATGTTTTTTTTTGAAAGATAGATGTTAATTATTTTTAATTGGTTAAAAATTAAAATTTCTCCATGTGAAAATCAGGCTTTAAAAATATGAGCTTTCTCGTTTATTATTGTTTTCTTTTCATGTTATACTATGCATGCAGAGATGTGGAAGAAAAAGGGGGTAGGAGAGATCAAAAAATTAAGCAACAAAAGTCAATAATACCAAAATGATTAATTGACTTTAAACACTTAAATTGTAAATAATTCTATTGTAGCTTTATGTAAAATATTCAATTTAAATTTAAAATTAAATAATAATTTATTGACACTTTTTGACAAGTTCTTAATAATGTGCATATAGTATTTTAAAGTATTATTTTAAAATAGCCCTATTTTGACACTTATTTGAATTGTATCACTGAACATCAGAACATCTCAACAATTAATGAAAATCTACAGAGACTGGAAGATGGGACTGAAATAATCCTTTCTAAGCCATTGTATTAGTTTCCATGGGGATTAGCAACAAAAATACTGGCAGTGAACCTGCTGGGGAGTTTATGGCAAACATATTTTTAAAAGTTTTTAAAAAATTTATTTTAGTGTAATTTCAAAAGCCAAGCATAAAAAGACACATTTTGTGAGTGCACAAATAAAAGAAACACTTGGCATTTATTTTAAGCTGCCTAAAAAGAGTTTAACAGTCACTGCAGGAAATGGAGAGCTTGTAAAGCTGCTACTTTTTTTTGTAGGCATTTGAGGGTAAGCATGAATCAGATTATACAGCACAGAATAAAAGTCTTCAGTAACTTGCAATATTTCATTCAGAAAAGATTTTTTGTTCATATCAATGGGAATTACAGAAAATCTACAAGATGTGTAATATTATAACCCTGCAATATTATACAGTCTTGTATATTATTATACCAAATACTCAGAATAGAAGAGCAATTGTATTGTTAGTTACTATTGTTCACTCAGCACACACTATTTGTGTTTAAATGCTGCCAGTTTGTACAATCTTGTGGCATAAATAGGGCCAAATTTAAGATACAGCTTTAGCAAAATGAAGATTTGGGAATATTTCATTTTTGCAGGACTTCTGTAGAATTTGGAGGATCCAGAATATCTTCTGGGAACTTAGATTCTTCCTAACATAGAAATGATGTCATTGGCTGGAGTCCTCAGAGAGGTTCAGTACTCCAAGCTCTTCTCCTGAGATTCCCTTACAGATCCCAGCTGTGCAGAGAGCTGGGAAAACAGTCTAGGACAAGTTCTAGGAGTCCTTCTTTGCCTGGAAATTTGTATCTCTCTGGGAAGACACATATATGTCACACATATTAATCAAGATTTTAAATGCAAAAAGTTATTTGCAGGACTCTTTGAATGTTCCCAGTGTGTGTTTTTCTCTATCTCTGTGCTTCACCATGTGGGCAATTTTCTTTCTTTCTTGACTGAATTCCTTCCAAATGAATGGAGCTGTCACTGGTCTTACTGTCCCTTCTTGTCCCCAGGGTTTATTCAAGATAACAAGTCCTGTACAATCTGAGTTGAAAGTTGGGAAGTGTTCTTGTCAGTCACTTGGTCTCTGGTCACAAACTTCATCTACACCCCAGGATTGAAAATCAGCAGTTACTGATTTTTTCAGGAGTCAGAAACCTGCACCTTCTCCAGGGTAAAACTGCTGTTCTGTATGTGATGCTATTTCTAAGAGAGTAGGTTTTTATAATCTCATCTAATTCTAGTATTGGCCAACTAGCCCTAATCTAGCTGGTAATTTATGTGGTATTAGGCTAGAATGTTTTATGAGGGTCTTTCAGTATGGTATCCTGAAAAAATTGCTGAAATGTATAATTAGTAAATTTTTCGGTTTTGTGTGCTTATTGTAGAATAAGATTTTTTTTTTTTTAACTAAGTAGGAAGATACCATTTTGCCAGTGAAATTCTTCGGGTAGATGCCCTGCTTTAAAATAGGATTTTTAATTGCCATTATTAAAACTGCTTGCATACATTTTGACTCTTATGAAGGTCATCCAAACAGACAGGTCTGTAGAGCAGGGCAATGCAGGCACTGTCCATGGCACTCCCCATCCTATTTGTACCTCAGCCATGCTGGGAAAGGCTGTCAGTCAGTAAGGAACTCACAGACATTGAAACCTCAGAGAAATGGAGTTTATTCAAACCAGCTGCAAAATTTGCAGCTGAACAGCAGCTTTGTGAGAGAGATGCTCAGGGGGCTCCAACTCAGCAACAGAGGGGTTTGCAATTTTTTAGGGAGTTCATCCTGTTTAAGCACTAGAACTAGAGTAACCTAAGCTCACTCAGTATTTACACAGGACCAACACCCCTGGAGACAGCTCTGTGTGTATCTATGATCAGGCACTTATAATAGGAGTATCAAGTCCAAACCTTTTGATTTTGGATAACAAGATTGTTTTTCTCACCCAGCTGGTGAGATACAGTAGTGAACAATTTCTCCTATTATGGCATAGATTCCCATGCTTGCTCTAACACTCCTTGACAAAATTGCTCTTAAAAGCCTCCAACTGGCCAGCTGGGGTGTCTGGGCTGGAAGGGAGCTGACTCCTCAACAGAAAGAACAAGCCTCTTCCAGGAGGTGATTCCAACTTCCAGGAGGTTGAACTGCCCATGGACATGTCTCTCTCTTGTCCCAGTTTTTATAAAAGTCTCCATTTTAGAATGACTCTTTTTGTAGTAAAAGCAAAGACAGAGCAGTTGTGCAGCCTGGGCTTTAATCATAATGGTTTTCTGTTTAGAAAAATCAGTTGTCATGTGTGCATTTCATGTCACTTTTTTGGTTTTCTGCCTTGTTTTCTTTTTTATAAGTAGTGGATGATGATCTCAGAATGGTGGCGTTCAAAGTGTGAAGATATTTCAGTTTCTTGGATGAAAGATCCTATATAATCATAAAGGATTGTATTTAGCAGCTAAAGTCTACAGTTAGGAAAAACTTCATTTAAACTTTCATTTGTGCAGTTTCATATAGCTACCTTCAAAGGCAGCTTCTTCACCATTGATTTTATCTGAATTTGATCAAATCCCAAGTGGTAAGCAAGCTATGAACACCTATGTTTTCATTCTTTTCTTAGATGCATCTTAGCTTTCCAAACTTTGGTGATCTGAAAAGTGAAGATGTAATTCTCTAAGTAAAAGGACTTCAAGTTCCCATGAGGTCTGGAAACTGGAAACTATGCAATATTCCAGCCTATTTGCAAGACACTTAGGAAGATATTCAAAACTTCAGTAAAATTTCTTTTTATGATCTGCTCTCTGTCTTCACCTCAAGCCTTATTTCTCAAATTCTCATGCAGTAAGTCCTGCTGCCCTTGGTTCACTCTGCTGGAATTGGCCAAATTGCCACTCACAGCAATGGTCCTGCTTGCAGCAGGGCTGAGGGGCAGTGTCAAAGCCAGAGAGAGATCTGGTTTGCAATGACATTTTTATGGACTGTCTCACTTTATGACAGTAAGTCACACTGCTTGGGCTCTCCAGATGTGTGCAGATGTGTATTGTACATTCTTGCATATATTTGTATGGCAATTTGACTGGGTTGCAGTGAGTTTGGCAGTGGGGTTGCTGTCATGGTTGTTAGGTGAAATGTTGTTTCTCTCAGCAAACCCCAGTACTTCAGGAAGCATAGATTTCCCCTGACTAAGGTTCTAGGACTAGGGAAAAAAAGAACAACAATGCTGAGAAATGCCTGAGTACTGGTTTAGATCAGTGCAATGTTCTTTAATTTTCTGGTCTAATCCAGGAGAGGGAGCTAACTTTCTAGCCATCACATCTGGCACACTGTGCTGGAGCAGTTTTTTTTCACAGCTGATATCCCATGTCTAAATGATTATTCACATTTGCTGTCCCTGAAGGACAGTCATCTTGGGAGTGCAAAACCACCCTCTCAAAACATTGGTTAGTTCTGTTCAGTGCAGTAAATATAATTTCATGACATATTCTTGACAGGGGAGTATTTATTGTTAATGTATTTTACTATAATTTAAACACTGTTGCACACTGTTTGCTCTCTTCACCCACTCTTCTGCCTTTTGCCTATTAAGGAATATTAAGAGCATCTAATTTCAGTTTCTCCACTGCAGCAAACGTTGCTCTCTGTGGCACTGTGGGAAAGCAGGGCAGCAAACACCCCCCAGCACTGTCAGCAGGTGTGTGTGCAAGCCCCTGTGCTGCTAGGCTGCTGCCAGCCCTGCTTGGTGCCCAGGCACAGAGGGAATTGTGCATGAAGCAAGGAGCAGGCACACCAATCCTTTCCAGAGAAGGGAGCTGGGAAGCAGCTTATGGAGCCCAGCTCCAGGAGCATGTCCATGCCACTGCTCCCTGCTCCTCTGAGCAGCTCCTGCCTGCAAAGCTGCTGTCCTGCTCAGCCCTACTGCAGCACCCAGCCTGGCCTGACACAGGACAAAACAAGCCCTGTTTGTTGGGACAAGTTAATGAGTTAGAGAGGAGCACAAAAGAAAGAAGGGAGACAGGCCTGGGTGTTTTATGGGTCCACAGAGGGAAATGTGCAGGCAGTTGTGCAGAACATCTGCCTTGGGCTGTCCTAGGGAATCACTGGCCCCCAGGCACCTCCCCCAGGCACAGATCCCCAGAACATGGGAATGCAGGAGGCTGACCTTGCTGTCTGTGTGTGGGGCACTCTGCTGGGTGCTGGCCCGGGCATTTATCTCTGGCCTTGGCACCCCAGCTCCCTCCTGGGCCAGGAATACCTGCTGAGGCAGCAATCCCATGGTCGTCTTTCTCTCTCTTCTCTTTCTCCCTTATTGCTCCTTTTTCTTCCCATTTCCTGTCTCTCACACACAAGCTGTAGTTGTTAAACAGACAACTTTGAAAATCTACTATTCCTGTAATAGAAAAGTTCAGACACTAGAAACAAAATGCAAAGAAAACTAAAGCACTGGGTTTTTTTTTTTTTTTTTTTTTTTGTGCATGTCTGGATTACTTGATGAGTTTTATAACTTTGTGATTTTGGGTGCTTGAGGCTGGAGAAAAGTTGAACTGAGAAAAGTAGCCTTGAAACACTCTGCTCTCTGCACAGAGCTCAGCATCTCTGAAGACATGAGCAACTGAGTGCACAGCAGATGGAATCATTTTTCTGTGTTAGTTATTTTAATACAAAGGAACATGGGGAAATTAATAAGGAAAAAAATCAATTTACCACATATTTAAATTGAACAGAACATGACAGTTCCAGGGAAAGGGAAAGAACTTTTTAAGCCTTTGAACATTTTTCATGTTTGTTTCATAATAGGCTGATGTTAGTAAACAAGTAAAGCCAAAAACAACATAAATTCTCCATGTCATGTTATCTAGCAACAGATTTTGATCCAGTTAATGAGGAATTAAGTAAACACTTAAGTAAGTAGGTAAAAGTAAGCAAGTTTCTCAAGTGGGGACCTGAATATAGCAGTGTAGTAGTATATTGGCACAGATGTGTGCATAAATTACATTATGTAAACTTGAACTATCTATGGTGGGAAAATGAAAAGGAGAGCCATCAGTGCTCTCCACATCTTGAAGTGATCCAACTTGTGACAGTAGTCAGTTTGAAAGCACATCCCATGTCACTGGAAAATACTCAGTAATGCTGTAATAGTCCTCTTGAAAAGTGTAGCCATGAAGATTGGCCCTTTAAAACTTAGTGGATGTAATTGCAGCAAAAACACAGTTTATTGAGCTAAGTAGACCACTTTTTCTATTATCCATAAAGCTTGAGCATTTTTTGGAGTTATTTATTTGGAATTAATGAATAGGCTGTGCAAGTGTATTTCAACCTTGAGAACTATCTGCCATGGTTATTACTCTAGAATTCACTGCTCACACTCTGTAATTAGCTAAATAACTCATGTGGGTTTGTTTAGCTGCAGTTGGATGTCTCCCATATTTATGATTTTCAAGAAAGCTGGGCATATAGTGAAGTGAATTTTGCCTGAGTGAACATGCAAATTTCAGAGTACCATGTATTTGAATTAGAAGAGCAGAATAAAGGAACCAGCCTCTCATGTTTACTGCTGTGACTTTTCGTGTACAACTAGAAATAGGGGATGTTTGCTGGCCACCAGTGCAGGTGTCCTTTGTGGTACAAACCAGAACAATTCCTCCTCCAGTTAGAATGTCACCATTTGCAAATATTTTATCACTTATATCTATTTTGTGAAGCCAACATTATTACCCAGTTAATTGTCATGTTATGTTGAAGTTTGTGATAGACATCCTTTGCTGTGGAGCTTTTTCTCCAAGTGATGAACAAACTTTTGAGTAACAAAAACTGTTTCTTGTTGGAGCATAACTGTCAGAACTGCAGAATATTGGAAATGCATGACCACCAGTGCCATTGCCTGTCACAGTGACTGGTCTGAGTGAGCTGGCAAAGCCTGGCCCAGCTTTGTGAGTGTCACTGCCTCAGTATTGTGTCCACTACAGCTCAGCTCTGAGGGTGATGGATATTCAAAAGGGATATTTTCTCAACTATTCACAGTCACATAACTGGCCCTTTAAATTAGGCAACAGGATTCCAGACACCAGTTATGGCAAAAATGCACAGTGTTCATCTCCATTATCTCTGTTATTTAAGGCTTTCAGAAAACCACTAACCTTCACTCCTACACTCAAACAAGCACACACTAGCACACAGAGTTAAGCCAACTTCTTAACTCCCAGTCATTAAGGATGTCAAAACATTCTGATATATGATGTAAACTTATTATGACTGGATTTTGTTTTTATTAATGTAAGGGCTAGGTTGAGAAGAACAGAAGACTTTTTAAGCCTCTTACTCCTTAGAGACAATGTGATTTGGTGGTTTAACATCGTAACATTTTTAAAGGGCTTGTTAAGCCCTAATCGGAGCACATTAAGCACTAGCATTTTTAAAGTGCATAATAAGACCTAAACATTTTAATAGCATATAAATCTGTAACATAAACCCAAAACAGTCACAGTGTTGTCTTTTTCCTTGTGTTTTTCCTATAACGAGTTCTAACGAGTAACTGATACTTTTAACAAAGATTAGAAAGTTGAGGGTTCTTTGGTGTTCTTCCTGTTGAAAAAAAAAAGTGAGGAAATTTCTGGAAAAGAAAATTTTATTTGTGGTGAAATTTAAAAATTAATGCAAGGAAAAATTTGCTATGAGAGTTGCCATAGCTAAACATTGACAAATAAAGTATACTGCTAGAGAAAAGGTTTGGTTTCAATAAAACAATGTTTTGTGCTGGAAAAATGTTTTTGCTTGAGAAGTTTTTACTCAGATCTGATAATTTTGGGAGTTTTTTTGTCAATGAGGACTATGGAATGGGCTCTTGCCAGTGGAAAAAGTTCATAGAAGATCTGGGGGGGAATTTTAAAAATTTATTTAGTTAGTTAGTTTTCAGTATAATCTTCTGCCTGTGATTCCAGAAAAGAGTAAGGAGTTCATTGATACTGAGGCCCACCAATTTCCTTTAAGAAAAAGAAAAAATTAAAAAGGAAAATACAATGTAGCCTGTGAGCATCTCTTCTTAATTGGTTTGGAACGTCTGGATGGGTGATACCAGGCTCATCTTCCCTCCTGGGAGCTGAGCACACTACTCGTGCACTCCCAGCGCCTCCCAGGATCTGGTAAGGTACTCTGAGCCACCTTTTGGACATTCCATCTTTGCTGAGGTGTTTGGGGGGAAGCTGTGGCTCAGCCATTCCATCTGAGGTTTGATTGCAGCTGCTCCTGCTTTCCTGTAGTGGCTGTGACCCCAACACCTTCCACAGTGGTGGCAGGAAGAATGCCTTTGGAAAAGGTTTATAAAATGGCTTTGGAGACAGCTGGGTGGGGCTGAGTCAGACTTGTCCATGTAGTACTTGACTGAGAGGGAGCTACAGCTCCCCTTGATGTGGGCAGTCACAATAATGTGGAAATACTCTTGCAGATTTAGTCTGTAAGCAGTTGTATCCATGCAACTCCTCTGCATGGCAAACCTGTCCCCATGAGAGGCAGCTCAGCTCAGGGGCCTGAAGGGAGCATCTCGTGGCAGCTGGCCCTGGCTGTGCTGCTGCCTCTCCACGGCTGCTGGGATGGGGTCAGGGAGCAGGCTCTGGCCATCAGCTCCAGGCTGGGGCTGCACAGCTGAAGAGTCCCACAGCAGCTCTGTCTGGAGAGCTGGCAGATGTTTGCTCTTCATGGAAAGTGCTTCCTCTCTGAGAGGGCAGCTTCTGGAGTAAAGGTTTTTGATGTGAGGGAGGCTGCCAGGGGACCTTCAAAGCAAGCCCAGGGCCCCATGGTAGGTGCACTGCAGGGCCTTGACTCCCACGTGGGTTTTTCTCCAGCAGCTGGGGAAAAGTTGTGCCATGCAAGAGCAACAAGGGGCTTGTCTGCTAGTGAGCCATGTAAAGATCAAGTTAATTGTGAAAAGAAACTCAGGGAGCATTGTGGATTTTGCCTTGTGTCTGGGCACTGTTACTCTGATACAAAAATTACTTTTTGTTTGTTCGCTGTCTGGTTGTTTATTTATCTCATGCAGTAGTTGGAAGTAGTTAAAATAAAACATAAAAGCCCATGCTTATTCTGGAATAAGAGTGGTTACAGGGAGGAAGAAGTAATTCTAATAAAATGACAGAGATTTAACTACAGCAGTGCAGTTGTACCTTGTAGGTAGGAGAGCATTTCTGTGGAGACAAGGTCCAGTCACAGAAACACAATCTTAAATCATTGTGGACCTCACCCATAGAAATAACTCTATGTAGTCTCAGGCCAATGATTCTTTACTTTTAGTAAATAACTTGAGTCAATAACAGCACAAGGTTTCATATTTGCATGAATGTATTCTGGCATCAGCATGGCCGATGTCCTGCAAAACATGGGACCTCTGAGGTGGATGAAGCAGGGCTGAGGATGGATTGCTGTACTGGTGCTGCTGTATCCATGATTTGGGGAATGATGCACTGGATGTTCTTCAGGCCTTTAGCTCTCTGACAAGTGGAAGAGCAGAGGGGGAAAACAGTACAAAACACCTGCCCAGAGAGTCACACCTGAGGCTATGTCTAAAGAGGTCAGGGTCTCCATTCTGTTTCTCCCCAAAACCTTTCCTCAAACCTGTCTGTTTTACCTGTATTTAAAAACCAAACCAAAACAGAAACAAACAAGCAAACAAACAACCCCCCAACAGATCTTAGTCTTACTTTGCCTACGGCTTCCTTGTGAGATTGAAATATTGGAGTTTAGAATAATCTGGCTGGGATCTACCATCCTCATGTTCCCTACATGGGGAGGTGCAAGGTAGGTCTTTGGTTACACAGATTAATTGGTGTATCAGCTCATGCTGCTCTGCCAGGGGAGAAGGAAGATGAGTTGGTGTGTCATGAGAGACCCTTTTCTTCAGAAAATGCCAGATAGGCAACTTGACTCAGCAAGGATCAGCACTGACTGATGGCTAAAGGGAACTGATGAGGGAGCAGCATGGTGACTTCCTAAGTGCCACTTCTGAAATATGAAAATCTGCACTGCAGACTCCCCCTCTGTCCTTCTAATTTGTCAGTTTTTGCTTTGAAGTAGTGCCAGTGTGCAGCAGTGGATATTATCTTCCTGTCTCTGGAAAGGAGCCATGTCATTGCAGAATCACAGAATGGTTGCAGCAGGAAGGGAGCTGTGAAGGTCATCTCGTACACTCTGCTCAAGCAGGGTCACCTGGAAGAGCTTTCCCAGGTATATGTCCAGACATCTCTTAAATATCTCCAAGGAGGGAGATTCCACAACCTCACTGGGCAGCCTGTTGTTACATTTTATGAAGAATATCTGAGCCTACCCTGCCTTCTGCCAGCAGCTTAGTGCACAATTTGTTTTTACACCAACAGCCACAGTTCATCTGATTGCTGTGACCTGGTGGCCAGAAGGATGGCATTCTTCATATGGGCATTAACAATGGCAGCATTGCTACCTGCTGCAGCATTACACTGCTGCTCAGTTTTCCTCATGTGAGTAGGCTTTTTAAAGCGCATGTGTTTTTCCCAATTACTTTCTATTTTTAGGGAAAATATCTGACCTATTCTAGGATGGCATTTGTAAACTCATTCTGGAGGTCATCAAATACTTGTAGACCATACTTGTCTGTTGGTAGGACTGCTCTGGTGACTTACTCTGTAGCAAAAACCTCAAAGGATGAAGGAGATTCTAGATTCTCTGGCATCATAATTTAGTGTGTTATACGTGTGAACACAAATTTACCTTACTTCATGGTTCCTGGGAAATTGCATTTTCGGTGTAGAAGAAGACTTGAGATAGTCTGTGCAAAGACAATACTCTGTAGAGTATGTGAAGTGTATTTCTATTAAAGGTGGGAGATGTGGTTGCCTTACACAGGGGAGAATCGGTTGAGAAAAAGTATTTGGGAGGTTTAGGAGAAAAAGCTAAAAAAGGTAGGATATGAAAGATAGAGAGAAGCTATTGAAAATCCCAGCTGCTTTCTATATGGTGTGTGCCACACTGAGATCATAAAATTTCTAAGCTGCTCAGTTGAGTGGAGTACCTGGAGCTCTTTCAAAGTCCATAAAACCCACGTAAGGAAATGCTGCATGTGAACTCTGTAGGGGCTGTGAAATAGCATTACACATGGTGTGTGTTACCTGGATTAACTGTACTCTTGAAGATAAGCCAATCTTACCTTCTCATAGCCCTTATATTTCAATAGAGTATTTATTTGTGGATGTTCAGTCTGTTTTGACAGTTATTGCTTCTATCTCATTGCACACCTCAGTTGCCTGCAGGTTACAGGTGCTGTTTTTATAGAGTGCAATGGATATTTCTACCAGGGAAAAAAGCTCACATGATTCTCTGCTTGTGCACTGAACTGACTGTAAGTACAAACAGCAGCACAGTACCACGCCCTTGCTTAAATGCCTCATTAGCAAGATTTAGCATCTCAGATTCATGGCTGTGGTGAAGTGGCTTCTAAATTCAGGTAATGTCTGGCTAGCAAGGGCAACCAGCAGAAAATTCTCATGCATGTTGATCTATAAAGACATCTCCTGTGGATACAGCACATTAGGAGATTGGAGTAGCATTACAGAGACAATATTTGGAGGCTTTTTTGTTTAAACATAATTGCCTATTTAAAATACGAGAATGTGTTTTAGGGTATTTAATCAACTTGGCTGCAAGAATTGATGAAAAGGGAAGATATAATTAGAGAAGTTTTGCCAGATGTTTGTGAATTCTAAATTTTGAAAGTACATGTATGATTGCCTGACAGAACTATCTTCAGGAACCCAGTAGTTTTACTTAGCTTGGCACAGGCTTGAAAACTTGAAGTGGTGGAAATAAAATTGAGATATGATTGCTTTTTAACAACACGTATATTTGCAAATTATTAGTATAAATAAAAAACACCCTTGGGTGGTTGTTACATTTGGCAAATGAATCAAACCTTTACAGGCATCATTTACAGAGATGAAAGCATGTGGTCCAGGATAAAAAGCAAGGAGAGTGTGGCATGATATTAAATGCTGAAACTTGCACACTGACTTAGAAGCATATTTCACTAGGTTAAAGGACAGGTTTGAGTCTCTTTCTGTAGGCTAAAATATATAAAGCCCTTCAAAAGAAAGAGTTGATGGGTAAAAATGGATGCTCCTAATTTATGTTAATAGACATTTTATAAAATGTGAGGAGTTTAGGTGAAGTATGCTCCTTTTAAGGCAGCATACAGAATTGTAACAGCTTTTGAATAGAGCACAAGTTCTCTTTTTCTTGGGAAAAAAAACACTGATGTGAAATTGAAAACTCCTTTCAGATGCCTGCTTGGCTGGCAGGGTGTCAAATTGTTTGGCTTGACTGTCTCTCTCTTTCAGTCCCTTCTCATTGTTTACAGACAACATCCTCAGCTCCAACTGACTGTATGTAAACACCAGCTAATTATGGGCCAGAGGATTTGGAAAAGGGAAACCAAGGGAAAAGGGAAATTTGGAAAAAAAAACATGCTGAAGAGTCTCCATGTCTTAGACAGGTCAGGAATATACCTTGCTGCAGGCAAATCACAAAGTGCTGTCCTAAGAAAAGGGTGTGGGATGAGAGAGAAAGCAGGTAGAAAAAAACCAAAAATGTTTTCAGACAGGTGCTTTCTGGCATCTGATTATAACTTGGAAAGTGGGTGACTCCCAGCTTTGCCTCAGGTTGTATACTCTGGTTTGAAAGGTTTTCTAGACAGAGCATATTTGCCAAACACAGGGAGGAGGGGGCACTTCCCACAAGGCACTTTCTAGTCAGAATACATCAAAGCTGCACTGCCAACATGGATCTTACTTGGATTCATAACGTTGGGATCCCTGTGGGAGTTTCTTGATTTGGGTATCAGAGTGGTTTAAACCGAATTTTGCAGAAGTGTGTGCCTGTGTTAGCCCAGATCTGCCTGTGATGTGTACTGGAACTTGTGCACCAAATCATTCAAGGCCATTAGTCCTGTAGTGCCTTTGCCATGGTGTTCTTGGAGGACAGGCAAGTTCTCCTGCAGCTGGACCAGCTGTCTGGAAAGGAGTCCTAAAGCCTGCCAGCCCAACATCCTATAAGATAGGGCACAGGTAACTGTGAAATCCAAAGTGTATTTGTATGGGTTTGGAGGGGAGGGGCTCACATCCATGCTGAAGAGTGTGATGGAGCATGGAAGCTCATGGCAGATTATTGGCCACTTACAGATTAAGAGTTATTGGGTCAAATTTGGGGGTTGGACAAAATCTCCAGAGGTCCCTTCCAACTGTAACCATTCTGTGATTCTGTGAAATTTGACAATGCAGCCACCACAGATGTTATATACCCTTTCTTGTCAAATGTAGTTGAAATAAATAATGTGGTACAGGAGGTAACAGAGTCTGTTAGGCTTGTATCCTCTGTTATCTGTGTGATGTGGAGTTTTGCATATACAAAGGTGATTAGTGACCAAGTGACATGGATTTTAATGCCTTATCCAATAAATTCACTCAGTTTTGCACAGATTCATATGAGATTCTCTAATTTTTTTGGGGGGAAAAAAAGAAAGAACTCAACACATTAAAAATTTATATCTGGTAGTTCATCTTCTTAAAAAAATTACATGGAGGGAAAGTACAAGAGCTGGATACTGCTCTGACTAAGGGAATTTTCTCTGGGAGCCTTATCTACCAGTTGTGCTTATCTGTTCTCAGGAATTACAATGTGGTTAGTTTACAGTCTATTATGCAAAGTTGCATGCAATATGTTAATGATATTGGTAATTTAGTAACTGTGTTCTGCACTAATTAGTAAAACTGAATATCATATTGCTCATCCTGGATCACTTTCAATGCTGCTGCATATTTTTTCAGTGTTTTAGCTCTTCTCATTAGAGCATGTATGTACAAGTCAAGATCCCTTGTGAGCTTTGGAAAGAAACTCAAAGTCCCCAGCATTCTATTGTGTCTGTTATATTAAGCAAGAAAATAATCTGGTGGTTTGATAAAGAGATTATTGTGGCAGGACATCTTCTGTGGGTTAGGGAATACAACTGACTAGAATCCTTTTCCATCATCTGTCTTAAATGTAGGGTAAAGGACAATGTTCTGTATTGGGAATGTAGCTGAGAGAGGTTTTGGCACAGTGAATCTAATGATACCCTCACATTTAAATATTTTGGGTAGAGGTAGGTCAAATTGAAGACTACACACTGTAAAATTCCTGTCATGTTTATTCCCATTGTTATAATTTGCAACAATTTTTTAAAAATTAAGCATACTTGTCCTCTGTGAAGTCATTGAACAGGAAAGGTTTAGTACTATTGTAAGAAAAAGCAGCTATTTGGAAATGGTTTTACCTAAATATTAGATATGCAAATGTGTGTCAAATATGTAGTGTGCTGAGTTCTCTCAAGACCACTGTGAAATGCAGATGTGTTAGCACTTAAACATCTTTTGGGAAATGGATGGGTGCTTCACTTAAAGACCTAAGAAGAGACCTGTAGCTTGTTCCCACAGCTTGAATATTAATCTAGACTCTCCAGACTTTTACAAAGCACACAGGACAATCTAATGTAGGTATTGAACAGCCCTCTGGGAGGAACTTTAGGAGCTGAGAGAAGACTTGAATTGATGTTTGAGATTAACAAACCCAACTGGATCACACAGAGAACTTGAAATAATTAAAATATCTGATGCCAGATCTTCACGTGATACATCCTGTACTGCAGTACCCTGGCAGAGCCTCTGTGACCTCAGTGTGTCGTGATGTACATGGGAAACCCACATCAGCTTCATTGGTTCTGAGCTAGTTACCAGCACTCAGGTAGAGATTTGGAAGTGATATTCACTAATTCTGTAATAGTTTTGCCTTCAGAGTTCAGGAGCACTTAAAGAATTTAAATGTAATACTCAAATTTAGTGGAGAGAAATAGAGAAAAAAAAAATCTGTGGAACCACTGAGAGACCCATCAGGAAAAGGAAATACACAGAGTGGTCTGTGTCACTGAGCCCTAAGCAAGGCTGTTCAGTGGGAACTTCACTGAGGGAAGGCTGGGATAGCTCATAGTGAAATCTGGGCCAGTTTTTCAGACAGTTCAGGAATTCCTTTCCCCCCAGTACTGGTATAACTCAGTCATGTTTCACACTTGCTGATGAGAAAAGCAAGGTGCTTTGTTGGAACTGATGCTGTTTTCACAGCAATACTCTCATTGAGCTTTCATGGTACAAAAAATAGGAGTGGGACTGTACTCAGCAGGCTCAACCTCTGCCCTGAAAATAATAGGATTTAGGTGTTGCCTGGGGCATGAGGGTTTGGGTTAATTCACCAGTTGAAATGCTTGGCATCCTCATCTGAAAAGCTCTCAGCCCACCCTCCAGTGCCCAGTTGGTACTGGTACCCTCAGAGGGCTGGCTGAAATACAGTTTACCCTTCATCCTGCTCTCTCTGACCCTGGGATGGTCAAGGCAGCCTCCATACACATCTTCTTGGTCCTACAGTGTCTTTTCCATGGCTGGAACAGTGCTGAGAGGATCTATATTCTGTAGAAACCTTTGGCATCATCTCTTTGTCCTCCTGCACTGGCTGGTACTCATTAAGTCCTGCAGAGCACTTGGAAATTTGTAATGGATATTTTTCCCTCTTTCCCTTGACAAATACTTCTACCCTCCTGCAGAACAGGGCTGTCTTGTATTTGCTACTGGGGTTCTTCAAAGTGGATAAGCATCATGCTTTTACCCACTTTCAAAATGAGTAAATAAACACAGATTTTGGCAGATTCTAAATATCCAGAAGTGATTTTTCCATATGATAGTTGTTCCTGAATTTTGGACTTCTTCTTCTGGTGTGTTTGTTTTTTTTTGGGGGGGATTTTTTTTTTGTTTTCTTTTTGTTTTGTTGGTTTTTTTTTGTTGTTGTTTTCTTTCTCTTTTCTTTTTCTTTTCTTTTCTTTTCTTTTCTTTTCTTTTCTTTTCTTTTCTTTTCTTTTCTTTTCTTTTCTTTTCTTTTCTTTTCTTTTCTTTTCTTTTCTTTTCTTTTCTTTCTCTTTTCTTTTCTTTTCTTTTCTTTTCCTCTTCATGCAAATATATCTGTTCCTGTAAAAGTGTCATCAGATCCAGGGTGGGGTAAAGCAAGAGGAAGAGCTCCACCCAAGCTTAGTGGTTAGGACACTCATCTGAGATGTGGGAGATCCAGATTCAAGTCAGTGTTTTCCTGGTTCAAAGTAGGGACTTGAACCTGCTGACTATTGAGCTGAGGATTCATGGTTTGGTGTCCCAGCATATTTGAGAGGTTTTAGTTTTATTTTGTGTTGTATTGAAGAGAAATTTCAAACACTGGAATTATTTTGCTTGAAATGGAGTATCTCTTTTCAGGCCATCCCTAATTCCCTACATGGCAAACTCAGCCAGGGCTCTGAGAAGCAGACTTTGCCCTGGCTTTGGACATGAACATGTGGAGGCAGAGCCACAGCTGAGTGTCCTTTGGGCCCTGTGGGTGGGTGTGCAGCAGTTAGCTCTAAGTCTGCTACACATGGGCATCCACCAAATGCCAAACCATGGACCAGAGGTTGCCAGCAGAGCAGTTCCCATGTGGATAAATACAGAAAAACTAGAGCAGTTTTTCTACACTGCAAATAATCTTAAGATATGATTTCTTGTGTCTTCCTGCTTGTCATCTTTCACTGCATTCACAGAATTCCCAGAATGACCAGGTTGGAAGAGACCTCCAAGATCATTGACTCCAACCCAGCCCCAGCACCTCAACTAAACCCTGGCACCCAGTGCCACACCCAGTCTGTTTTTGAACACATCAGGGATGGTGACTCCACCACCTCCCCGGGCAGACCATTCCAACCATTGCATTGGTTTCATTTATAATGGTTTAGACTATCTGCAGCATGTTGGGACACACCTAAAGGGCCATTTAAGTAGCTTTGCTTGAAGCTTTCAGTCCAGCCAACAAACAAAGGAAGGAGCTGACTGAGAGGTTAGCTGAACACAGAAAGTAAAACTGAGCTCATTGAACAAATACTACCACTTCTGTGAAAATCTCATTAGGGGTTTAATGTCTGAATATACGTTTTTTTCTTTAAAAAAAATAATTGTGGTTCATTCTGATGTGTCCCCACATTTTGGTGTATTCAGATGACCTATCATCACTTCAGACAAGCTTTCTCACAACAAGTGACTACTGATTTTTTTTCTCAATGAAGGAAAATTCTACTCTGCCTTTATAGAAAAACAAAGTTGTATGAGTGTGTAATTATACTTGGAGTATTTTCTAAGGAAAAACTTTCTGGTTTGGAACTAAATTAGATTTTGTTGAACTCCACAGTTTAATGCGTGTATTTTTGCTACTTGACTAGTATTTAGTAAGAGAAACTGTTTTGGTTTCTGAAAAACTATAAGGGATTCCAGGTAAAGAGAAATTATAATGTGATGAGAGACATTGAGAAAGAACATTTAACTTTATGTTTATAAAGCTGAACTATAGAAATGGAGTGACTACTTACGTAATAGATCAGACTTAGGTGGGGAATGGTAATTTGTGCCTATTTATCTTGAAGATCTATCACTTTTAATGAAGGATAATAGCACTAACAACAGCCACATACATGCCTGGAAAAAGCCCATGTGTGTAGGTGCAAAAATTTGCCTTGCCTCGGGCACATACACACGAAAAATTGAATGCTGTGGTTATAGGTTGGTTTTGGCAGAACCAAGAAGAAAAAAACCCACAGCACAAAATACTAGTATCTCGTCAATTGTAATGCTGTATCTCTTTAACCCTTTGATTTGTTTTTTCCTAAATCTTTATTGTGCACACCGCAGTAATTTTGGAGTTACATGTTGGAACTACCGCAAATTTGAACAACTAAAACCATCTCGTGGTAATAGTTTGTTTCTGTGCTGCTAAAATTGAGACTATGCTTGTGCCAGAAACTGTTTATCATTCATACTATTGGAGGTAACACCTGAAGCTGCACTGTGCTGGGGGCTGGGCAGAGGCTGTGCAAAATGTCTGTGTAGGATGTGAGTGTGGCTGGAGAGCTGCTCTGTCCTTCCTTGCTGAGAGCTCTGGCACTAAGCCTCATGGTGGCTGCAGCTGACAGCCTTGAGAAAAGAAAAGGAGAGACAGACACGTGTCAGCAGCAACCAGCCTAGGGAGTCTCTGGTGAGAGTTACATCACACTGCAGTTCTGATGCCTCAGGTTTTAGCTTTTACATTTTTCAGATTCTGTATTGCTTTAGTGTGTAGGTCTGAGCTTCCCATTAGGGGAGGGTGAGCTCTCTTCACAGAGTAGGGAGACAAAACAATTCCTTCTCTAGCTGGGGACCAAGGACAAATGATCCAATCTCAGGCTCAAGAGCATCAACAACGTGGGCTGAAGAGAGAAAAGAAAGGAGGATAGGACCTCATAACCTAAAGCTGTAATTGGACAATTAACTCCAATAAGCAAATGGACCAGAATTTATTAAAATGTGAGACCCTGTGACTGGTCATCCATTTTGTGACCACTTTGGGTTGTGCTGCCCAAAGTGGATCTGTTGAGGCTTCTTAATAAATCCCTACTTTATTCTTTAGCTCTGTCTAGTCTCTGTTCCAGGTCAGCCTTCACAAGGCATCAGTTCTACAGCACCACCTTAGCATTGTATGATCATGGCAGCTCTGGGCACACGTGTGGCTGTTCAGCCCCTCCATCACAAGCAGAGTGCACAGGAGTGCACCCTCCTGATGAGATGCTAAGATATTAATAGAGAGACAAGACTTATAGGGAGCATGAGGTTATGACTTTTGTGCAAATGTCCAGCAGACTGATTGCTGAAACCTCCACCGGGGAGGTTTTACAAGGGGACACAGCTAGGTTTCTTCATCACAGGTTTTTGTGGAAAGGAGACAGGGAGAGCTGACTGCTCTGTACATGTAAACTCTCTAGCCCTGGTCTTGCAAAGAGACTTTCTTTTATTGGTGTCAATGGCAGTCAAGTCATTGCAGATCTCCTTGTAGGACTGGGGTCTTCGTTGATCCCAATGAGCAGCTACCACAAATAACTGTTGTTCCTGACTGTGGGTTTTTAGCAAGGTGGTGTTCTAGCATAGCATCACTCTGAGTTGCTGCCAGTTTTGCTGTTGACTTTAACTGAAATATCTCTCATCTCAGTTTTCTACATTGACTGATTACTGATTAATTCTTAATTCAGAGCAGAGAGACCTCTCCTGTGGTGTACAAGGTGCTGTGAGTGTCCATCCTGCAGCAGACCTGTCTCTCTCTCACTGCAGTGACCTTGCTCCAGTAGCCCCATGTGCAGGACACAGCATGTGGCTCTGCAAATCAGGGACTGGCTGCACCTGACCTGCAAGGTGACAGCAGTGAGCATGGCCACTGCACTGTGCTGGGCTGCTGATGGCACCCCAGAGGGTGGGTGCTTGTAAGATTCTGTCTTGTCCTACTTCGGTCTCCACTGCCACATCACATGCCACACAAGTCTTGCTGCTGTGGGCCAAAGGAGTTCAGGTGCTTAAGGTTTGTTTGCCTTTTATGTGCCAGTTGTCTTTCACAGAGATTTCCTCTGGCTGTAGCTACATTGACACACTAATATCCACAAAAACCTTTTCTTCTTGCACAAGAGCTGTTTCTTTTTTCACAGCTTCTATAGCTATCTGAAAAGCAAGTGGTTTGTTGTACCTCCTAAACCCCAAAGACTTCTAAAGTACCAGATCAAGACTGAGTGTTTTAACAGCAGGAATTGAGGAAGAGGCTCTTGTGAGCACATCTGTGGCAAGAGGACAAAGTTCCCAGGCTATCTCACATCTGATATCCTGCAGCAAGGGTTTCCCATGACCAAATCCTCATCCATGCACAGAGGAGAGACATAGGAACTCGACGGGAGATGTGGCCCACCCAGGACATTTGCCTACATTTGAGAGGTGTTTAGGCAGTTTCCAGATTTCAAGATAAACTTTCTTATTTTCAGTTGAACATATCTTGTTTTTCAACCTTTTTGGTTTTGTCCCAGTTACTGTACTTTTCTATGGAAAGACCAAATAGAGAGATCATACTTGTTCTTAATGTACCTTTTCCAGGACAAAAACCCCAGCCATCTTATGAGGATCACTTCTTATTGCTTCCATTAGAGGCATCTCTGGAAACATCTGCATTTTTCCATTTAATAAGAACAGCTCATCTGATAATCAGTCCAAAATATTGCCTCTGACAATGAGAGGTAAAGAAGTGCTGTATTCTTGCTTTTCTCTTTTTAAATTTTTTTTAATCTCTATTTAGGACAGCTAATAATTTTTGCAGAGCAATGTGTGAAGAAAACACATTTGTTAGTATGTGGTTTTAGAGGGAAGAATTTCTTTTGTGTATGCTGTTTCCACAAGCCAGAGCAGCAGAAAGCTTTTTTGCTCAAGAGCCTCTGTGAGTACATTGAATTTAAGGTGTTGGTTTTGTAAGATGGTTAATTATTTTTATTTAAAAATGCATAAACAGTTTAGCTGAGCTATTTAAAATCCATTTGGTTTCACTATAATAGATATTTAGTTGCTTGCCATTCACAGTGTATTTCTCAAAATAGTTTTCTCCTTTCTGTCATTGCTAGCTGCCTTTGTTTCAGTCAAAATGTTTCTGTTTCTGAAACATTTTTAAATTACATTCAAATGGTTTAAAATTAGGCTATATGAATACAATTTGGAAAATATGTTAAATTTACTCAGTCTCATGAGTCAGGCCTAATTTCTAGATAGATTTGATATATTTTAATATTTTATCTGAGTATTAATATCTCAATGAAGTAAATAAAAGGAGAATGAAAACAAAAAAAAATGCTCTAGTGAAGTAGGAAAAAATAAGAACAGTGTAAGTATAGGAAAAAATAGGAGCTGTTTCTGTGTTATTTTTCCCCCTAAATTTCCTCTTATTTTGCAAAGATTTTTCTAGACAAAACTTTACCTAGGTAACATTCCCCTTTCAAGCTAAAGAAACATAAATTTATTCAAGAAGACTTCAACTCAGAGTGGAGATTTCCATTCCTTAGCACACCAAGGAGCTATGCCATGCATTCAGTACTGTTTACAAAAATGGACTAATAAGAGAAAATAGCTTTATCATTGTGGTTTTCTTTGTGGTCAGCATCAGCACAGGAGAAGGAAGGGTATGGAGGAAGGGTAGTCACATTTCAACAAAAGACAGCAGAGCAAATCTTGCTGTTAGGTGGGTGTAAGGCCAGAGCTAACTGCCAGCTTTAAACCAGTAGATGCAGAATCACTCTGCTGCATCCAGAAAAGAGGATCTGGTGCCCTATCCATAGAATTATTCCAGGGAAGTAGGAAAAAATGTTTCTGCTTGCATGTTTAATTTGCTCTTGCAAGGTATGTCTTGCAAGAGACAATCTTGGGGGTAAATTTTCCCAAGCAAGTCTCTTTAAGCCCACTGAAGTAAGATTTACACCTCTGTAGTTCATCCAAAATTTGTGTTCCAACTGCCAAGCCCTGAGCAACCTCCTCATTATTTTCCACCACGGATTTATGCACCAGTTTGCCATTACTTGAGCTAAGTATTCCTCTGGCAATATGCATATTCCTCTGGTAACCTAAATCACAATATATATACAGATAGCAATGACCTAGAATCATACAGCTGTTTCTCTGGTCCCTCCTCACAGAATCCATGGGTAAAAAAATGAGGAACTAAATATAAGAGTTGGGAACGAGACAATTCTACGGCCCTTGACATATGAACTGTACAGGGTCCCATGTATTTCTAGCAAAGGGCACCAGAGAAACTCTGTCTGAAACACAGTCCTGCACAGAGCTGAAGTCACCCCTACCAGCCAAAAAATCTGGTGCTGCCAGTGATGCTTGCATGACAGGCACTGGGGGGAACTGTGGCCCTTTGCAGGCTCCTGTTTGTGCATGAGTGATGGGCTTGTAGCATCAGTACAGGAGTATTGATACATGTGAAATCCCTGCTCTTGCAAAACATTAAGTTCCATTAAATTACATTGTACTAGATCTTTTGGATGAATAATTCGCAATATTCTTTTACCCAAAGGGCCCTGTCTTGAGGTCTTTTCCTAGCTTAGATTCCCACTGACACTGAAATAAGAGTTGAGGCAATTGTGTTTGGAAACTTTACAAAGAAAACATACGTATCCACTTTGCTCAACATGGGTGTCTGAAGAAATGTTAAAAGGTGTCCAAGATGCAAATGTTTGTTTATGAAACATTTGAGAGAATTTCACAATGGCATATAAGAGCAACCTAATTTTCTGTTTGAACCCTTGTACATCAGATATATGCCATATTGGATATCCACTCAGCACCTGTCCTTCATTCCCACTGACTGGGGTTTCGAGAGGTGAGCGTGACAGCAGAGTTTCTTAGCCTGCAGCATCATGACTGCCTTGTGCTAACCCAGGTGTGTTCCTCTGACAAAGGTGTCTAACTGGCTCTGCTGCCCCAGCTGTGCTCAGCACCTGTGCTGATGGAGCACGTGGAGAGCACAGGTAGCTGATACATTGGATTGATTTTTAAGGGAATGGGTTCCCAGATCTAGCTCTCCATGCAGTCACACAGGGATTAGGACTTGCTCAAGGTAAGAGGTAACATGAACAGACCTAGTCCTTGCAGCAGCAACCCTCATCCAGCGCACCTTGAAGCTCCATTATGTTGTTTTGGTTTTTTTCCACTGAATCACAGAACTTTCTGAGTTGAAAGGGACCCACAAGGATCATCAAGTCCAACTTTTAAATGAATGAACCGTACAGGGATGGAACCCACAAACCTTAGCATTATTAACACCGTGCCCTACCAACAGAACTAATCTCAGGGTCAATGTTGGCTCAGTGTTAGTGCAGGTAACCCTTCAGTACAATGTGTGAAACTAGATGCTTGCACTGTGAATGTGTGCAGGCTTCCCAAGGTACCATGAGGTGGATTTCACGCTAATGATAAGACCTTCACCAGCATGACTTACTACAAAGTGTCCAAAGATGGCTTTCTTGCTCCACCCTCTTTCTCCTTTGGCTACAGCCCAGGATAATAACCAAAGGCTGGGAAGCAGCTGTCTGCAAACTTCATAGACATTCTCCTAATTCTTTGGCATATTATAGGAGAACTTCTCAGTTTCTGTCAGTTCTTTTTTAGAATGTGAATCACATTGCAAAACTATGATGCAGCACTTCAGCATGTATTGCAGAGTTTCCGGGATCGTGTGTAGCTGCAAACTTTCACTTCATGCCAAGGCACACTTATGGGTGAGCTTTCTAAACATAATGTTCTGAAAGCATGAAGCATGGAGGTATTTTGAAATAAACCTGAAGTGGAAAAAATAATCATCTAGTATTTTACTCCCAGTTAACCTTTTGATGAGAAAAAGTATAGAGTCTGGCAGCACAACTGGAAGTCCAGTTGGTCTCAGTGGTGCTATTCATGGAATAGCCCCTCTTCCGTGTCAGTGAATCAGAATCTGCAGCTGATTAAATAATCTCTAAACTCAACATCAATGAACAGGGAATATGCAGAAAGGAGCCATAATTACCACACAGTCGTAGACCAGGGTAAGTGGATATTTTTTGGTAGGGCACTTCATAATTATTGAACCTTAGCTAAAGTCCTAAAGTTGTGAATGAAGCTGAGACAGGAGCTGATATATTCTGTAGGTCACCTCACCTTTTTAGCATTTTTAGCTTTAGTCTGAGAAATAGTCTCTTTTCCTGTACAGTCCCCTCTTTCTGGCTCAGTCACTCTAATGATTCAGTGCAAAGTTGAACAGTGGCTCCCAAAAAAGCTGAGAAAGCCCTTCCTCCAGTGTCAGTAGGAATGTCCCTCAATTACAGAATGGAATTGAACTTGTTTCCCTTCCACACTGTCCTTGTGGGTGAATTTTTGCCCCTGAGCTGTTATTGAAGGGGGGGCTGAAGCCAAGGGTCTCATAAGATGCCCATGTTCTGTGAGGAGACTCCTCTGCAGGAAGCCCTGAGGTTCCTTATTTGCTTGAACAGTGTAAGGAAGATGGAGGCAGTTCCTACGAGTCTGCTGCATAGATCCAGGGCTTTCCTGGGCCCAGATCAGGCACACAGCATGGGGAATTCAGACCAAAAGCAGCTGGGACTTTGACAATGAGGGTCTTTTTTGTCTCCAGACAGTGGATTCTGTCAAACATATTGTTAGAGTAAGTTTTGTTGAATCAAACAGAAAATTTCCTGATCATATTAAAATTAACATAATAAAACCATTAAATTCAGTCCTGATATGACTCCTAATTGAATAGATTCACCAGGAACTTACTGTGCTATTATAGATCTCAGCTAGTGGCAAAAACTGTGTGACATCTGAGAAATTGGTACAAATAGTGAAATTTGAGTTCCAGATGGTCACTGTGGGGCGACACACAACATGACACGGAGCAGTTCTGTTCAAAGCAAACTAAAAAACTCTTTATTAAAATATCTGACTTCATATATATATATTTTTCTGAAATGCCAGTGTCAATGGAGGGTTACAGTGCCACCTCCTCAATGTCACTGGGCAACCCAACAGTCCATCAGGTTGCTCGTCCTCCATAAAGGAACGAAAAACAATAAATTATTTATATAAAGTGTGTGAGAAAGTTCTGTACAAGAATGCAAACATCGGAAGGCTTTAGAAAACTTGAAAAAATCAGGGTGACATTAGATCTCATGGTAGGCAGAAGGCTAAGCTCTCTTCTTTTTGACCTGATTGATGTTTGCTAATGAGAGTTTAGACACTTGGTGGTGTTTCAGTATCATCTGAAAATTCATTTGTATTTTTAAAGCTCTTATACAAGATGTCAAAGATTCTCTTCTCAGGACATTGTGCTGTGTTGCTGACTTGAGCAGGAGTTTAAACATGAATACACTTTTGAAGGAGAGGATCCTGAGCTGGCGTGTTAAGTGCAGGTGGATGTTGGATCCTGGTGTTCCATTGCACTTACCAATGCTTATCTTTGTCACATCCAGTAAACTGGGAGCTGGCGAGGGAACCCCCTAAGAGTGGGTTTTCTTGGGGGCAGTTTGGTTCTTTTGGATTCCAGTGGAGTCTGAAAATATCAGAAGCTGAGCTGATCCTCTTGTTCTGGGACAACTCAAGGCTTTGGCTTTTTTTGATTAACTGGTAGTAGGAGGTAAAGATGAAAAAATAATTACAAGGGACATGGTGAGAAATCAGTTCTGTAAAGGTGGCTGAGTCCTATTTTTCTCCATCAGTTTGCTGCCCTTGCTATTTGTATAATTCATTGCAAAATCTTTCTGACAAGTCTTTTGTTTGGTGGGGAGGACAGAATTATGAAAGTGCTTTGTTGAGCTCCTAATTCCCCTAGCTGTCCTGGTGTTGACACCTAATGTACCAGAGCAGCATGACAGTTAAGATCAGCATTCACCAGCAGATAATATCAGTAAAGATTTTATTTTCTATGCTAATCAAATGTGGTATCACTGATATCTGATGACAATTTCTGTCATTTTGATAATTTTCCCTCTGTGGAAAGCCTTGAATACTCAGCTATAGTTGCATTCCTGGAATCATTTATTCTCTGCACAGAGATGCAATAAGATGTTGGCTCCAGTTAAGCCAAGACTGAATTGTGCCTCAAGGACTGAGCCAGTCAGCTGTTGAATCTTTAGCAAACTGTCACAGACAACTCCCATCCCTGATAGGGAGATTGAATACCCCTCACAGGAACATGATCTTCACTCAGCCTTTTGAGCATCACAGTGTAAACTGGAGCACACATTGACTTGCTGGCTGGGCACAGAGGGAGAGATGCCTGCAGCCCTTTACCTCTGCCCTCACCAGCTGGGCACAGTGACTGTGCTGCAGGTTCCAGGGAGCATGGGGATGTATTTGGACAGCTGCAGAACATGAACAAGGGGAAGAAAAAGGGCTGTCTCTGGCAAACATGTCCTGATTTATAATAGAACTATATTTATGTTAGTCGTAACCACATTATTCAATATAATTGGGGTCAAGAATTGAATGAGTCTTAAAAGAATGCAAAAAATAGTTTCAAAATTCCTATTATAAATAAAGACCTGGTTTAGAGGTTTTGTGAGAACTCCAGAAGCTGAAAGGGTAGTAAACCCCCAGTGTTTTCCAAAAGACAATGCCAGAAAAACCACATGAAAATTCCTCTCAGTGGAGACTGACTGCTTTATTTTTTTTTTTTTCACACTATTTCTGTGCAAGCTGACTGGTTCATCACTGGAACATTCTGATACCAGTCAAGAGCAGGGACTTGCTGTGTGTAGCTGCCAGGAGGCAGTTTCCATCCCTCAGCATGCACCAAGGTATCAGCAGCTGTCAGTCAAACAAAGCCATGGCAGTTCCCTCCAGACTTACGATGTGTTTGTCAGATTTCCTACTGGGAAATGTATGTATTTTCCCCTGGCTGCATTTTGGAAGGCTGGTCACTGGGCTGAGGCCAGTTCTGCTCTCCTTTACATATTTGTGCTACCCTAGAGCAACATTTGTTTGAAGATTCCTAGTATTTGCTTAATTTTTTTGCATCTTGCTTCTTTGCTTATGCTCTGCCTGGTAGGATGATACCAAGCCCATAGTGGAAGCTGTGCCTTGGCACATCTTTAAAGCATGAGTTTGACCATGTTTAGCTGTCTAAAGGGATGCTACTTCCATCAATGAGAACTCTTCTGTCTATTGCTTCTCTCCATAGTTTTCAAGCAAATGTGAAGTTTCCCCCCATTCCCAAAGCTTCTGTCTCTACCTACTCCTGCCTTCTTCTTCCATGATACTCTGAAGAAACACTGACAAATAGTTGTCTGCAATAAACTTTTTATGGCTGTGTTGCCGTAACTAAAGAAATTGTCTTCATTTTGACCAAAAAACCCACCAGAATGTGACTTGTAAGCTGTAGTAACACAGCTAACATTTTACAGTTAACCTTTGCTCTTCCGTTAAAGCTGTTATCTCAGGCCTAAGCCAAGGGTCATAGATAAAACCTCCCTGGTTTTTTCCACCTCTTAAGCTGAGTTGCATCAGTGAACCATTAACTTAGTAGATTATTTACTGTTACCTTTATGGAAGAAATGCATACTGTACGTTTTCTGCATTGCATGGGTTTGATTTATGTATGGCCCCAGTTCTATAGGTTCCTCACTGAGGCAGGGTATTCATACCTGAAAAGTAAACGGGCAATCAAAATTTGCCTGAACAGTACTCAGAACAGAGAAATTTGCGTTCTTTTGTCCTCATATCTTTTCTGTTTAACATGCACCACTAATGGTCCTGATCTGCACTGGTAAAAAACTAATTACAGCAACTTTAGATTCAGATAAGTGTTAGCCTCAAGTCAAACTGCAAAGGCTGGGATCTGAGTTGTGCCTGGATCCTACAGGGAACTGCAGCCAATTAATTATAGCTCCCTGATCTCAGGACAGGTTACAAGTTGGCCCCAGCACTGATTAGAGCAATATTAGAGGAGAGATTACAATGCTTTGGGGGCTGCCAAACCCCAAACCCCAGATGCCAGTGGCCATTTTGGTCTGTCAAAACACGGCTTGTGTTGGGCCATCCCTCTGTGCCCTTGCTGTGGCCTTGCAGGAGGCTGCAGGAACCACTTGCACCAATTCTGTGGCAGGGTAAAATATCCAGGCTGAAAATGGGTGAGTTCTTCCAAGGGGGCAGTGAAAGTGAAAAAAATGAAAGCCTCTAAAAATCTCCAAGAAAGTGGAGAGGCCCTGGGCTGACTAAATCATCCTCCCATTGGGCAGCTCAACAGGAGGAGATAACACAACAGGAGACATCTGCCAGCACTAACCAGCTTTTCTGCTCCTTCACCAGCAAACAGAGCCTTCCTGGCATGACGATTTTCCACTTCCTCTCAGTTTCACCAGCCTATCTTTGAGTGTCAGATTTCGAAGCAATGTTTGGGGGGTGGACTTCCCTATTTCTTCTCCTGCACACTCCTCTTTGCTGTTGCCAAACATCGTCTCCCCTCCCAACATGTTGGAGCTCCCCAAAGCAAAGGGATTGGAGCGTGAGGAAACAAAGAGATTTGTCTGATTCAAGTTTCATTTGGTCTTTCAATCAATTGAGAAATAAATGTGATGTCCCCCTCCACTCCCTATTGACTGGGCCTGTGCATGTAGGTCAGGTATCTGGAACTGGATTTTCCAATGGTTGGGAAAGAGCTTAGTCCTTAAGAGGAGATTTGCAAGGAGGTGTGTAATAAAAGGGATAGGTTCCTGAAGCCTTACAATGGGAGCCAGGGAAAGGTGATTCACTCAGCTCTGCTAGCTGCCTTTTACAGATGCCTTTTAGAGGAGGCCAGAGCTCCTAGAGAAGTGTGGTACAAGCCAGCTATGGCTGCTTTTTATGATGTTTACATTGACTTCAGCTCATTTCTTGACAAAGCAGGGCTTACTACTGCTTGCTTTCTGTACTGTGGGGAGGGATAATTTTAATCTCTTTTGACAAGCAGGTTTAGCTCTACACAGCATTGCTGCTTTGCTAATGGGGAGAGCTGGGTCTGACAGTGGTGTGAGGGGAGCAGAGCAGGAGCTTGACCCACCTGCTCTGTAGCACATGGTTTGATGATGCTGCAGAGGCTCTGCATGCTCTGAGCAACCCCCAAAGGGCTTTGAACTGCTTTTAGAAGCAAATTCCCGTGGCAGCAGACAAGACTGGGGACAACACTGCTGGCTGCTATCTTGATAAATCTAATGTGCCAAAAAATGGCTCTGGGGCAGTTTCTTCCCCAGTTTCTGAGGGCAAAGGGGAAAAGGAGGACAAACAGAGAAAAAGCTGGGATCTCACTGTTTCCTCACACACAGAGCTGCATTAAGCACATGGCTTTTGTGCATTGTGCAGCACTGTTCAGCTTGAGCCTAGGTTATCCAGCTATGTCAGGGAGAGACACTGATCTGTCTTTAAGCACCAGATTAAACCACAGAGCTGGAGGCTGGTGGCAAACTAAATCTGGTCTGCTTTCCTTCCAAGCCCAAGAGTGCACCACCCTCTTGGATACAGGTCCAAGATTTCCCATCTCTCAATTGTGATGTCATCTTGCCCTCTGGTCTGATGCTGCTCAGACCACTCAGCAGCTGAGGAGTTCATGCCCTTATACCCTCCCTTGAGGGCTCAGGACACACAGTACCCACCATGCAGAGCCCATCTCCCTCATCCTGCACATCCAGGACATAGGCAAGCACAGATAGGACACTCCTTTCCCTGCAACTTGTGTCCTGCAACTTGTGTCAGCATCTCCAGGTCCCCTGCCAGCAGCCCCCATCATCCCCACATACTCTGCCAGACCCCATCTCCCACTTTTGGCACTGTCTAAATGCAGTGCAGCCCTCGATGCTCTTTCCAGACAGCTTAAGGAAGTTGAATGAAGGGTTATAATCTGAGGCTAATGCAGAGTACTGTGTACCTTTCCTTTCCCCACCTCCTCCAAAGGAGATGTTTTATCTGCACCTGGCTATATGGGACAAGATCTTGTGCTCCCAAATCAGAGCTCCTCTTTGCCCACCCTGAGTTGTGCACAGAGATGTTGCAGATGAGTCAGAGGAAACAGGCTGAGAAGGGAAACAAACCTCTGAGTGCATGACACCTTCACTCAAGTCAAACTCAAAAGTCCTGTTTGCTGCATGGATGTAACACCCTTCTCTTTTCTCTTTCCCAGCCTAGATACCCTTCACACAAAACAGCCTATATCAGTGAACCTGGGTCTAATTGGTTGCCAGAGTAAATTATACTGGGTGAATTTTAAGTAACTTTAAATGCACTCACTGAATCAGCTTTGAAGTAATTTTAATAAGACCAGTGTGTCTTTGTGAGTGGTTGATGCTTTCTGTTTCCAACCATAACATGGTTCTGTGATTCAGCCCTGACATTGCTCTAGCCATGCTTATTTGCCACCTTTTAAAGACTCCTTTAGATGTGGCACAGTGTAGATTATGACTGTGTGGCTTACCATAGGGTTGGAGAGGAAACAGTTCAGTCCTATCCTTAGTGTTCATGGTGCTGCTCATAATCAGTGTCAAGATAACAATCTGCTAGTGTTTTTCCAAAGGAATGAAGCTATAATTTTCCTCTGCATGACTTTAGCTCTGAAAAGGAGTTTGTTTTGCCCCTTATTACAATAGATGATTTCAGAGTTGAGCAAGATAATTAAAAAGTTGAGGTTAAGTAAGGTCAGGAAGAGAAAGCCCATGTGGCCTTAAGTGTCCTTAACAGGTGGATTTTAAATACCTTTTTCCTTCTCAGGAACACACAAATAATTTAATTCTGATTTTCCCACGGCTTGAAACCTCTATTATTACTGTTTTATATTTTCTTCTATTCTGTGCCTCAGTGCATGTGCTATTTTTAGCTACTCCTATAAATGCAAAATATCATGAAACAGCCTTCAGCTGCAGAGCAGGACTGAGAGATGCAGTAAAAGTTACACCTGTGTTGCTAGCTCTGTTCATGGTGGTACTGTCTGATAGCTCAGGTCTCTGGGGTGCATGTGTAAAAGCTCCTGCCCAAGGGTATGTCTTGAGGGGAAGGCAAACTGATCTTTGGGCCATTCTTCCTCTGCAGGATTTGTGGCATGAATTTTTTTTCCCCAGAACTTTTCTTCCAGAATTTTATAAAGGGAAAACATTGTTTTTCAGGAAATTGGATATTTCATGTTGACCCTTCCCTGCCACAGAGACTTTGGTTGGTGATATTAATTGCTCAAATTCTGCAAGAAGGAAACTTTGGCTATGTGGAAGGAAAAAGCAAACTCATGCTCTTTCAAGCTCCTCCTTACTATATTCACTGTCACTCAAAAGAGTGAGAACATAAATCTGTACTGAAAAAGCAGGTACTAAAATTCTGAGCACAGTATTTTTCTTCTCTGTGTTTAGATCTACTCTCATTCATTGTGTAGCAGTTCCAGTGAGGTCAGTAGATTTTACCCTACAGGAAAAAATGCACAAAGATTCAGGGTTTGCACAGAATTCAGTCCTCTGTAGTTTTTGCTTTAGGGACCATAGTGATCTCCTTGTCAAAGCTGGGAGCAGTGCACATCACCCTTCTAATTCCTACTCCCCTAAAACAAATGTTGTTCTGCCTCTTGAAGGCAGGGGGTACCAGTGCATTCCCCCTCCACTGCAGTTTCTGTAGGACTTCCTCTGTGAAAACTTCATCATTTCTAAGTTCACTGTTTCTCTCAGTCACTCGTCTGTCTTTAAAAAGAGTTTCATTTATGTATTGCTTAATCACTGCTGTTCTTATGTTCTTTTATTTTTGGATTTAGAATTTTTGACCTGTAAGGTGGCTTTGAGTAAGCCATTGCTGAGATCCAGTGAGCTCCTGGGTCCTTGGAAATGGAGAAAGACTGGGATAACTCCTCTTCCATTTGCTCTCCCTGCCAGACCTTGCAATGAGCAAGCTCACCTGTGCCCAAAAAGCAGGCTTAGGTCAGATGTTAAAAGCTGAGCACCAACACTGGAGCCATGCCAAATCACTGGGAAATGTTGGCCTGGATTTTTCACTGTGTAGGTAGGTTTTGCTATTAGCTTTCATTTTAACTAGGCTTGGAAGTGGAGATATGACAGAGATAGTAATTAAATATAACCAGGATGATGGGAAGCCTCAGAGTGGCTGTGTACAGAACACCCACTTGTCTGTGCCTGCTGAGGGAGTCTGTCATGCAGGGGGAAGGCTTGGATGAGTGCAGCAGTCCTTTTGCATGAGTGTGATGTCTGTTAGGGCACAGGATGGCATGAATGAAGTGCATGCACTTGTATGCATGTCTGCTGCTGCTCTCAGTCCCAGGGGTTGCACCATTTACATTTTAAAATGGCTAATGATGTTTTCTTTTTTATTTTGGTATGAATAAGGAAGTGCAGTGCACAGCCATCTTTACAGTCAGCCATTTTCAGTTCTCCTTTTTTTCTTGTCCTCTCTGGGACACAAGAACTCCTGCGAGTGTATGTAGCTCAGAGGCAATCTGAGATCACTTCAGAAATCATGAGTCCTTTAGCTGACCAGATTTTACTGGAAGATTGTTCTGATTTCAGTAACAGAGGTATGCAAATGGAAATAATTAAGAGCAGGATCCACTTTTTCACGTAACACTTTCAAGGAACTCTTTGCAGTTCCTTAATTTTCACATTTTACTGCAAATTTGCTGCTATAGCTCTGATATTATATTTTAAATCAGCATCTTAAACATTGCTTGGATGACAAAAATTATAGTAGGGAAAAATAATGACTGTAGATGCAGTGATGAAGGGTAGAGTAGGAAATAGTGCTGAAAGACAAGCTGGCACCACAGCTTGTGCAGCAAGAAAGCTGTTCAGTTACAGAATAGCTGGAAATAATGGTTAGGAAAGATGTTTTCAGTGATTGAAGCCTCCTCACTCATGTGATTTTAGAGCTAAAGTAATAGGTCCCCATATGTGGAATGTTTTTTCACAGGACAGGTTGTGTCATGTTTTAGAGAGATCCATGTAACAGGTGTTTATCCTTCTGATATTGAAGAGCAGCCTGCCTTTAGGATACAGGTGAAAGATCCAGGTGGGAGAAGAGGATAGGTGGTGATGAAAAATGATGTTTGACTTGAGTTCCAGGTAATTCAGCTGAATTAGCATAAGGGTCCTTTGAGGGAAAGTACATAACATCCTTGCAATACATTGAACTCCCCAGCATCATTCAGCTGCATAAGATGAGGTTGTTCTCCTGCTTACCTCCTCACAGCATTACTCTATTGCTAATAGCATGGATCCTCTGGTTCATTTACTAGAGGACCAGACTTTGGAAGCCAAAAATTTGGGATCAAAACCATGTGAATAAACCCTTTGGCCTTTCTTTAGGAGAACTCATGAATGATTTACTTCAGCAATACAAGGATTCCTTATTATCATGGCAAAGTGGCTTTATAATATCTTTATCAGCTCTCAGAATTATATTAATCATTCTTCCCATGCACAGTGAATGTACTTGCCTATGGAGGCTGTCTCAGCATTGTGACTACTGAACACCCCATTGACTTTTTCTTGTTAAAGTATGGGCATGCTAGTGTTGTGATGGTTCTCAGTGCCTGGTATTTCTGGGCTGACTTCACTGGAGTGAGCTAAACTGAGTCCTGGCCATTTTACTCTCTGCATGTGTTATAATAATCTCTTCCTCCCCCACCTGTCCTCTCTCCTTGCAGTGCGTGACTGGTGGCCTCAGCTGCTCTGGAGAACATCTGAGAAGAGAGAAACCAGCTTTATTTGATGAGTTTCTAATGTTAATGTAATTTAGATCAAATATTGTTAAGAGAACCCAAGCTATTGGCAGGAAAAATCTTGCAGAAGATAGTTTTGTCACCAAAATAATTTGCCATGTTCTGGTAGTTTTTGGTAAAAAAATGGACCTGCCAGCTTCTGACTAAACTGGAAATAATGAACAAATAACCCAAGGCCTGAGGGTGGCTATATGTTGTCTTCCACAAGGATGTAAAGCACAGTTTTTCTTAAAAGTGTTTTATTTTGTTTTTGACATCTTACATGCGTATTCTTCATCAATCCAGATTCAGAATTTTCTCTTAAGAGGTCTGAATGAATGCTGCATCTGAAAACCGCACTTGTTAAATTTTACAGGCTCTTAATAATATTCTCAAAGGAGTAGCCACTATAGACAGGAACTGCACAAGTAAGTTATAGACCAGTGTTTAAAGCTACACTGATGGTTTGCATTGATTATGTAACCCATTCAAATCTACAGAAGATCTGTGTTCATTAGCAATTTCTGCCTGAAGTCAAACAACCACAGTAGACCAAATTTCAGATGCCAAAAGTCAAACCACAGTCAGACTTGTGAACGGTAAGTACAATACATAGAGAGGGATTTTGAAATGTTGTTTTAGTCAACTTTTCATAGTAGTGAAAGTGATATCACCATTTAAGGAATTCAAGGTACAGTATGTCAGTTGCTGAAATGCTTAAAAACAAAACACAGCACATTCCTTTTCACAGACTGGGAAATAAAGGTGCAGAAAAGTGAGGTGACTTGGCTGGGCAGGCACAGTGGCCTCTAGCAGGTCAGACTGTATCCCAGTTATCCAAGGCCCAGTGTTGGTGTTAATCAGTAGGGCCTGCTCCTTTCTGTGCAGCATTGTATCTTGTATAATAATTATAATCTGAAGTAATTTTTCTGTGTTTTCTTAGCTGGGAGGGCTCTAAGAACCATCTCTTTTGCTCACTAGGTGACAGTTTTCCTTACTTCTCACTAGGAGAGAGGATTTACCAGAAGTGCCCTACAGAGAGAACAGTACTTGTTGCTGGGAAGTTTCATGTTCAAGTGTCCAAGCCCAAAACCACAATGTATTATTTGCTCTAGACAGTCATGAGATAACATGTTTTTTTCTGTTGTAAGCTGTTAAAAATAAAGCAAGGATGCAGAAAATAAATGTTAGAACAAGAGGAGTGCCCTAACTTCCCACGCAATTAAAACAGCAGAGTGGCAGCCATTGGAGCTGAACAGATGTATAATTCAGGGATTGATTTTTTTTTGCCCAGATTTAAAGAAATCATGGCACAGTTTCCCTACATTCCTAAAATTCATTTTCAAACCAGCCCTGTTCTGAGCACCATGTTGGGTGCTGACAGTGACTAGGAAGCAGCAATCCAAATACTACAATACAAAATTATATCTACTTGGTTCATGTCTCCTGTTTACCTCCTAACTTTTGGTTGAAAGCTGATCTTACAATAGGCCTCATATCACAGGGCTTGATCTGCAAGTTCCTCAAGGCAGGGGGTACTGAGTTCATTGCAGTTCAAGTAAAGCAAGGTGGTCAAAGGCAACTGATGCTGAGCCATGTCTTCATCTCTATTATGGCACCTTGTGGCAGTTGCCATCCTGGACAGTGATATACTAAAAGAACTGATTTCTTCAGCTAAAATTTGGTGATGAAGCAGCTGCTGAGAAAGACTTATGCCATCTGTGTGCTAGTAACAGGGAAGGACAGGTGAGCATAAAAGACACATTTCTCTCAGGACTAAACCAGCTCCTCTTTGGGTATTCTAAATAAAACATGCCCAGTGCTGGTTCCCAGTAAGAACATAATACAGTAAAAGGTTGTCTGTAATTTTAATTAGGACTGATTGTCACTAATTAGCTCCTGGTCCCAACCTAAAACATTTGTCCTCAGAACAACAGCTATAAGCTGTAGGTACTGTTTGTTTTGCATGTTAGAAATTCACTTCCAGAGACAGACAGGTTACCTTCTCCTTGCAGGGTTTATATGATTTGACTGAAAAGCATGTAGCTCCAAAGCAAGTCCTTGAAGAGTTTCATGCTGTTTGAGCAGATGGAAACCACCACAGCTACCACTGCTGCTCTGTGAAATGAGTGTGTTGATCTGTACAGGGACAGAAATTACTATTTCCTATCACCATAACTTACCCCTGAGCAAGAGGGCAGATGGTGCAGCTCAGCAGATGCAGAAGATTCCATGATGTGTTATCTCTGGCTATGGACTGTCCTGTTTCCAGGAACTCTTCTGATGGAGGTGATAAGAGCCTGCCAGTAACTTCTCTTCATATAAAGGAGTTGTTGGTAGTGTCTCATCAAAATAGCTTTGTAATTGCATTAGTTTCTAAGAAGTACAGGAGGAAATATAAATACAGCTTCATGTCATATCCTAATCTTTACATATTCTTGTTAGGTGATTGCATCAATTGTATAAGATTTGCTGCATGATGATAAATTTAATATGCTATGAAAGGGTACCTAAATAAATCAGTCTTGCAAATGCAAATGATCAAATCTGCTGAATCCAGTAACACACTAGCAGGTGTAAAGATGGTCACTTTTTCTCAGGGCTGAAAGTATCATCTTCCAACATTTTAATTTGTGCATCTTTTTGAATCTTTTTTTAGATGGATGGGTGAAGGCACCTTACGGAATATAGCATGCATTAAGAGTTCCCCATAACCCAGTCCAAATCAGCACAAATTTACAGAAATATCTGTTTATGCATTATTCTTTAAAATAATTGGAAATAAAGTTTTTTTAAATTTCTGTCCTGAATTTCAAGCCCCTGTTTTTTTAACTCTTGATCTCTAACATCTTTCTAGGCTTGGGCTGAATGAGCATTGGGGTTTTGCAAGCAATCAGGTGTGGAAACTAAGGGATAAAGGCCTGATCCAAAGGCCATTCTTTCCAGGTGGCCTTGAACATTTCCATCAGGTGAAAGTAATCAAGGCCATTGTGCCATCCTGCAATGTCCAGACAACACTGAGATCACAGAAGTAACTGCATTGAGCTTTTCACAACAGCAGCTCCTGTCCTGTGTCAGTCCCCTGACAAACACCTTTACTCCTTTTGTCATTATCTGTTGACTTCTTCTGGGAATTTTTGCTGCAGGCAGGCATAAAAGGAGGAAAAAAGAAGAAACATGATTTGTAAATGAGTTGACATCCAAAAGTGTCATTGTTTCTAGAGCACTCTCCTTCTGGCAGGCTGTGTTTGGGGTTTCTGGGATTCTGTGGTGAAGAAGGCAGGTAATGTGCTGGTGTGTGAGGACAGGTAGGCTTTCAGAAAAATTCTAGCATTGTAAATTGGTGTTTAGGCTGCCTCAACCCTATTCTTCATCCTCACTCCTTACTACTCTTTTCCTCTTTCAGATTTAACTGCTGGTATTCCTGCTGGAGCACATCTCCTCGAGTCAATCTGACCATCACTTTGGACCCAGGTTGCAGTGGGGATTTGTTATCCCTCTCTAACACCATGAGTTGGGCTGTGTGCTGCTTCTGCTTGAAGTTCATATTGAGTCTGGAAATATTGCACTCTTGGGCCAGCTCTTGCAGAGGATTCTCGTTGTCATGTGGAGTCACAGGAAGGCTTGGAGAAGTAGCCAGGGGCCTGAAATTCACAGCTGTTAGACTTGCTAAAATGCCTGGCTGCTGGGAAGGGGCAGGCTGCTTCAGGCTTCCAATGGCTGACAGATCCTGAGTGTCCAGACATTCACCCCATCCCAGAGCTGCTGGAGGAGACCCCACAGTTACTACAGCTTCAAAATCAGCTGGTTCTGAGGAGGACAGCCACAGCCCCCAGTCCTGCTCAGGCCACATACAAAAGCCCTGTGTGTTGCAAGAGAGCTGGAGACCACCCTTGGGAAGCCTTGATGGACAGCTTCCCAGCCTCCTGGCCCACAGCATCACCCTGAACTTATCATTGTTGCTGGGCCAGAGGCCTTCCATGAATTAGCCTGAAACACGAATGCTTGTTTTCCTCTTGCACTGAATAAGAAACTGACAATATCTAATTGTCAATACCCCTCCCCTGAGAGACATGCAACAGCATTGCTCCTCAGGGCATATTCCCCACTGCTGTATTTAGAACAGTTTGAAAAGACCAAATTTTAAAAAAATTAATCTTTCCAAAAGCTCCCCACCCACCAGTACTCCTCTGCCAAAATGCAGTTTGAAAAAAATGAACAAGGACAAATTTATACACTCTGATGAACGGGAGTTCAAGAAGGAACCTGAACATCATAATTCTTGCAAGTGTTCAGGGATAATGGAAAGCCATGGTGATGATGATGGCATCATGCCCAGAGAGGTCCTCTATGTAGATGCTTGTGGTGTTCCCTCTTTTTGCAGTTTATATTAAAGGTGAAAATGTTAGTTTTCTTCAGTGTTAGAGAGTATTTTTCTTTCAGCTTATCAGTGGGTATTTTAAATACAGCTACACATCAGTAGGTCTGCAATACTAGCTGCAAATGCCTTGCACAGTGAGTTTAGCTATGTTTCTGTTTATGATATGTTCACTTTCTGCAGATGTTATTTCTTAGTTATGTGTGAACATTTACTACAAAAGATCAAGTTGTCACTTTTGCTGCTTCCATTCAGTATTTGTAAAGGATGGGTCATTTATATAAATGGCATCAGCTCTGATCCCAGATTTCACAGACAGTGTTTGCCCTGTGTATGCATACTATAACTAAAGCAAATGATAATACCAAGTAATTGTATCAACTTATGAACCCTTACTTTAGACAATCAAAGGAAGCTGAAATTTCATTATTGGATGTTTCCTTAAAATTTACATGAAGAGAATTCTTTTGTGCAAGTTGTGTCAAATACCCTATAGGGGTCTTGAAACTGGGTGGAATAAGAGTGATGTTGCATTTGTAAGTACAGGGGTGGATGCTGGGTTGCCCAGTGATCAAATTTAGTGATTTGAATTTTGCAGCTTGGAAATAGCTATATTTGTGTGAATTGCACTGTGCTACTGTAGTACTTATTCAACTTAGGCCCAGGCAGTCATTTCTAAAGTTGTAGAGTATATTTGAGTCACTATAATTTGACACCAAGTGTTTTTCCTAATCTCATGGCTAAATCATAATTGTAATGAATTCTGACATCACCAAATCCTCTGCATCACCAGTGATATCTTTGTAATTAAAGGAAGAATTGAATCTTGACATTTTATAAGGCTGTAACAATTACCTTTTACCCATGCACATGAAATGCTGCATCAAGCAAATCTATAATTAGTCAAAACTAAAACAAAGTGCATTTCTATTATTAACAATATTGCATAAAAGTCTCAGTGCCTCAGCTAAAAAATCAAAGCCAAGTAATAGTTTAGAGACAGTTGCTGCTATAAAACTTTTGACCTTAGTTACCAAATGTACATACAAACAAATAAACTAACCAGACAGAGATAGTCCCTTAGGAGCAATCATTATTTGCAAAATTTTGGGGGCTTTAGGCCAATCTGTAAAGTTAATTAAATAAAACATTCACTTGTTTATGCCAGCTTATTAATCACTGCCCTTTTTCCCTATCTGAAAGGCTTAAATTTATACTCTAGGTATCTGTTTTTGCATCCTTTACAATAGATATTGCTGACTTTAAGGCTGCAGGAGTCAGGAAGTGCTTTGCTGAAGCATCACGGACAGCACTGAGTATTTTGCAGTGAGTCCATAAGTCCCATCTTGCCAGATATATTCTTTAGATATAACTATCCTCTTGGTTAGCTTTTGCTTCATGTTGGCTTAAAATAGTGCTGTGCTATATTGTCTAACCTGGGATCCCTTGGCTAACTGGTTCATAGGAATTTTTTTTCTGTAATGTTAGAGGTCTTTGATGGCAAGCACTACTTGTTCAGTGGGTTTTAGGTATGCCAAGTTAGTTCTCAATATTCCTGTGTTGATTCTTCTGCTTACTGTTAACCTCTGGGTTTTGCACATCTCTCCCGTGTAGGCACACAGTTTGGGGTCACTGGGATGGGGCTGTGTGTAGCACACAGTTTGGGGTCACTGGGATGGGGCTGTGTGTAGCACACAGTTGGGGGTCATTGGGATGGGGCTGTGTGTAGCACACAGTTTGGGGTCATTGGGATGGGGCTGTGTGTAGCACACAGTTTGGGGTCACTGGGATGGGGCTGTGTGTAGCACACAGTTTGGGGTCATTGGGATGGGGCTGGCCCAGCCTCATCCCCAGTGGGTGCAGCTGTGAGGAGCAGGTGAACAGCAGTGACAGCAATGAGCCATGGAGTGCCCAGGGGCACTGACCAACCACCAAAGGGAGCAGAGGGCACAGAGGTGTTGTGCATGAACATGAGGGTATAAAAGGTTGGGCTGAAGAACGAGAAGGGCAGATGTTTGTAGCCTTCTGAAGTGACATGGTGTTACTCTGTATGGGTGGATGCCTGAAGCCTGCTGATGAGGTAAGGTGTTACTCTGCTGGGGAAATGCTTAAAGCCTTCTGGAATTGTGTGGTGATACTCTGTGTATTGAGGCTGTCTCAGCTGTGACATGTGCTGTGACACTCACACGAGTCTGAGAGTACTGAGGATTACCTCGATGAGGGTTTGTGTTAGTGTCCATCATTCAAGTCTTGCAGTCAGCTGGAGTCATGCTCCACTGATTAGCACAAGTGGTCAATATTGATCCTTACATGTGTTTTTCATCTTCAGCGTGAATTTTGCTTTGACAACGTACTCACCTGTCCTGGTTTGAAAGACAGGTGTCTGCTAGGGAGGGCAGGAACTTCCCGGTGTCCCTTTGGAGGGTGAAACGGGCTGTAGCAGGAACCTCGAAGCAGCAGGCTGAAGGGGCAGAGGCGGGCACACCAACTCTCCAGCAGGAGCCACAGGATGACCCGGTGGGAAGGGGGTGCTGGGTTACAGTGTAGAGAAAATACTCAGAGCAGTGGCAGAAGAAAAAAACCAGCGGGGATGGGCAGGGAAAGGCCGGCTCCCGAAGCCCGTCGGGAGAGGCTCCCTGGGAGCGGCTCGCGCTGTCCCCTGAGGCACCCGAGCAGACGCTGAGGGGCCCTTTCCGGGCAGGCCGGATGTTAATAGGGCCCGGTGCAATGGCTGCTCTTGGCAGCAAGGGCTCGGCCACGGAAGGGAAGCAGCGACGGGCTGGACTCTGCGATGGCAGCAAACCCTCCTGCAGCAGCTCGACCTTCCTGCTCCGATCCTGAGAGTGAGAGAGAGAGAAAGGAGCCAAGCCCAGCCCCTCACCCCCGGCCAAACCTCGAGGTATCTCTGCCCTTCCAAGAGAAGAGCCCTTAACTAGGAAAATGTGGCCAGCTGCACCCCAGCCCCTCGTCCTTGGCTGCATCTTTTGTCTCTCTTAAGTGCTGGTCGTTATTGTCTCAGTAGCAACAAATGGGACAAAATTCCATGAGAGAAAGAAAGAAAAAAAAATTAAAAATCCTAACAGTCACCATCATCCCCAAATCTCATAAAGTACCCTTTAAAACACATATTAGAGACTTAAGTTTATTATCTTCCTTTAACATACTGGAATATGTACTGATACATACTGAGGACAGTTCAGGGCAGAGCTTTACAAAGTGACAATTTCTTCCTCCTGTCTGTGAGGACAGATAGGATGTGTTAAGCTTGTTTTCCAGAGCTTTGCTCCCGGATGGTATTGCCTACCATCTCTAAACAGGGCTCTCTATCCTTTAGCCCAAGTCCAAAGCTGAGGGAAAATCATAAATCTGAGCCTCAGTTACCTGCCATGCAGCACCTGTGTAGTGCAGCCAAAACCAAAACTGTGGTCCTTCAGATGTCCCTCCTCTGGACATCTGTCAGAGCATGTGTTTGAATATCTGTGGAACATGCTGATCTTATCCATTTCAATACACACCTTCTCAGAGAATATTGCTATTGGCTTCCTTAAGAAGTAGACAAAACATTGCCATTTAAAACTCATTCACATTGTTAAACATGAAGGGAATGTTTCCTTTATGCAGGTTTTGGTTCAGATGCTGTATCATGGTAAGGCACAGGCAATAAGATTGACAAGTAAATGGTAGGAAACCAGCTCAGCAAAATCGTATTTTAAAGTTCACAGAAGGTTTTTTCTTGTTAAGGTGCATGGAGAGTGGTGTGAGGATGAACAGTGTGAGCCTGCCTCTGACTGCCTTTAATCACTGAGAGTGAAAGGAAGAAAAAATAGTAAGAAGTGGCAATGACTGTGGATACCTGCTGTGAGCCACAGGAAGGCACTGGGATGTAGCTGTGACCCTAAATGAGATGCCAGCAGAGAGGTAACAACAGAAGAAAGCATATTACACAACTTTTTGTTTCCTTTTTTTTTTTTTTTTGTATTTTTAAAAATTTTTCTGTTTTAAGTACAAGGGCACTGTTTCTTTGTGTTTTGGGGCAAATCCTGTTGTTTCATTTGCCTGACCTTTGGGACTACTCCTGGGAGAATAAAGGGATGAGAAAGCTTGGGGAAGTAGTCCCCCATGCTTGCAGGTAGTTACTAAGTCCTGTAGGCAAAGCTGGATGAGCAGTCTTTGTTCTGAAGCAAGAGCAAAGGGCCATCTTCTGCCCTTAACCCAACAATGTTCATTTCCTGAGGTGATCAGATGTAAACCTTTCACAAGCTATTTTTGAAGCCAGGCATCCCACCAAACTTGGATTCTCCTATGAACTAGGCTCTGAAAGAGCAGGTTGCTCTAACAAATGGCTGAAGTGTTACTCATAAAAATGACACTTTGCCTTCAGAAAAAGGCTCCAGAAGGCACCCTACATTTTGTCCTCCTGGTAAGGTACGCATGGAGCTTACATCAATAAGCCTTAATTGTGTATGTCTTCACTAGCTGTGCTGTAACTTCTTTGGGCTATACAAACTCTTCAGAGCCCTGTCCTTGTGTATTTGTGTTAAATGTCTTGCACACCTACAGAGATGTACATAAAATAAAAATCCTAATCCTTATCAATAATCAAAGAAAGAAGCTGCTGCAGGCTGCACTTTGGCTGATCCTGGCCCAAATCAGCTAAAGGGGAGGAAATAAAACCCCTGTGGAGCACTAGACCAGTGTCTCAGCTCCTGTCTTAAATGCTCTGTGTAGCCACAACACCTCAAAACCACGGAGGATTTTTCAGCCTGTCAGTAACGGGGTACTGCACCTCATTCTGCTGGTCCTTGTGGCTCCCGTGGCCTGTGAAGGGCTGTGGGCAGCTGGCTCAAGGCCAGGGGACAGGCACGGGGACTGTCTCTGGCCCAGGAGGGGAAGGAATGAGTCTGGAGTGCACCTGCCACAGCTCCAAGGATGTGGCTGTCACTTCTTTCACGCTGGCATTATTTTGTTAAAGCCAAACTTCCTATCCAGCTGTTTCCATAGGCAGCTCTATGTTGCTGAAGTTCTGGGGATGACACAAGGTGTGAATTTGCTTTACTTTGTCTTCACTGCATGCCAATCTTCATTTGTTTTCAGTCTCTGCAGGGATAATGGATATGTACAACTTCACATGTTCCACTACAGCTGAATTTTCCATACAAATCCTCCCTTTACAGCTCTCCTGTGCTCTCAAAAATGAGAAATTATGTTCTGGCTAGTTTAACCCATGTAAAAACTTCCATCATAATCTGAGTTTGGGAGGGAATTAATAAATCCCAATGCAGGTTTCCTGGGAAGGAGTTCTGGTCTGTTTTCAAGGCAGTGATGCAATCTCACTGATGGACTGAGAATAACCTTTCCTTTAGTCCACGCCTTGGACTGCACATTAGTCATATAGAAAAAGTGAAATGTTTCCAAGAACACCCAAAGAAGAGTAGTAATTTTTTTTTCTCTCCTTTTCCCCACCATTCTTAAATTTCCTTGTTCTCCCTTTCAGCTTTAAAAACAGCATGTACTGCTTAATTTTAAAACTTAAACTCTTCCATCAGATCTCTTCTTCTGGCTACAGATCTGCCTTCTTTCTGCCTGCTGCACTAAAAATAATGCTCTGTGATCATGGCAGCAACAGCTGATAGAGGAGCAGCATGCAGGACTGCCTGAATTAGCAGCATGAGGAGCACTGAATCAGCATTGTTACATTGCTACCTGAAAGGTGATGCAAGCATCTAGCTCTTTTATTTTGAAAACTTTGCTTTGTCAAAACAAGTGTGCAGTCAACATCTGTCTTGCTGCATAGCTTTTCTAGCAAGGAGTAGTTATGCTTTTAGGGAGTTTCAAAGTTTACCAATTTTTTTTTTCCCTATCTTTGCCATCTTCTTCCCAGTGCCCTTGTTTCTTTTTTGCCCCTGGATAAGGGGGCATTTCTACAATGGTCTCCTAAGGTTGCGTTCAAAAGGCCACAAGTCTTTCAAGGGTACATGGACAATCCATTTCCAGATAAAATGACTCTATTTTTTAAAAATGTAAATACTTAATTCTGGAACTGCTTCTCCAAGACTTATGGCAGTGGACATGTGAGAAAGCTGGTAACTTACAGTCCCTTTGATTAGGGGAGCAGTTCACCAGTAGTGTTTTACAATATTTGTGGGGTTTTCTTGTTGTTTGAACATGCTTGGTAAACTGGTGTCATTCACTATTAAAGCTAGAAAACTCTTTTCTAAGTGCATAAGCACTACATGACATTTCTTCCTGTGTACTGTGGGTTGTTATTAGTGCCTTTGTTGAATGACATTGTTCTCTTTACTGTTTCTTAGTCTCATCTGTGCACTGGCTCTGACTTTAGGAAAAGAAGTTGGAGTTGAAACTGATTTGTAAATTAATTGTAATTTTATTGTGGATTTTGTGTAAATGCTGCCTGCAGGATTTTTTTTAAAGCAGTCTTCTGGGAGTAGCCAGCTTTTAAAGAGCCTAATCAGATGGCACCTTAGCTAATTCCCCTTTTAAGTTGAAGTTTTCACTGCTTTCATTGACCTGGTACAGGTCTGTGTGTTGATTATTACAAAGTAAAAATGCAAGACAGGATGTCTACTACTGTTATATGCATGCTATCATGGATACTTTGGATTGCATGAGGATAGATTTTAAAAGTATGTCTGATTTTTACTTTCAATCCTCTTATATATTACTTTTTCCCTTTACTTGCCCATCCAAGCTAATAACCTTAAGAGAAAAAAAAAGGCCTTTGCATGAAGTAACAAAGCTGGATAGTCAGCGAGCCTTGAGGATGCCACTGGGTTGCATCCCACAGCTCATTAGAGTTCAAATAATAAGAAATTAATTGAAATGGGAAATACACTCCAAAATGCTGAGATGGAAGTAGTACTTCAGACTGAATTATGGGGACAACTTCATCTGGTGGGTGAATGTAGAAAAATGCTCCCAGCATATAGTTCTACTGGGATGAAATTCATGTTGTTGTTTGTGCCTTTTCTGTCATTGCATTGTATGTTTAGGCTAATGAATAAGTGTATTTTCATGGCATTAGAGCTCATGAAAACCACAAGTCAATGTTTGGTCATTTGCTAGAAATAGGTTTCAAACTGAATAAAATGAAAATTAGGGTGACACTGGGACTTCTGAATCTCACATTGTGTGTCTCACTTTAGATAGGTCTCTGGGAATGTTTAATGCAAAATGCATCAGTGACTGATGAGCACTAAATAATCAGATTAATTTGCCCAATCTCTGAAAGCTGAAACCTGCAAATCTAATTTCCTGTTGAAGTTTTCACTATTGTTTACAGCTGTACTGTAAAACATATATGGATGTACAACAAGAGAGTCATCTGGCTTTAAATGCAGTTTATTGTTTGGCTCAGGAGTGTAATAAAACTGTCAGCCAAGCTCTGCCATTGAACACCAAGCTATCTCTTCTTATGGCAGGAGCTTGTCAGTGATTTCCAACAGAAATTCCTGTAGGGCTAATAATTATAAAAATGCTGGAAGAGAATTTTCACTCTCATTAGCAGTCAGAAATGGGTTATATATTAGTGGACTAGAGTCAAACTGCATGTGCTTGAACTGCTCAGAACTGTCCCTTTGCTGTGCATACTGCTTGCCTTGCTTTGCCATCCCATCCCACCCCACTCCACTGTTGTTTTGGCCAGGAGGGTGTGTTGGGAGCTTTAAGCATTGTAATTTTGGCTAGCAGAGGTGAGAGCTGTAGTGAGTCCCCAGCATTTCTGTGTTACCTGGCACAGGCAGGCTGCTGTTTGCTATGTGTCCTGCAGCTGAAAGGACACCCTGGAGGAGAGGGGCAGGAGAGGGCTCCTGTGCTGGCTCTGGCAGCATCTCTTCTGGAGCATGGACAGCACCCCACACTCAGGACAGTCAGCTTTGCACCTGAGCTCACAGCAGCCCCTCCCAGGCTCCTCAGTTACCTGAGAAGGGGTGATAGTGCATCCGCAGGGACAACTCCTTTCAGGCAGAGGAAGGAAGAGACTCGAGCCTCGCACATCTCAGACAGGTTCTGTAACCACGGAGCTCCTCAAGGGGAGGCAAATGCTGCCCCTGCCAGGTTTGGGAGAAAGGGCTGGTGCTGCTGGAGTATCCTGCAGGCAAGGATGTGGGGAGTGGGCACTGTGCTTTTGCAGTCCAGAGGAAATCCTGCACATAGTTAGGGGCAGAGATGTATCTCTCTTCTTGGCATTTACTAAAGGCTATTTTACAGTGTTGATTTTTCTACACTTGGCCTTTCTTGGAGTCTTTTACAGCAAGCTGTATTCAGGGTTACAAGTTCTCCTTGATGGCTGAGCTCTTAAAAGTCAGCATTATAATGGCCTTCAGTGGATCTAATCTGTGGAAGTGTGAGTCATGTTTCCAAAGCTGATTAAATGATCAGATCAAGTGCTTAAGAGTACCTCAAACCACCAGAAGAAATACTTCTTGCCCTGAGCCCTTAGGGGTACCTGTAGCAAATTTTCATCAGGAGGTGTAAAATCTTAGTCCCAGCAAAAGAGATAACAGGCACTCGAGATATCAGACAAAGGAATCTGAATTTATTTTATTTATTTGTATTTATTATCATTTTTGATACATCTGACTGTGTCTCAAAAATTTAAAGGCATCATTTAGAAAGATGTCAGTGGTAGAAGTGCCAGTACATAAATAGTCATTGCTGTTTTCATGTTTCTCAATGAATCCTCAAAATCTTTTCATACTGTTCACTCAGCCTCTGAAAATAAGATTTTAAACTTGACCAAAGAGCTTATGAAGGAAGCAAATGCTTTCAAAAGAGGCTGAGTCCCGGAAGTGTCATCTGTGATCCATTACTGCTGTAAAGACACATAATCGAGCTGATGAGGACAGAGAAAGTTTCCATAACAGCAACAGTACTAAAATGGGACTGGAGGAGTTGTCATCATTGTTTGAAATGATGCGTGTTTGAAACAGACACAATCTCTAAAGCTGATCACTATTATTTTCTGGTCTCGTTGCAGCACTCGAAGCATTGTGCGACTCACAAAGCCCCTCAGCCATCTCTTTCCCTTCAGTTTTTCCATCACTGTGGAATTTAAATAGCTTGTTCTTCTCAGACAATAGATTTGTCTTTCTTCCACCAGTACTGTATTTATTATAAATGCCATTTCTGCTTAAACAGAAGGGTCTTGTTTCAAAAAGGGCATCCATCAAATTTTCTGTAGCAGATGTCGTTGTTTAGGAATGGCACTCCCAAATTTAGTGCTCCCACTGAGACTCCATACCATGCTGCTGCTTGCTTGCTCCTCTCCTTTCCCCCTCTCCCTTGTGGTGGCACAGAGAAGAGAATTGGAGGCACAAAAAGTAAAAATGACAGGTTGAGATAAGAACAGTTTACTGGAAACAGCAATGAGATAATTAACAGAAACAATATTATTGAGAGGGTACAAGAAAAGAAACACTACTGCTCACTATGGAAATCCCCAACAACACACCTTACCTGAGTGCAGCCACCTCCCCACCCCTGCTCCCTCTGCCTTGGGACCAGAGTTATCCCACCCACTCTGTCTGGCCTGGGATCAGTGCTACCCTGCTGCTCTGCCTGCCTGCTTACTCACTGCAAGGAGCCCCTTCTTCCTGGAAGAGACTCCCTCTCCCACCCCTGGAAATGATGTGAGGTGGTGTAGAATAACCTCTGAGTCCTGGACATGCCCTCTCCCAGTCACTGCAAAAACTAACACAAAAATTAACCCTGTCCAGGACACCAGACAAAATATAATTTCTGTTAAAGAATCAAACTGAATAAATTTTGTATACTTCCATAACAGCCAGACTTGCGTTGCTCGCATTCAGAGAAAATTCTGTAATTTCAGTAACAAAGGTGTTTAAATTTATTTGCTGTTCATCTCTCTATCTCTCTATCATCTCTCTGTCTATCATCTAATCTATCTGTCTTACAAAGGATTTTCTAAGCATAGCAGGATGGCCACAGCCTTTAAGGATAGCTTTGGCTGCAGGAACAAAGCATTAAGTTCAGTAGCAGGCTCATAAAGACCATACTTCTCAATCTGGAAGTGTTAATCTTATTGAGATACACTGGTGAGGTGGCTGGGAGCTACTCAATGTTTTTTTAAAGTGCTAATTGCAGATATTCTCTTGATGTTGTTTCCAGCAAGGAAATAGTTGGAAACCTTTTGTTGAGTTGGGCATTGTTTTGAATTAAAGTCAAGATAGTGTTTCAATATCTCTGTGTTGTCTGATGCAAAGGCATGGAGAAGTAACAGTGTGTTCTTTGCAGCCAGCAGCCTGTGGTTTACGCCCCATAAACTGTAGATCACCCACATTTCTTTCTGAGGCAAGCCTCAGCAAATTCAGGCTTGCAGGGTTTCTTTGTATGGTTTGCAGTTCCAACATGCTGAGTCCTGTTTGTGTGTTCAGGCTCATGTGAACTAGGAAGTGTCCAACTAATGTCAAAACAAGACAAAACCAATTCATATGGAATGTGATCCAAAGTTTGCTGAAGCCAATGCTAGAGTAATGAGAGTATGCTCATGACTTCAGCCCTTTGATCAGATATACCTTCTGTAGTGTGACCAATGACATTCATCTTCTTTGTGTCCTTGTCTGAATTTTCGTCACCTAAGATGGGTAGGAGAGATCTTCCCAAGGCAGTCTCCTGAACTGCAAAGAACTGCAGCTGATTTTCCTTTTTCTATTAGTTTTGTGGTGACCAGCATACTCGAGGAACATGCCAGAAGCAGCCTGTTAAAAGAGGCTGAGGGCACCTGAGCACACAGCTGGAAAAGCAAGTTGAGAGCACCACTCTGAAGTCTCCAGGACTGGTAGTAAAATGGTACCTAGACATAGGACAAACATAACAGGAACAGACACTTGCACTGACAAGTGTGAAGGTGCTTACTCCAGGTTTTCAAAATGAACTGGAGCAATAGATGTGTGTGAAGAGGGACTCAACACTACTCCTCCAAGGTGGCTGGTTTAAAAGTTTAGGTACTTGTGACTAATCCCTCATTTCTTAAATCTGTTACTTGTAAGCATGCTGGTGACTGCTCTAAATTGTCTTTGGAGAGGTTGGTATCTGTCCCACCTCTCCCTGCAGAAGGGCAGCTCTGCCCCAGCACATTGCAGGCCTGTGGTTAAGTTCTGCAATCTGGTCCTGTATGAAATACTCTGCACTTCAGGTTTGTGGTACAGCAGCTTGAGCAATCCCAGCTATGTGCAACTTGTCATATGGCACTATAAAGTAGGAACACACTTTCCTACAGTTACTAATTTTCTGCTGCAGCATATAAAATATGCTAGATCTGCCACTGGATTTCAGTGTCTTCAGGCTCACTGATGCTGAGGGGCAACTCTTGAGGAGCAAATGTATTAGATGAGGAAAAGCTTTTTGTCTCCAATAGTACTTCAAAGACATTTTTCATTTTTTATATACTGCCAGGATATATGGGAACACCTGTTACAGATAAAAAATGGAGGAGTATTCTCCCAAAATGGGATATTTGTCTACTCTCTTCCTTAGTTTGTCTCTAAACAAAAGCATTCTTTTTGTACTGGCATATCTACTTTTGAAAGATTGATCATATTGCATTGGAGAAGAGATTTGAGTGAAACTTTGTGTTGATTTGCTCCTTGTTGTTTAAAATTACAGATTAATTCAAACAAATATGATTAGAAGAGAGGAATTAATATTTCTGTATAATCTTTGTCAGTTGATAGTGAAGCATTAATGTTTGTTGCCTTACTTCTCTCTGATCTGCAAAGAGAAGGTTAGGAAATATCTTTGGTCTCATCTTTCCTGTTATGATAAATAACTGATCTGTGGTCAGAGCTGTAAAGTTCATAACCTACCCAGAAAAAAACTTAGGAACAAACCACTGCTGCTGCAACATTATGTAAAGTGGAAAACCTATTTTCCTGGGTAGAGATGCTGCTTAAAGATGATTTCACAAAAGAGGAAGTCCTTGCTGTTTATCCTGCTTGATCCAAATGTGCAACATTTCCTGTGGCCAGATCTGCAGTAAAATCAAAGGGGGTAGCCATTTTCTGTGGTCTATTGCTTCCTATAGCATACCCTTGTGAGAAAGGAAGAAAACTACCATTTGTTATAAAACTACCCCTAACCTTCCATTCCTGAGTAATCAATTCTAAAAAAATGATGCATTGGTAATAACCCCACAGGATCCAACTGATAATCTGTTTTTCACATCTCTCTGGCAGAACCACTATCTATTTTAAGGTGACAGAAAGAAGTTTACATATTTTGAAAGATGGAGTTTATCCCTAAGACTTTGGAAACACAGAAGGTAAAGAGCTGATAGAATCTCTGCTGCAAGAGGTCATTATTTAGATTACAAGGTCAAGCACAAAGCAGATAGAAAATGCCATAATCACAATTACCTGTACAGCTTTAAGTCCCCAGTATATCTGAATAGAATTACAGTCTTTAATTGCACTCTGTGCAGTTTTTCTGTGATGGCTCCTACCTGGGCAGTATTTGGCAAGTCTAGAAAAATGCAGATTTATTGAAAACATCTAAATCAATTTATTGAAGTACGTCTACAGAGTTTTCTAATGAAACAAGCCATGCTCAGTGCAGCAGAGAGCTGCCTTTCTCCTGTGTTTAGGACTGAGGCTGTCATCTGATGAGAAGTTTCTTGAAAAAGTCTGTGTGTGCACCCACAGCCATGCTCAGGGAATGCAGTTCTTCCCATTTTCATAAGCACTGAGGTAACTATTCCTCCTGGAACCTCAGTCTGGTGACTGGCACCCCCTAAACACTGAAATGATTGATGAATCTGTTGCTAGCTGGAGTTCTGGGTAGGTAATGCAGGAGATAGAAGCAGGATTCCTGGATTCCACTTGTGTCTGACTCAGTGTGTGATCTCAACAGCAGATGTAAGTCAAATCAGGGCATGCCCTGATCTGTCATGGAAGGCAGCTGTGGGATTAATGAGTGTTTGTCAAATCCAGTTTAGTCAATACTGCAAAATATAGGCACCAATAACCATTGGGTGTTGGGTCCCATTTTACCAGGAACAGGCTGACAGAATTAATGAGGATGCTGCAGTGCAAGGCAATGCTGTTGTTAGTCTACTGAGAATATTTGTTCCTTCTCAGTACAGGGCTTATGATAATGTTTTTTTGCCCTCCCTTTCACTTAATTGGCCATTGCTATCCATAATTGCCAGAAATTATTTACTGAACTCCCATACCATTTTAACTGCAGCCTTCAGAGTTCAGCTGTTCTTGCACTGGGTCTGTATCCCTGCTCCACATCTCACACAACAGAGGATGGACCCAAATAATCTTAGGGCAGAAATATATGCATATGCACCAGCTTCTTTGCACTAGTTCAAATTCTTTTGGGACAGGTCAGATTTACCTTTCACGCTCTGAAGAGCTTATAAGACTTGAACCACATCTCTACCATTTCCTGGGGCATCATACTGGCCCCCACTGTGAGGAACAATGGGATCATCAGTGTGGGCACAGTGGGGCTCTCTAATTTGCCTGGAAGAGTTTCTACTGCATGCAGTTGATCTGATTCCCTCAGAGAGCAGCAGCCATGCAGAGCAGCCCAGCACAGGGAGCTGCCTCAGAGCTCCTCCAGCAATGGGCCTGCAGCAGCCAGGGGAAAGTAGCAGGGCTGGTTTGTGTCCTTGGATACTCAACAATTCCAAGGAGGAAAAATAGAAGAAAATGCTCTTTATTGGATACTGGTGCTGGGAAGAGTCTGAAAGACAGAATTTAGCAATGAAATGAGCATGCAGGCTGCCCCATAGCTGGCTTGTGTGCATCATTTGTTCCTAAAATTCAGGTGCCAACTTCCTCACTAGAAATCAATATTCTCTTTCTGAAAATATCAAAATGCTGAAAGCAGGCATCCCAAATCTGAGACAACCTAAAAGTGGTTATGTTTTACAAATTATCAAAGAAAAAGGCATTTGAGTGTCATTTAGATATTGACTCTTTGTATTTTTAAACATTCTTTTTCCCCCTTGGTAAAATGTTTTCAAATGAAAACAAGAACATTTAATTCCCAAAATGTTAGTATGGAAGATTTGAAACATTAAGACTTTGAAATATGTTAGAAGTCATCAAAAATTATGAAAAATATTCTTGTAGTAAAAATTACTCCATGACTTAGCCTGGCATTCCTATGAATTACAGTAAAACAGAGGTGTTTCTATATACTCTGTTTGTCTGCCTTTTTCCTTCACTATTTTTGTTGAAAAGTTGTTCATCATGATATTTTGTTACCTATTTTACAGCAGCTTACTCATCAGTTAGAAGTTAGTCAGGGATTAGGAAACATTGTGAAGTTATCAAAAAACTAGCATGTTAGAAGGAAATCAGTTAATCTTTAGCCTCACAGGATAGAAAGAGGAAACGTAATTGCAAAACTGAACTGTGTTTTACAGTCATTTTCACTTAAAAAGCCCTTCAGATAATTCTATAATTAGCATGGGACGTGTAATGGAGGGAAAAAAATACCTGACACGAGAGGAACTTGGTGAATGTTTCCATTCATAAGTGGGATTTAGCTGCCATGGCAGAGCAATCTCCTGAAACAAAACCCTCCTTTGAGTAGCAAGCCATGGTTTACAGTATCTTAGAGCAGCAGACACCTGGGCCTTGGCTGAGTGGTGTGGTTCAACAGCTGCTTGTGCTCCTCTCATGTAGTCAGTCAGGAGCAGACTCTGGTCACCAAAGGGTGAGCAAGACCCATTCCAGCCAGGCAATTGGCTTGATTTGCCTGATTCCCAAAATACCTTTCAGCACAATAACTTCTTCAGTCAGATCATTGAAATAAAATCAACTGGGTTTATCGCACATGTTGATGTTTATGTAGTACCTGTCATCACTCACTTAAATGGATAGGAATATGGATAGAGATTAATTCCTGCTCTGTAATTTGTCTTGAGATATAAACAGTATTTTTAGCTACTAAATCCTGAAGTGTGGCACTTTGTAAAAGATCTACCTAAATCTTGATAATAGTTACTGGTGCTTAGTTCAGGATTGATTTTCTCCAGTGTTATTTATACAATGAACGGTGTTTCAGTGATTTCATCTCTCCTGAGGAAATTCAGTTAAGATTTCAAGTGTTCAAAATCCAGGTTCTAATGCTGAATTGTGTAAAGAAAGGATCATAAAAGAAAATATTACTTTATGTTCTTTAGCAAGGTAAGAAAACCACGCTGGATTTCTTCTGTCAGTGAAGAACAGTTCTACAAAAAGTGCCTGCCTATGGTTTTTGAGTAGAAATCTGCTGTTCAGTTAAAGTGTTGGGGGATAATTTCTGTCTGTAGAAAATGTATTTTTTACTGGGGGTAAGAGAGGAAGACAAAATCTTTTTGTTTGACAAAATTATTTTGTTCTGAAGGATGCTAAAAATAATTTTCAGTATTACTATTAATGATATGAACTTGGGCTAAAAGATATGCCTTTATGTGTTGGACTGAGCAGCTCTGGGAAGGGGATATTTAGTAGTGCCACCATGAGCAACAGAGGATACACAAAGTTATATCATAGCAATGCAGGGACCCATATTTCCCCATATTTCCCATAGTCCCATATTTCCCATATTTCTGATGCCTTAATAGGGGCTTCTTATACCTAGGCTATGAAGAATGTGTATAAATGCCCAGTTCAGGCTTCAGATTGTCACCCTGAAGTCACAGATCTGGGATTCAGAGCTGCAGTTGTAATCAGGCAGCCAGAGAACGAGAGCCATCCTTTTGAGCCACATCTGGAGAATGCCTCTGTTTTCCATCTCCTGGAGGAGACAGAAAAATGCTGGTGGGAAAAGTTTTCAAGTCTAGTTTCCAGCTTGTGCAGTCAGCTGTGTCTTCTAATCCTACCCATAAATGAGATGATTTTTTTTCTTTCCTGTTTTCTAATTACAGTCTGGTTCTGTCTCTCATCCTCTCATGACCAGAACTTTCCTTTGATTTCTAACCCAAATATATTATTGGATATTTTATACCTGTTTTTCTTTAGCTCTCTTTTAGTTTCAACAGCTCTTGTAGTGTCTCCCCCTCAGAGCACGTACAGAGTGGTGTACTTTTGATTTAGCTAGGGAGGGGAAAAAAACCCCCCAAACTATTCTGGGAAAAGAGAGTGTAACACAAAACCAGGCAGTTTTCTCCTCCTCATCACTGAGCTTCAGCCACTTTGCAAAGTGCCATAAGCTCTGCCAGCGGCACCATCCCCTGTTCTCCATCCAGCAGTAGTGGGATCCAGCCTGGCTGAGGATGTGATATTTCCTGCTTGTGAAACATTCCAGTGTAAGGATGAGGCACTCTCAAAGAGACTTCTCTTTAATGAGTTGTATCAATAAATTCCAATCAGCAAATGCCATCTGCATACCACTGTGACCACAGTGGCTCCCATGAGAATACCAGAGCTATCAGTGGGAAGGCAGTGCTGTCCACTGCTGCATCAGCCTGCTCACCAGCATCTCTCATTCAAACTCTGATGCTTCAAACATAACAGAAACCAGATGCTGTGCATTCATTGTATAGTTGCACAGCTGAAAAGAGGTTACCAAGTGTCCAGATAGCAACAAGCAGTAACCACAGGAAAGTATTCTGTCCAGTCTCTGCAGACCAGGTTGGGTGAAGCCACTGAGTGCCATGGATTTCGACCCTTGAAAGAGGTAACCCTCATTTTTCACTCTCTACAGCTCCCTGAAAGGTGGCTGTGCTCATGTGGGGTTGGTCTCTTTCTCCAGGCAGCAACTGACAGAACCAGAGGACACAGTCTCAAGCTGTATCAAGGGAAATACAGGCTGGATATCAGGAAAAAGTTTTTTACAGAAAGGGTGATAAAGTTCTGGAATGTTCTTCCCAGGGAGGTGGCGGAGTCACCATCCCTGGATGTGTTTAACAAAGCCTGGGTGTGGCACTGAGTGCCAGGGTTTAGTTGAGGTGTTGGGGCTGGGTTGGATTCGATGATCTTGAAGGTCTCTTCCAACCTGGTGATTCTGTGAATTTTGACTCACCTGTAAATCTCTTGAGTGATCCGTAGGGTTTGCCCCTCTGAGACATGACCTTCTCTCCAGGCTGGCTGCAGAGCCCCACGCCTGCTCACCCCCTGAGCAGGGGGTGTGATGGCACACGAGCATCTGTGCTGTGCTGAGCACACACTGCCAAGGCACATGGATGTGCCACACAAATCATTCTAGGTTTTCTGGTCACATCTAACCTCTGTATTTATGTTTTCAAATTCATGCATTCATGTGTGTGTTCAGTGGGCTGAATTTTGCAAACAAACAGTTGCAGAGCTTACATCAGATCTTCATTTGGATGTACATGACTGTGCAGCCAAAATAATACTTTGTCACCATCAGCAGTAATGGTGATACTGCTGGCAGTATCATTACTAATCTAGTGTTATTGGGTAAACTGGATTTTTGATTGCAAGATTTTCATTCTCCCAAAGATTAGAATTTCAAGAACAGAAATAGTTATTCAGCATTTGATATTCAGCCAGACCAGTTGAATTTCCACTAAACAAATAAATCCAGCTAACACTAAGCAGGGGTACTTTGTAAACATAGTCGGATAACTCAAAACCTTTACCAGTCCCAAAGTGCAGATAATTTATGATTTGAAATCTCCTTCTATCACCACAGGACCCAGGGAAGATGGTCAGGGGATAAAACATATTTCTTGTTTGAAGCAGTATAAAATAATTCTCTCTGCTAATGATGTTCTGATGTTTGTTACCCATCTAGATAATTACATTAAATCTTTGCTTCAACTTGTTGACAAAGTTGCTTCAATATCTTCCTGATTGGACAAAGTCAGGGCTTTTTCCAGTGTATGGTCTAGTAGATAGCTGTTTAATCCTTTGGGTTTCACACCCTCAAGGTATACACTCAGTGCAACTGCTAAATTTAAAGGTTAAATTGCCAGAAATACTAGGGAAGTGTCAGCAGATTGATTTCCTTTGAATTTATCTTGATAGGAGAGACTGGCAACTAATAAGATTATGATTGTTCCAAAAACAATTACATATTGAACATGCTGCCAGTTGCTATAAATCCTGGAAGTTTTCAAGAGATGGCTCCATTACTAGCACTGTTTTTGTGGAAAAACAAGAACCACAACATTGGTGTTAGGAAAATCCTGGACACTGATAAAAGCCAGCTTTTGTTTGGAGGCAGAGTATCGTTTTGGTTCTCACCTCCTGAAACTGAAAGGGACCCTGTGTGGTTCTACCCAGAGGAAGCTCAAGCCCAGCCTTGTTTATTAAGTATTCGAGCTACAATGTTATCTCCTCTGAAGAATCAGGTTCCACGCTGGCATGATTCACCACAGATGGAGCCAAAGGGCTTGCTGCTGGCCTGACTGGGCGTGACTCTGGTGTTGCTGACATAGGTGGGGAGTGAATCTGCCTGTCCTCCAGAGTTTCACATCCATAAGGATATGATGTGTATAAATATGTCCTGATTGCAGTGCATGCTCAGCTGCCAGCAGCAGCCCTGGAAGCAGAATCTCCTGAATCTCTGAGGTGCCCCATGGACACAAGGAGCAGAGTATGGGCAAAGGGCAGAGACCAGCTCTGGGTCTCGCAGGTCACTCCCTGCCTCACTTCCCTGCTGTCCAGAAGCCCCTCTTCCTGCCTGTGGTAGGTGCAGAAATGCTTTCTAGAAAGCTATTTTGAGGGACATTCAATAATAGTAATTAGAGAAAAACCAATTACGCTCCAAGACCACTTGAACTGCATTTCCAATCCCTGAACATGCCTGTAAAATAGCTGGCTTGGAAGTTGAGAAGCTGTGAAAAGTCTCTGCATTTTCCCATTGCATCACAGATGTACAGTATTGATTTGGATCATGTCCTCCCACAGGCAAAAACTTTTACTTTCATATGTGTAAGAATGCTTAGAGTATAGCAAAATTAAAACCAATAAATATTTTAACCAGCCTGTCAAAAATGTCAGAAAAAAATCCAAAATAGCAGAATAGTTATTCTGTAAAATTCCTGGCATCTCTGGGATGACCTTATGCTTTTTGTGTGCTGGAAGGGCCTATGTAACCCACTTTTGGTTGTGCCTCTCAGGGTAACCTGGTTTTCTCATAAATCAACTCCAGATTAGAGAAAAATCCTGGCTTCACTGAAGTGGATGGGATTTTTGGTACACAAAGAATCTTATTCCCAGATTTTCAAACATGAGGACATGAAAATTTGGTTTTTAACTCTCCCTTGGGATTCTTGAATTAATGGTTCAACTTGCAAAAGCTCTGACACCCACTGATTTCAATAGGAGCTGCTGGAGCTCTGTGAAAAAAGGTTGTTGAGTTCCAACACTAAATATGGATGGTGGAATCTTAAAATTAGTCTCCCATTTTTGAAAATCTTGGCCCAAACCTTTATGAATACCACACTACCCTGTGTCCTGTATCTATTAGAAAAGATAACTTCATTCAGATCCACATCTGCTGTATTCTGTAAACTTGGGAAACAAAAATGGTCTTTTAATCCGATTTAGATGAAAAACTGTCTCTGATATAGTAATTGACAGTGAGGGATAGTCCATAACTGTCTATCACCTAACAGACCAAATCATTTGCCATTAGTTAATATATAACTAATTTATAACTAATATATAACTAAATTATAACTAATTTGTCACTAGTTAATATGTTCCAAAACAGCACATAGGACAAGTGGTATGTGTATATAGTGTTCCCAAACAGCTCTGGTAATTTGAGTAATTTCAGCAATTTCCAATTTTACAGGAAGTAACTGATCACAGGTTACCAATAGTCATTCTTACTGATAATAGTAACTAATCACAGGTTACCAATAGTCATTCTTACTGTAGGTTTGAAACATTTTCTGCTATGCCGATACCACAGACTAGCTGTGCAATTACAAATGTATCTGTCACTTCTCTATTTATATTATTAATGCTGGTAGTCCTTAAAAGTATATTACTTAAGGCAGTCTCTGCCTCCATTAAAAAAAATAGAAAAAAATTAAAGAGGGTTATTAAAATCAGTATGAAGTCAGATCTCCTCTGATACAATTTCATCAGAGTAACCAGCAAAACAGAGTTGGCTCTGATCTGAATTTGAATGATCTGAATTACACCTCTTGGTGTAATGAAAATGCTGAGGGTAGTGATATTACTATTTTTGTAGGTGGCTTGAGTGAATAGATTCACATTGCTTTTATATTGCTTTGGGCTGTCAGGGCCACTGCCTGTGTTTTTAATAAAAATTCTGTGGGACATTTTGCAGAAGAATTAGTCCAGATGTCTTTGCTGAATTTCCATTTGGCTATCCTCTGCTTATCTCTCTAGAAACAGCTAGAGTTAGGGTTGCAAAATATTTTCCATTACAATCCTTGCTTTTAGCAGGCTTCTAATTTCCCGAACTGTGTAATTTTGTTTGCTAAACTTCTTGAGTTCAGGTTCTGTTGTGCAGTGGGGTACAGCACTTTGTGCTATAGTTGAGAAAGATCTCTTCAGCCACTTCTGTGTATGGGAGAAGAACTTTTTACACATTCCCCAGCATAAACTGAACCATGAATTTGAATTGTTGTGAGCAGAGCTCTGGTAAAATCTTCGTCCCACAAAACGGCTGAAGTGTGAAGTTTAAAACCTGGCACAAACAAGACAATTGTAAAATAAATAATGATTAGCACCAGATCTGATCTTTATTTCTCTCATTTTATATTTGCATGAGCAGCAGCCCTGTGAATATCACAGGCCCTTTTGGTTATACAAGGTGCTTCTGAATGCAACAGAACTATTAGAATCAGGCTCTGGGCAAAGAAGGTAGAAGCTTCTTGCAGTTTCTGCTGCCTTGAAAGTATGTCCTCCAAGGAGTAATTCTGCAAAGTAGTACCAGGACTCTGTCTCCTACATCCCTAGGAACCAAGAGACAGGGCAGTGAGAAGGAAACCACACAAAAGCCTTTTTGCATTGCTACATCAGCTTTCTGCATTTTATTACTGTAGGCAGGGTCTGCCTCCTCATCTGCTTCTTGTCAAGGCTGAACCCTGTGGTACCTTTATATGTTTGGGCTGTTTAAGGCTACCATAATAAAAACAATAATAAATAACAAATAAGCAACTGGAGTCCAAAGCTGTAGGATGGATTCCTTCCAGATCCTAATGGAGTGAAGGATAAATCCCAGTGGAGCAGCAGAGCCAGATGTGTCTGCAGACTTTGGCATGGGGCACATCACAGTGCTCAGCAGCAGTGGCTCAAAGCAGGGTCAGAGCACTGCCCAGAGCCAGCTGCCCAACCCCATTGTGTGCCCCCACTCCCCAGTGTCAGCTTTGGCCTGCACATTTAAAGAGATTGTATCTCCTTCTGCTTTCTTTCATAAGACTTGAACTTCTTTCCTTTTCTACCTTGTCCCTGCCTTGCAGGAAACTCCCGGTGTTGCTGAGGGCATTCCTTCTGTATGCCTCAGTGGCTCCTATATATTTATGACATTTAAATGTGGTATGATGCAGAGAGGAAGCATTTACAGAGCACTGAATTTCCCTGCTGTTGAGTAGTGAATTGCATTTCAGAGTAGTGTGACACTGTTTGAAGATGACAGTGACAACAGTCTTTGCATTGAGATGTTGGATAAGTTTGCCTTTTGGGAATGGAGATCACTTCAGCTCAAAGGCTGTTTTCACCAGCACTGGAGCAGAAGGCACCCAAGCATGGTTCAGTCCTTGCCCTAACTCTGTGTTAGTCTGTCAGGCTGTGCTAGCCAGAGCTACAATTGACCCAAATGAAGAGACACCTGAAGGGTTACGTGACAGATTTTTCCCTTGCTGCTTGGCAGTGGTCCACAGTGTGTAGTCTCTAAATCTGGAAGATATTTGACAGGTTGAAAAACTGAAAACCAGAAGCTGCACCTTTAATGCCAGTTTAGAAATGTGTCTGGTTACCCCTGTCTGGAAAGGTAATTCACGGAGAGCTGAAAGTATCTGGCAAAGAAACACATTTTGCCTTGGGCATCATTTGGGAAGAGAAAAAAAGTAATATTTCCAGTTTTTTAATCAATCTTTGGCAGCCATGGAGCACTGCCTTACAGGATTACTATGATTATAGACTACAGCATGCACTGCAAATGAAGGCTTTTGAATACCTGCTCAGTGGCTGGTTGATACGTGGCTGGTGAGGATGAGCACTGTGCTGAGCTCAGGAAGAAGTGAGTGCCACGTTTGCCTCCCAGTTTTTCAGCTATGAAAAGGTATGTTCTCAATCAGTATCAACTTAGTAATGTGCAATCCATTATGTGACATGGTCTTTTAGATCCTGTTACCAAATTTCTCCTTGGTTATAGCAAGAGTGAATAAAGTTGATGAGGGATTTTTAATACACTCAGATAAAAACAGACATGGCCTGTGGCTTTTCAATTTCTTCCTACTGTAGCAAGGCTGATTCTTTATTTCAGCTTTTTCCATGTTATAAGTATGTTACTACTGGCTTTCTGTTTGTAAGTGTATTAATGTATTTAAAGATAATTCTGTTAGGATTCAATTGCTTATGAACAGTTTCACACACACTTTTAAAATTTATTATTTAGTACTCTACATAGATTAGCTTATTTTATGATTCCTGAGAAGCCAAAAGCAGGACCTTTGCACTCAACTATTAGCTTTCAAAAGAATCCTAATCTTGACACAACCCAAGATGGTTTGTATGTTCTGGCTGTACACTGCCTATAAAGGAACCTGGGAGGTTGTGCAGGCATTTTCACAGGGTTTTGAACTAAATCCCTGTTGAAATGAAATTGGGCACCCAGGCCTCATCAGTGTCCTGGCCACTGTCCTACTAACGTGCCCTCAAGGAACAGTACCCATCAATGAAGGGCCCACGTTTCTGCTGCCCACATCAGCATCTCCCAGGGAATTCCAAGGAGAACTTGTGCAAGGGAAGAGGCAAGAGAGTAAGATGCATCTGACATGTAAAACCAGAAAAAGTTATGAAACATAGCTTGGGCCTCTGAAAGGCTTCCTCAACAAGAAATGCATAAGTAGTTCAATGCGATAGCGTAATCGTAACAGTTGATTGGCCGTAAGCCACAGCTCCGCGCTGTTGCAATGTGCATTTTCTGCTGTTGAGACATGCCATGATAGGAAACTCTGACACAGCCACCAAGTAACAGCAGCAGACCCATATCAGGGTCCTTCCTATTTTAGAATGTGGGGTAAAAATGGATGGGAAAAGAGCGGGGAAACAGAATTGCTATAAAATGCAGAACAGGGTCCCAGGGTGAGGAGGACCATGCTTTGCAGAAGAGATATCCCTTGCTGAAAAGAATAATAATGGAATATGAGTAAGATTTGCTTCAGAGACACACAGTGTCCACAAGGCACTCGCAGGCAAAGCACACATTCGTGTGCCACATGCCCAATTCATCATTATTTCAAAGCCATTGCACCATTGTTTCCCATTGAAATAGGCTTAGAAGAGAATTATGCCTGGCATATTCATTCTTAAAATGACCTGGGGAAAGAAGAGCATTGACACATTAAAGTGAAAATATAAGGAGTGCTATGAACTCTAGGTGAGTATGGATTCTTCTTGCAATTCCTAAGCCCAGCACCTGTAGAAACAGTGCCAAATCTAATTTTCATTTTCTGGAAGGATGATTGCTTAAGTTAGTATACCACTGAGATAGGCAACATTTCACCTTTTGAGCAGCCCATTCTGCTTGCATGAATTAACACTCAGAAATTATGTCCTATTATTTGTGGGCTGTAGTACCATGTGTTGATGGTTGCACCCAGCCTTTGAGAAAAATGTCAGAAAGTTTCAAAAAATACCAATTATTTCTAGCTCGGCACAATTTTATTACATTTCATGTAGGAGATCAATTAAATATCATTAGCCCATATCAGAAAAGATGTGAGAGCTCAAATTTGCAGCCTAGATTTAGCCTGACTTCCATTTTGTGGTCACCCCATATCTGGGTCCAAAAGCTTTTCAGCTAAAATGGAGATTAATGTCAGTTGCTCTAAAGTTGCAGAAGTAAATAATCTCATCTCTAGAAAAAGGACTGAAACATATTTAGGAACAATGCCTCTGGATGCCTTCTACATATTTGGTGAACACGGGGCTACCAGACTGTCACTCAGGGCTGGTTTTGAAGCAGTTGATTTACTTAAGCATTATGACACTTATTTGTGCTAGGCAGATCTCTTTTAAGGCATGTGATTTTTTCCAAAGCTGTTGAACTGCTGTAATTTCTCAATTAAATAAGAGAGATGCCAGACCTAACTTTATTTTCCACCACTATATAGATATATCTTAAGACAGAGTTTAATTAATGGTGAAATTGGTCACTAAGTGCTTTGTGTTTTCTTGAATCTTTCCTGGAGTTTAAAAACTCAATGGGGAAATTAAGGCCGCTCAAGCTGTCTCCTTTTCTATAATGGAGAAATAAATACTAAGGGAGATTGAAATTGAGTCACAATTTACTAAAGAGTAAATTCGCTAGAAACGGAGCAGTAGTAATAAATGATTGTACAAAAAGAAAATGGTTTAATCAACAAAGGCAAGATATTTCCTCCTTCCCCCTGAGGACAAAACCCAAATGGTGGCTGTCCCCAGGCTGTCTGCCACGTGGAGCCCAGGAGGACAACAAAGGCAGCACACCAGAGAGGTTCTTGCAGCTCAACCTCCTTGTCCTCCCAGCTTGGCAACAATGGAAAAACATGGCCAAAACACAACCTGGAGAGCTAGTTCCGCCCATCAAGCCAGAAATAACTCAGCCTTGTGTTGCCAGTCCAGATCCACCTGAGACACTTTAATCTGGCAGCCCAATCCCCCTGTCTGCTGCTGTGATGTCCTTTGGCAGCCCTACAGGAAGCACTTGGACAGCCACGTTCTCTATCCAGGCACTGATGTTTTGCCACACTTCAGCAGCCCTGATGGGTTTCCCCTCTGTGCTGCTCTTCTCCCACCAGTCCAGCCACCCCCACAGGGCATTTGCCACCATCCACGAGTCACTGTAGAGGTACTGTTGGCCATTTCTCTCTTTCAGCAATATCCAAGGCCATCTGGAGGCTTTCAGCTCTGCAACCTGACTTGATCCACCTTGTCCTCAAGAGCTTTTGTGACTCATGGTGTAGGATTCCATGCAGCAGCTTTCCATGTTCAGTTATCTCTGTGATACAGCAGTGAAGAGAGCGCTTTTCCTTTTCTGGTAGCTGAGTACATGGTGGGGCCCCCTCAGCACCTCACCTTCTCCTCCTCTTATGATGTTAATCTGAAATGTTCACCTTCAGGCCAGTTCCTGGTAACTTGCCAGATCCCTGGGCAGTTGGGTTTTCCTATTCAAGGCTGCTGTGTGATCAGAGCCATCCACTTACTCCACACGGCATCAGGGCCAGGATGTGTGGAAGGGACTTCTCTGAACATCCAGCCCAGCACTGGCACTCGGGGTGCCAGAGGAGCTGTGCTTCAGTGCCAATCCCTTCTGAGGCAGCCCTTCATAAAGTGCCAGGATCTCCTTTTTAGCTGGAGAGTAGCAGGCCTCAGATCCTTTGTATCCCCGAGTCCAGAATCCCAGAGATCATTCTTCAGTCTCCCCAGGTACTTTGTGCCAGAGGCTGCAGGAAGGACCTTTCTCCTTAGCTGCAGTGTACTGCAAGATTTTAGCCCCTGTCCTGCCCTGACTGGCCAAAGGGCTATTGCATGAACAATCTCTTGTTTAATTTGTTCAAAAGCTTGTTGATGTTTGGTGCCTCACTTGAAAGCATTCTTCTTCCATGTCACATGATAGAGAAAAGGGCTGACAATCTGACTGTAATCTGGAATATGCATCCTCCAAAGACCCACAGTGCCTAGGATAGCCTGCATTTCCTTCCTGCTGGTTTGTGGGGACACAGCTAAAATTTTGTTAATCATGTCCATTGGAATCTGATTATGTCCATCTTGCCATTTCATTCCTAGAAACTGAATTCCCTGGGCAGGTTCCTTAACCTTCCTTTGGTTTATGGCAAAACCAGCCTTCAGGAGGATTTGAATTATCTTTTCTCCTTTCTCAAAAAGCTCCTCTGCCATGTTCCCCCATACAATGATGGCATCAATGTACTCCAGATGTACTCCAGCCTTGCCCTTTCCCAATGCAGCGTGAATCAGTCCATGGCAGATGCTGGGGCTGTGCTTCCACCCCTGGGGCAGTCAGTTCCAGGTGCACTGCACACCCCTCCAGGTGAAAGCAACCTGTGGCTTGCACTCTTCTGCCAGAGGAATGGAAAAAACCATGTAGGTAATATTGATGGTGACACCACTTGGCTGCCTCTGACTCCAGTTCCTACTGAAACTCCAGCATGTCCAGCTCAGCAGCTCTCAGTGATGGTGTGACTTCATTCGGGCCACAGCGGTCCAGTGTCAGTCTCCACTCTCCACTGGACTTATGCACAGGCCATATGGGGCTACTGAAGGGTGAGCAAGTCTTGCTGAGCACTCCCAGCTCTCCAGTTCATGGATCATCCCATGTATGGTGTCCGGAAATTCCGGTTGGTGCCATTTTGCTGATGTGGCACTGTTGGGGTGGCCATCAGTACCTGTTGTTCTTCAAGCCTCAGCAGTCCCATAGCAGTCAAAGGATTCAGCTGTTTAATTTCCTCTGCCTTCACAGCAGCTCTCCCAAAGCCCAGTGATGCCCCTTTGTGTCCTTGAAATGCCCTCTCCTGAGGTAATCTACACCAAGGATACACACAGGGCCTCTGGGCCAGTCATGGGGGTGGGGGGGGGTTTGCCATTCTTTCCTAGTCAGGCTCACTTCAGTTACCAGTACAGTCAGCTGTGGGGATGCCCCTGTCAGCCCAGAAATAGATGGATTCTGCCCCTGCAGGTCTCAATGGCATCAGGGTACATTGTGTGCCAGTGTCAACTAAAGACTTGTACTCCTCTGGCTCTGCTGTGCCAGGCCATGGATCCACAGTCCAACAGCTCAAACTGACTCTTTCCTCCACCTGGCTGGAGGCAGGGCCTCTAGTTCTTGTCCTGGTATTCGTTGCTCACTTTTTGTAAATATGAACTGGAGGTCCCTTCAAGAGGATCAGACATCATCATCTGTTCTGTTCTGCCTAGGGGCTTGCATCTGAGAAACCACAGTGACATTTATCCCTGACAAGTTTCCTGTGGTAGTTCTTCCTCCTCCTAATTCACATACCCATGCTTCCAGGTCAGAGGTGGGTTTTCCATCCCACCTCCTCATGTACTCTCCATATTCAGGCAGGTAAAGCCACAGATTACCTTGTGGAGTGTACCCCCTCTCCCTAGCCAAGGGGTGCCTGCTCCTAATAGCAGAGACTGCTCTATACCAGTGAGATGGAAAATTAGATCCTCTCTGAGTTTCTCAGAGAGGTGGCCCTCTCACATTTTTCTTACAAGTTCTGGACATGCTTGGCCATTTTTGTTTCCACAGACAAGATGTGGACCTGTCAAGAGGCAGAGGTAGTGTCTTCATATGTAAGATATTTGCTAGCCATAGCACCCACTTGGTCTTGTCTCTCCATCCACTGAAGTGTTGCTATGTTGTGGTAATCTATCTCTGGCCCAAGCTGTATGAATTTTGGCCTCATCTGTGATGTGCACTGGACATGGATTTTTAGTAACTTGCTTGTTATCTGAAAAAATTACCTCTAGTCAAGCAATTTCTCTCAGGCAGTGGATACCTCACTCCATGGTGTTCCACTGGCCTTGCTGTCCATACATGTCCTCCTTGCAAAGGTATCTTTCCTCTACATTTAACCTGAGTTGTCTCCAGAGGCTGAGATGTTCTTGACTTTTTCCAATTCCCTGTTCAATAACCACATCCCAGAACAGGGATCCTAATTGCCTGGCTTCACTACCACCTAGTTCATATCCCACAGCAGCCCAGGTTTGGAACAGCCAGTTCAATATTGACTCACCTGTCTGGCAGGTGAACTCTTTCTGCAGCTCACACAGGGATAAGATTGGGTGATTACCTCTGGCTTCATCTCTTCCATTGGTTGTGAGGGGCCAGCCTCCTCTTCATCACTCACTGTGAAAACTGACTTGGCCTTGGATTTCTTCTTCTCAACAGGGGCAGTTGCTACTGCCTTGTCCTTCTGGTTCAGCTGTTGTTTGACTGACTGTGATGCCAATTGATTTGTTTTCCTTCCCCTCTCCCTGAAGGTGCTGTCCAGTGACAAACAATATTCAATAAATCATAGCCAGGACCCAGCACATTGCATAAATATGTGTCTCTCTGGAAATGTCACATTTTCCCTTCACATATTTTATCACTTCAACAGCATCCTGTATTTGTTCAGAGGCGAACTCCCAAACCATTGGAGGAGAGAAGTCCTCCAAATACTAATCCATTTCCTCCCCCATTCCATGCCAGTCGGGATTACCCAGCCCTGGGGCAGGCCTCTGAACAGCTTCCCTCGAAATCTTTGTCTTATCTCTGGACACTGTAAATATAGTGTAGATCATGCAAACTGTACAGAGGAAACACAGCAGAACTAGCAGCAATATGTTGCTATCCCTAGCATCCAGTGTGGAATACAACATTCTCAAAACCTGTTGTAACAGACCTGTAGGAGGAGAAGGAGGTGAAAGGCTGGGAAAAATCATCCTCTCCTGTTCCCTGCACAGGCTGAGTGTGATTATTAATGAACTCCCATAGGTAGCAGCCAAGGCCAGAACAAATACCACCAAATACACATTTCAAATGAACCTCATTTCCCCTGATGTTATCATGCCATAAACTGATTAGCACATAGTATATTAAAAAGAGCAATCTTGGTTCCTCTCCCTGGTTTGAAAAGGAGCACTGTGATGGGCAAATAATTCCACACATAAGGACACAAATACAGGGTTAGGTACCACACCCACATGAATAGACTGAGCAACATGGTGACCAAGGAGTTCTGTACTCTATATGCTTTAATCAAAATTGTGACTTTAACTTTTCTCTTGTGCCCCTCATTGGGTGCCAGAGGTGTCCTGTGTTTAAAAACTCAATGGGGAAATGAAGGCCACTCAAGCTGTCTCCTTTTCTATAATGGAGAAATAAATACTAAGGGAGATTGAAGTTGAGTCACAATTTACTAAAGAGTAAATTCGCTAGAAACAGAGCAGTAGTAATAAATGATTGTACAAAAAGAAAATGGTTTAATCAACAAAGGCAAGATATTTCCTCCTTCCCCCCGAGGACAAAACCCAAATGGTGGCTGTCCCCAGGCTGTCTGCCACGTGGAGCCCAGGAGGACAACAAAGGCAGCACACCAGAGAGGTTCTTGCAGCTCAACCTCCTTGTCCTCCCAGCTTGGCAACAATGGAAAAACATGGCCAAAACACAACCTGGAGAGCTAGTTTGGCCTAGAAACTCCTCTGCCAAGCTGCTGTGGCGAGCTGCAGTGGGTACTTCTCTTTCTTTCCCTCTCTCTTGGCACCAACACACAGCCTGGCCCCAGCAGGCTTTGCTGAGCTGGCACTGTCCTGGTGCTCCGTTCCCCATGGAATCTCCCACATGGGAGCTGTTTTTTCAAGGTTTGGACTCCACGGGGCTGGGAGAAAGGATGAGCTGGGGACCTGCAGTGATGGCAGTGCTGTCTGGGCAGCCCATATGTCTCCCCAGCACCAGAGAACACTGGCCACCCTTCCTCTTCCCTCTGCTGCCTTAAAAAGACAGTCCACTAAAGATGACATAGGGGAGTGTACAACACACAGTTTTGGTCTCCCTCACATAATGCTGAGCTCTGCCTCCTATCCCTGTGTCTAGGACAACCTGCATGTACTACATTTTGATCATCAGATGGGAAGTGTTCTACTTTGTTTCTCAGCAATACTTTGTACTCAGTTTTTATTGTCTGTGATAAAAGCTCAACCTCATTATTATCCCAGGATTTGGGTGACAGTAGAGAATGCATCACAGCAAAGCTAAAGCCTAGCTGAGAGCAATTTTACTATTAGAAGCACAATTACTGTCCATTACAAATTCCAGGAATGAGCACAAACATAACTTTAATAGGTGACTATGTTGCAGCAGCATGCAGAGAAAAATGGCATCCCTCCCTCAGCACAGAAGAACAAAGAAATAAATAAAAGACTTTTGGTTGCATGCTCTGTATTGAACTCAGACAGTCCTGAAGGCATTTGGCTTTTCAGTGAAAAGCAGCCTGGCTCCTCTGTCTGTTGCTGTTTCACTTGATTTAGTAGACTGTTTCAGGCTCCTGTCCTGCCTGGTTAGGCACCTGTACAGAATGCAGTTAGCTCCAGTCAGTCTGCCCAGCATCTCTGGCTCCTGTTCTCCATGGAAGTGCCGGTGCACCAGGGTTGTGTCTGACTCTGCATCCACTCTTCTTGTCCCAGAGAAAGGATGGGTTTGTGTGAGCACTTGGACACTCCTAGGCCCAGAGTATAGAACGAGCTGAAAGGGTTTTTTTTTGTTTTGTTTTTTTTTTTTTTTTCTGTTTAAATAGCAGCAACTGAAGCTTAACTGAAGTTGTTTGCATTTACTTTCTTTTCACAGTTCAGTTATTACTGCTTTAAAGAAAGCTTTTTTTTTTCAATAGAAATGAAACTTGGTCCAAGGGGCCATTTCAGGAAAGCACCTCCTTATCCCGATAGCTCTGAAGTAAGTTCCTGATTTTAAACAACTGCCCAAATGCCATCGACTCTCCATCTCCTAAGAGTTGTTTAGGCAAGTGAATGAAGCAGGTCAGAAACAAATATGAAGCTGAAAAAAAAAATCAATCAATTTACATTGCCTATAACCAGAGAGCAGCACAAATGCTGAGGAAGAGGTAAGCACTGAAACTCAAACTGATTTTTTTTTCCCTGCAAAACTGTTTAATTTAAAGAATCCCAGTTACATTTCAGATAAAAATTGCACACATAATATTGTTCCTGTTCTTTTATTAATATCTCTTTATATCACATCTTTATATCGTGTGCATGAAGAGTACTAAGAAGGAGGGCTCTTGAAGAGTGGAAACTTCAGTGAAGGCTCTTGAAGTCTCTAACACTTTACTTGGCGTGGGTTCTCATTTTCTTGCAACTTCAGTAATTTATCCAGCTATTGCAAGAAAGGGGAAGCTGTGTATACAGGTTCTAGACAACATTATTTCCATGCCCACATTTTGTAACTTTTAAATTAATTTCTGTTTTTGAAGTAACAATATCAACATAATTTGTTGCAGAGATTTAATCATATATGACAGTTTAGCTATTCAGACATTTGTATTTGAATAACTGTATAAGGTTACTCCTTCGAGCAGGATCTCCAAATATAACTGACTGTTTTTCTTTCCCAGACATCTGTCCTACTGTCCTTGAGTTCCCTTTTGTTTGGCAGTGTGTTGAGTTTGTAGCATTATGACCATATGAAATACAAAAGCTTTTCTGAAGGCATAATGGAGAAATTGTCTTCTGTGCTTTATTTTCCAATAGAGGATCAGCAGCTCAAATATTTTTTGCTCTCAGGCATTGTGGCTGTGAGTGACCCTGGGCAGGGGTTGAGTGGACGAGCTGTGCTGGGGCACAGAATGGGCACGAGCACTTCATGCTCTAGGCAGTTATGTCCTGTCCAGGTGTCACCACAGACCTCTGGCCTTAGAAGTCAAGTCTGTGGCCACTAAATACAATTCAGGAGCAGAACAAGAGCAGGGAGTTGATGGCTGAAGCTCCTTATCACAGCCACTGACTTAAGCATGGTTCTGGCCAAATTACCTGTGATTCAATTTGTTAAAAAAAGGAGCAAATGCAGCCGAAGATGTTATAGTGAGCTCAGCTGAGCTATGGTGATGTGCTAACATTAAAGAACATGGTCTATAATTCAGTGAAGAAAACAGTGCAAGTGCCTGGGGTCATTGCACTAGACTTTCTCTGGGTGAATGACACAAAGATGTAAGTGGTGTGTTTTGATTTGCTTTTAATTTAAAGTTTACCTGTTCAATGAATTTTGCGTGAATGCATTGCAGGCACTCTGCCTGATGTCAGCATTTACATCTGTAAATGTGAATGTCCAAGGAAGCCCAGTGATGTTAGTTCTTATTTCACTCCATGGGAAAAAGAAACAGAACAAGGAGTTAAGAGCCTTTTTTTTTTAAATTCTGTGTCAATAATCCAACTAGCTTAAATGTATATTTATTCTATGTTAGAAATGCAAACTATTCAGAATGCTATGAGAGCTATGAAAAACACAGGGCTTGGAAAACTGGCAGTTTTTGTGGTTTTGGGGTTTTGAGTAAAGTTTCACAACCAATCAGCCCAGAATAATGTCCGGTAAAGGCATTTCTGCTTGTTAGTCTATTTATTTATTTACTTTGGCATTGTGAGGCAAGGCAAGACACATTTGGAGGAAGGTCAGTGAAAATACTCCAGATCTGCCCCAGGGGCTGATGCTGGAAAGTGCTGAGGTCCTGCTGCAGCTGAGGAGGTGCTCAGCACCCCTGGTCAGCCAGGAGCACAACCTGCCTGCTCGGGCAGTGTGGGCACTCACAGCCTTCCCAAGGAATTTGCGCAGAAAGCAAAATCAATATTGGGTCCATTTGGCTTTGGTTTGGTGGCCACTGGATTCTGTGTGTCTCCTCCTCTGCTGATGGCCCTGATCTCATCTGCATCACTGGAGACCTGCCCTTTGCTTGATGCTGTGTGTTTTCCAGCAGCCTTCCCATGGCCCATGGAGGCACCCAGCCTGCCCCCGTGGCCAAGCATGAACTCTAACTGGGCACTGGCAGAGACTTTGAAGACAGTGGATGCAGCCTGTGGTTCCTGTCCCTGCTCCCCAGAATGTGCTAACATGTCATACAGTGTTTTGCTCGTGGGTTTATGTCCTTGGGATATTAGGATGACTGGAGTTCAGGAGAGGAGATCTCCCAGGGGGAATGTGTTTGCTCAATGGTTTGTTCAGCTCATTCTGGGCATTCCCAGTGGGAAAGGCTCCCCCTGCTCAGCTGTCACCGGGTGTACTGCCCGAGGGAGGATGGAGGGGGGCTCCAGAAGGACTTGGGTGTTTCCTAGGGAACACAGGCAGTCCCGGGGCTCACAGCTGGTTGTCACCCCGTCTTGCCTGCAGTGGTGCCGGAGCCCGGTGCCGCAGGGGGCCGAGCTGTCCTGCCAGCAGAGCCCAGCGGGGCTTACGGCGCGGGCTGTGCTCGGCACTCGTGTGCAAGGTCCAAACCGGGGGTGCTTTCCTCTGCAGCTTGTGTCTGTGTCCTTGAGTGTGCCAGATGGGGCAAATATTCGCCAGCAGGATGCCTCTGGAGAGGAATAAACAGTTCCGAGGGGCAAAGGCTGCTTCCCCATCCTGCAGCAGTCCCCCAGCCCCTGCCCCAAGGGCAGGGTCTCCACAGACCTCCCTGCAGCCATAAACCCAGAGAACATCACATCCCAAGGAAGATTTGGCGTTCTGTTGTGACAGCCACCAGCCTCGCCAGCAGGCCTTGTGGCACACCAGTTCACCAAGGGACACTCGGGGTGTCACATCGGCCCGGCCATGCCCGGGTACCCAGCAGCAGCAGCAGCAGCCCGGCTCTGGCGGGTCCCAGAGGAGAATCTGCGGGATTTCCTGAGAGCACTGCCACCTTGTGTCTGTCCGCCCCGTGCTGTGGCGTTGTCACGTCCTGGCAGAGAGCAGCACATGTGCTACCTGCGAGAGATCAGGAGATCACTCCGTGGCCTGAGGCAGCCGTGGGACACTGGCTGTCCCCTCCTGGCAGCTCCGCGGGGACAGCTGCAGGAGCAGAGCCGGCCCGTGCAGCGCTGCCGCAGCACTGCCTCCCACGGCACCGGGCTGACAGAGCACAGCACGGCTGCGGGTCCAGCACAGGCAGCCTGGATACCCAGCAGTCCTGCCCGATAGCTCATGGCTCTGTGCGACACGGGAAGACAGGCTAGAGTGTTTGCTTTTCTTCTTTAACCTGAAAGGTCAGTTCTAGTTATCCCCATCCTTTCCTGGGCGCCCAAAGAGATTGTTCAGAGCTGCGTGCTTCCATCAGGCACATTCTGCACTACATTAGTTTAATGGCACTGTCACTAGGAATTGCAAACTTTCTCAGCTCCCCCCTGTGCTGGTGAAACATGGCAGCATAAGGAACATCTGTTCTCTTACCCTTTGCTGGAAATGGGAAGCATCATATTGCATTTTTGTTATTAGCCTTATTTGGATGCCAGTGGTTTTGTTTCTAAACACATCAAGGCAGCTGAATAACCTTAATTGAGTACTACAGAAAAAAATAGTTTCATGCAAATGTGGCTGCCAGCATAATTATTAGGACAATACTGAACTTCTATTCCTGAGATGGGTTCCAGTTTCTTGGTTTTTATATTGCTCCCTTGCTGCTGAATTTCATTATAAACATCTCCACAAAAACTGATCTATAGTTAGGCAGTAAACAAGTCAAGTCCTTAATTTTTGACATTTAAAGCCAAACAAACCTAATTATTACAAATGTGAATTTGAGCCTTTATTTATACACAAAATAACTCCCCAGTTTTTGCTAGGAATAACTACCACAGGTAAAACTCTGCCTTACATGACTTAAAACTGGCTCCAAGATTTCTAGTGCAATTTCATTAAAGACAACAGATTTTTGCAGCTCCTATGGAAGATGACAGTATGTATAAATAGAATCAATTTAATAATTCCCAGATTTAATTATGATGGATTCATTGTTATTGCATGATCAACCACAGCACACAATGGCAATTAAGCAGAATGCATATATACAACTCTCTAGTCCACCCATTATATAGAATCACTTCATTATTAAGCCTGAGGGCAAGTCAGAGAACAAGATTACAGTAAGAGTATAAAAAGTGGCAGAATCTGCTCCAATAACTTTGCTGGTGTCTTTCTGTGCTGCAAGGTACACACATCCTTCATGATATGCACACCTTTAATAAAAATATTCATAAAAATATTGCACTTTTATCATATCTCCTTTACCAGCTTACTAGAGCATTCCAGGAAACTGCTGACCAGGTGTGGCATGCTCTCTTTTTGGTAGATTTACCTAGGTTTGGAGAGGTCTTTGATGAAACCTGAACATCAGACTTCCAGTGTAAATGATGGGGAGGCTTTTTACCATGGTGATTTATTTAGGTTTTATTTTCTTTTAGACCCATAGCAGAATTCAAGGCTGAATTCAGGGTCCCTGTGAAGTATGTTTGGTATGATTCCCAGGAAAGTTGTGCTCATTGTCACAGAACAATTGTATCTGATGTCACTTTGGTAGGAGTTTCTCTTTAAGAAAGGCAGACTGTAAAACCAGCAATCCTGGCCAGGTCAGGATTGTGCTGTATCAGCAGAACTTTTGTGGGGAAGCTCACACAGCACGTGCCTGCCCTGTTTGGCTCAGTCCATCGTCTTCACAACTAATAACATTTACTCCAAATTTAAAGAGGCGCAAAGTTCAGCGAGCCAGATTTAGTCTGGGGGTATCTTTACTGAAGTCAGTGAAACTTGTAAATTTGGCTGTATATGTGGTTTTGGAGGAGTGAATATAGGAACAATTCTTCAAGTGTTTGTTTTCTTTTTCACAATCACAGAACAAGGCAATTTGCAGCAGAGTGTTGCATGCAATAGCTCTCAAAGCCTAAGTTGCAAAGGATGCTGGACTTGTGTTTTGGTTTAATTAATACTATAGGTTTCCACTACATTTGTGCTAACTTCTGTCTCCCTCCTCTCTGAGAAACAGACTCCCCGGATACTCTAGCTAGTCTGGTCATCTGAAATTGGAAATCTGTGCTGATGGTACCCCATGATCATGGGGGTAGGTACTTGTTTGCTTCATCAAACTCATATTTCCCTAAAGCTTTAGCCACTGGTATTGTTGCACATTGTGCAATAGCATAGTGTAATCATCAGCTAATCAATTAAACTCATGCAGACTTGCCTATGCTTCTACCAATTAAAAAAAAATGGCAAAACTACCTGTGAATTTTTGTATGAGTTGATATTAGCCAGTTGCATATGCTACAGCCAAACACTGAGAATGAAGAACAAGCACCATCCTGACAAGGGAAGATTGTTGTGGCAGAATTTGTTCCGTGCTTTGTTTGGCCTATTTTATTCTATTTTAACAAATCTGCATTAGTAAGTTGACAGTGGTTTGTAGTTTGAGTACAGTGTGTGCTATTCTATATTTGTGATTTGCTATTAGTAAACAGTCCTGAATGCACTATTTGCAGAGCCTAAGTAGACCTTCCATGCAGTTCAGCATGATATGTTTCACATCATCACCTTTGGAGTTCTGATGTTGAGAACACAGAACCAAATCCCGCTGGAGCTAGAGTCTGTGGCCACCTGTTTTATTAATCAAAGAGAGAAAATTCAATGCAAGCAGGGCACTCCAGTGTCCTGAGATGCCAAATTGTTGAATAATCCCATTTTTTAAATCTTTCCAAGGAGATTTCTGTCCTGGGGAATGTATCTGAGACCCTTTCTCTCCTCTGACCAAGCCAGTTCCTCGGAGTTTGCCTGGGCTGTGACTTGTCCTTCCAGGGCAGTGTCACCACGTGCTGTACGTGACACCCTTGACTTCCCCAGGCCCAGCAGGGGTGATGGGAGTCTCACAGAGTGTGTTGGTGCCACTTGCTCCCTTCTCCCTGGCAGCCCAGGGCAGGGGTGCCCCACTGGCTGCCCCAGCAAGGGTAGCTGGCACTGCCAGCACAAGTTGCTCCAGTGCAGAGGCAGGACAGAACAGGAAACAAGTGGTGACTAACAGTCCACATTCTCTGCTTCTGAGACAGCAGAGCCACACACAGCCCCTCACTCAGGGCAAGATGCTCAGGCACAGGCTAGTCCTTGGTAAAATGCATTGCATCTGGCACTGCTCATTTCCTTTCAGTTTTTATCTAGTCTTTCTGTGTTTCCTGTTAGCACCTAATGCCATTTGGGACAGCACATGGGACTGCTGCTCACTGTGTGTTTGCTGTGCAGAGACCAGTAGGAACTCATGGTTAGAGCACTGTGATCCAGCTAGCTTGTGTTTTGGTGCATCCTGCCTGTACTTTCCCTTGTTCTTGCTCTTGCAGTAGGTGAAGTGCAAAGGATGAGGAGCTGGGGCATGGAGGAACCTCCGTGAAGTCTGTTAAATGGATCCTGTGTTTCTGCTGGAAAAGACTAAGGGAAACAAACAGCAAAGACCAGAAAGCTGTGCATAAAATGTGGATTCTGCTTTTTCTTCTCATGTGTCTCCCTCTTTGACTGTCTTTTATTTGTAAATAAATAACCATCCACTTGAATATTTCCCACATTTCTCTGGTCTGTGAGCTTCTGTTTTTATAGGGTGAACTTGTTTGCCAGGCAGGTTTTCCTCAAACTCTCCTGGTGCCAGTAATTAAGGGATTATTGTAATTACCTCACTGGTGCAGATATTGAGTATTAGTGCTGAGGCTGAATGTGCCCACTTTGATTTCTCTACAGTGACGCTAGGTAGGCTGTGCCTGAGCTCTGCTCTAAATGAGCACAGTGTCATTAATGACAGCGCTTTTACAATGGGCACTTTTGTGCTTAAGAAGCTTTTTATACCTTAATCCAACCTGATGCAAGCTATGGATGCAAATGCATTACAGGTACAATTTACTTCATGGCATTAACAAAACTTAAAAACTGATTTGGACTGCACCATGAAGGGTTTAATGAGCTGTGTGTCAGATCCTTGGAGCTGGCTGAACTCCTCTGGCTGCAAGTCAGTGTCTAATGCTTTCATTTCCCTGTCCTGTACCTGGCACTAGCCTTAAAGCTTTGCTCCTTCCAGGCATGAGAGTTCTTCTCGTTTACACTGGCCTTCAGGGATCATAAGGAATTGAAAAATATTGTAGGCTCTGTGTGGATCCCCTTCCTCCATGTAGCTACAGCAGGGATGGTGTGGCACGCTGCTGAGAGCCCCTGTGCCATGGTCCAGGTGCAAGGGAAGCCACAGCCAAAGCACACATATCTGCCACCCCAGGTGGACACAGCACACCAGCAAATGTGCTCCTCGAGTCCTGGGCAGGGCCTCACCTTGGGCTGAGCACTGCAAGGGAGCAGAGCAGCTCTGCTGGAGCTTCTGCTCTTGTGGTTCAGCAAATCCAGCACGCCTGCCTTTCCAGGGCTGCTCTCAGTGGTTGCTGTTCCTTACCACATCTGGCTCTTTCATGTTTGGCCTGAAATGGCCTTTCTCCTAATGGCAACTCTTCCATTGCACACAGGCTCCTGAGTTGATGATAACATTATGTTTCCCTGTGAGCTGTGCATGTGAAGCTGTGTCTTGTTTCTTGTCTTATTTAATTTGCAATTAAACTGGTGATTAAACCGTTCAGATCCTGAATACCCTTGCACTGTGGTCAATACAAAGTTCTAACACTCATGAGAACACTGTCTGATCCTCAAGTTCCCTTGCAGATCATTATTTTTTATTCTGTGCTTTGCCCTGCTCCCTTTCCAAACCAGCTGAAAAAGCATTTGTGCTTTAGGACAGACTGTCCCTCCTCTGCACCATGAGGAAGCTCATGCTGTAAGTGCCTGCTCCTCATCACAAATGACCAGCCCAAAGCAGTGACAATACCTATAGAGAAATAACCTCCACCATTTCTACAGCCTTTAATTTTTGTTTGTCCTGCTGCCATAGAGGTTGTATATTATGTATGCCATCCTCACTTGCTTCCTGTTCCTGGCCAGCTGTGGATTGATGATAGCATCTTCAAGTTGTTGGACTTCCTCTTCTTGTCTTTAATCTTTTGGTTTCAAAATGGCCCCACATTTACAGTTACCAACCACAGCAGGCAGATAGCAGCAGCTGGTGGCCAACCAGACAACACTGAGCGCATTCTAAAAACAAAAAGAGATCTGTTCTGTAGGTTATGTAAGAGGATCTACTGCTAAGATTTAGTGAAACAGAGTAATTTCTGAAGTGTTTGGCAGTTAACATATTAAATGTGCTTATTCTTGACATTTTCAAGTTAATGTTGGTCCAGTTTGATTCACCTGTAGTCGTAGAAACAGTGATAGGCAATAACACACTTATGCTACATAGTACATAAATTCAATATGTAGCAACTGGAAGAGAATTTTATACTCCATGAACTTACTTGACTTGCAACAGACTCCTTTCTATCACACCACGCATTCCTCTTCCTATTACTAAAGACTGCTGTTCAGGAAAGCAACACATTTTCTGTAGTTAACACCTGTGCTCACAGTCAGGCTAAAGCAAACCTAATGTAACCATCCAGTTCTTCAGAAGCAAAGCCACAGGTTATTTTGCTTCCTCTTCCTTTACTTCTTCATTAAAATCTAGTTTCACAGGGCATAGAGCCTGACTGAGCTGAAGAGCAGGTGTTTTGAAAAAAGTCCTGGCTATAAGCTGCCTTTTGTCTTTTTCTGGTTGGTTTTTTTCAAAGATTGAGAGGAAAGTGTACCTTATTGTACATTATTCCAAGATGTATGAAAAGTAAGAACAAGTCAGGAAGTGCAGATTTTCTTCAGTCCAATGGTATAACCCCCCAGTTGGACATGAAGCCAAGGTACAGCTTGCACAACTGAAGCATCCACACATGACAGCATTAGGAAGATGGGAAAATTCATTAGTTTGCTACTATGCAGTAATAATTTCTGACTGCTTTTTAAACTTATTTTTATGGTACAATCATGCAATTCTGCTAATGAAGTTATAATTCTGTATTGTTAGCATCAGAGTCTAAACCTGGGCTGGTAGTAGCAAGTCTTGCTTCTGAGGTTCCTTCAGCCCTGAGCTCCTGGTGTCTCTTCCAGACACTCCAAGTTCTTGCTTTCCTCATTCCAGTCACAATCCCAGATGTCTGCATTGTAATATAAAACTTAAGTGGTTTATTGTAAAAGTTTTATCTAAGGCTCTTACTATCTACTCAGTGTTTCATTGTGAGGGAAGTTGTGCTTATCATTCAGGAATCATGGCTACAGCCAGGAGATGTATATTCAGTTCATGATGTTTTACCTTAGGCCTCATCCCTGCAGTGTTTCAGGTCCTTGGGCTAAATCAGTTGGGCATGATCAGTATCAAGGACTGGTAGAGGAAGGTAAAGGGTTTATGTTCTCTAATCTGTTATCTCCTCTTATCTCTTGCTTCATTTATAAAATGAGGACTGTGTCATAAATGTTCCTTTATCAGTTTTTCTTTAGGGTTCTTTGAGTAGCTTTGGTCCCAACCATCTTCTGTTGAAACCCGCCTGCATTCTGGGCTTGATCCAAAATCAAAGACATCAGAACAAATCAGGCCAAACTCTCTCAGCCTCTCTGGGGAGAGGCTGGAAAAGGTTATGCTGTGCAAGTCTGAGGGGCCAAAATACCCTCAGATTGCTCCAGAACTAACTGGCTCTGTAGCTGGACCTCCTGCCCCAGTGTGTTTGCAGCATAGCCAGGATCCCAGGCAGATATGAGATTAATCCTGTCCTCCTCTCTCCTCTCTCCTCTCTTTTGGCTCCAAGAGACAGGATGCAGATCTTACACCCTACTTCACATTTTGTGTCGGTAGGTGCCTCTTGTCTAATGCTGTCTTTGTCTTCAGACAGAACAGGTCCTGCATCCATTTCAGCTGCTTTTTTAGAGCAGCCCACCCAGCAGGGAATGCTCTCAGCAAGGCCAGTGTGTGTGGTGAGCCCACACCACTCACCTGGAGCAGGGTTGCCCACTCCAGTGCCATGGCACCCGTCTCCCCATCAGGCTGCTCAGTGGCCTTTGCCACTGTGGCTTCTGTGCTTGGGTCTGATGTAGAGTCTGACATGTGGGCCTGGAGGATTCCGTGCATGAGGACAATAACTCAGAGACAAGAGGGCAGTGCCTGAGCTGCTGGCCCCTCAGTGGCTGTGAGGAAATCAACGTGGTATTGTTAGTACAGGTATCACAACCCCTGTCTCATCTGTCTAGCTTTTAGTAGCAAACACCATGCATGTTACACAGTCATTTTACCTCCTGCTTTTACAGAATCCCTTGATTGTCCAGGAAGCACCTCAGCTTCCTGCCAGGGGTGGCCAGCAGCTGCCTTTGAGCACAGCTGGGTTATATTTTTCAAAGGGTTACTTCCACCCCACACCCCCAGTCTCAGGACAGGGAGATGGCAGCCACAGGAGAAGGAGACAGTGGGCAAAGAGCTCAGCGTTGTCTCATTGGGCTGATAAATGCACTCCCTCTGCCCCCATCTGATCTCTGTGACCTGCTGATGCAGAAATCAAATAGTCATTGGCAACAACACATGTTGGACTGAAAGCCACAGATTAGGTTCTGAGAAAACCTGATGTAACTTTTCATTCTCATTCCCAAGTCTAGAGGGAAGACACCCCCTCACACGCCTCCTCCCTCCCCTTGGTTAAAGGATTTCAATTTCCACTTAGTAGGTGATGGTGGTGGTGGTGGATGTGATACATGTGCTTGAATGGATGTGTTTAATGTGAGCCAGGGAAGAGCTGCTCTCCTCTCCAGTATGCCTCATTCTTATTTTCCCACTGAGATTGTGCATATGCACAGCACTGACTTTCCAGAAAAGCTGAACCAATGGGAGCTGTAAAATTTCAGCTTGTGTTTCATCCCATATGTACTTTGATTTCATGGTAGAGAAAGAAAGAATATCCCTTCTATGATGTAAGCAATGTATTCTCAAGTGCTGGTTATGTTATGTTATGTTATGTTATGTTATGTTATGTTATGTTATGTTATGTTATGTTGTGTTATATGCTCTCAAAAGCTGAATACTGATTTTTGCCAAACTGGTTAAAGTCCAGCCTTTCTCTACTGCCTTTGGGGAAGGCAGTCTGGATTTTTCCCATCGATTTAGTTTCAAAGAAATCATGTCTTCACACTTCCAAAGTAATTACATTTAATCTCATCAATATGAACAAAGTATGCAAGCAATGTAGAAACGCTAAAAAATGGGGGAATTCTACCTTGGAAGTGCAGCAGGACCTGCCCTTATCAGCCCAGGACATATAAATTAGTTTCTTTTCCAACTCATTTAACCTTGGCCAGTGACATTTTGCCTCAGCTTGCTTCACTTCCAAAAATGTATCCAGTTCCTCTCTTGATGCATGACTAAAGCTCTCTTCTATTGCTGACTCTGTCAACTGGGTAGTATCCCAGCCCCTCTTCATTGTGTAATTCTGCCTCAGTTTAAATATATTATTCCCCTTTTGGTTTCAAATGAGTTATCTCAGAAACAGCACTGGCACCATGATGTCCCTTTAGCTTTCTGATTTCTGTGTGCCTTTCTTAGCCAAGCTCTAACTGCTAATTTAACTCTCACTTACACTTCTCACTATCCCATGTACAGCTGCTGCTGGAGTCCATGAGACACACAGGCAAGAGGGTAGGAGAGAGAGACCCAGTTGCTCTTTAACACGAATAGCTCAGAGCTCAGTTTAGTGGTGCCAGCCCTGAGGGAAGTTGCAGAGATGCCTACAGCTCAGCCTCAGGGGGATTTGTGCTATGATATGAGGCACCCGTGAGCTCCTGCAGCTGATACACCTGCTGTGCTTGACATTTGGAATCCAAATGTGCCACAATGTGCCAAAATGTGCTGTTATGTTTGTCCTTTGGTGGCAGCTGGAACTCAGAAGTGTCCGAAGTACATTTGATGGAACAACAGGAAGATGAGCAAAAGGGTCTGTGACCAAAGGGGCTTCTGATTCAGGCTGCTGGCATTGGCCCTGTGATGACAGCTAGTCTAGTCTAGGGGTCTCCATGTTTCAGTATAAACCTCTTAAAAGGGCTAATTGCATTTAAACCAGGCAGATTGCTGGAAATTAAATCCATATAGTGATGTTACCTCCATAAGGAGATAACCTGTACCGTGCTGAGTCCCAGGTGTGCTGTGAGTGGGACACAATGAGCTCTGTGGTCTCTGCATGAGCATGAGGGGCAGATTCATTCCTTCTGCTGCTCGTTCTTGCATAGGAAGTGTGAGAAGACACTGTGATTAGTGCTAATCTGCTTTAAATGGAGCCCAGTGGGCCTGAGGGGATCAGTGCATATATTCCAGCACAGTGGGCTGTACAAATTACACAGCATCATGTACTGTGCAATTATGCAGATGTGAAGTGTTTCCATAATGTATTTCTGGTTTAGAACAAATCATATAAATCTCTAGGTTTCCTGCAAAAATGCCCACTGCCAGCTTACCAGGCTGTTTTGTCATCTGCTCAAAGCTTGTTAGGGCTTTGGAGTGCTGTGCAAAAATCTCTCAGTGAGATGTGTGTTGTGAATTAGAGTCCTGACAACCATCAGAGGGTGCATGCTGAGGTGTGGCATTAATATTTATTTGGGAACAGATGTCCTGGCTATTAGCCTGGGCATAACCTTCTTGTGTTAGATGGTGGAAAAAAAAGTCCTGTTCCTAAGGACTCAGTCCCTATATAGCAAGTATTAAAAATATTTAATATTTTAAATACAGTTAAAAGAATAGGTAGAATAAAAGTGTGGGTGGAGGTGATGCTGTAATAACTCCTTTTCCCTGAACTGAAGAAAACATTTCCAAACAAAGGCTAATTTATATATTTATTTAAATGGGGTTTAAGTATCCTTTTTTGTCCCAGAATTTTTACACTGAACACCTTAGCTATAAAAGAATCTTATTTTGCTTATATACTGATAAAGATGTTAAGTAAGAATTCTTAAACTATTTTCCTGCTCTGTAGAGTCATGGGAATGTAGCAACACCATATTTAAAAATCTTCTTTCCTCTTCCTGGCAAGATTTTTAATTCCAGTGAAGAATGACAACATCTCCTTCTGCTTTGTTCGTGTCTTGCATGCATGTGCCTGCTGTTAGTGTCAGGCCAACGACTTCACACCAGACACAAATGGGCAACAACAGGCAAAGCCAAAGTAAGACTGTTTATGTTGATAATAGTTTTCCTCTGTGCTTTGTGTGCTCTTCTAGGGCAGAAGCTAATTCCAATTTTGGACCAGTTTGCAGCTGGTCATCTCCTCGGATGGCTTGAGATGTCATGGTGTGCTGCTGGGTTAAAATATGTACAGATTCTCCCAGTGTCACTTGCAGAGGTGAACAACAGCTGGCTTGGCACAGGTTTGACACTCCACAAGTCCTGCAGTGGCTCCTGTGCCAAGTCTTGGCAATGAGCATCCAAGAGTTAAGCTACACATTTTTGTACATCCTCTCCGTTCTTTGTGTGAGCAGCAAGATGAAGCTTGCCTCACTATTTGCTTTTCTAAATTAAGATATCTCCTGGCAGGGCACCACTCAGGAGCTCATGAGAACACTGCTTGAAGTGATGCACACTTACTGGCTGGGGAAGCCCGAGGCTGTGGGGCATTCAAACACACTCCCTGCAGATTTGCAGACATGGTCTCTGCACCTTGATGCCAGCACAGGGAAACGTGGAGAATTCTGCCCAGAGTGTACCATTTCTATAAGCAATGGAATTCAACCTTCAAAACTAGAAGCCAGGCAAGAATTAACTCTATATAATGAATATCTGTGAAGCATGTGGATGGGGAAAAATTGCCCAGGGCCCATGAGCCTCAGTCCTTCACTCTGGTTACTGATGAGGAAAGAGTAAGAAAAATCATATGACTTTCCCTGACCTACTTCCCTTCCACAAGAAAGGAGTGGTGAGAGGAAAAACAGCCTTTTTTTGATTTACTACATTAGTTCATCTTTCCCAGAAGAAATAAAGAAAGAAAGTGTCATTTCAAAGCTTGTAGCCCTACTGAGGAAGCTCCTGGGTCTTTTTACCCCACACAGAGGAACAGTGGGCTCTGCACATCAATCACTGATGGCAATCCAACAGGAAGCATAGAGAGCAGAGGCTGGGTTCATCACCATGGATGCAAGAGCAGTTCTTTAATCTCACTGCACTCATAGGAGCTTCTTTCTTGGAGAGGTGATTCATCAGTGAGGAAGTCCAGGATGAAGTATGGACACCACCTTCCCAAAAGGGACAGCTGTGATCTCTCACACGAGCTCCTCCCCTGACTGTAGCACTGAAAATTACTTGCTGTTTCTGGGAATGAGCTGCATGGTGTAGGTCTCAGGGACTCGTGTCCTCACTGTCAGTTCTGAACTACTAAAGCTGAGCCACTACATGTAATGTCCCCTCATAATGGGGTCTTTGTCAAAAAGGACTTGTAGACAGTTTAATGGGTCTTTCTCAGGAGCCATAAAGATTGCACGAGGATTTCTGGAAAGACCTAAGGCTTTTGTCTTTTTCACACTGCAGAAGTCTGATGGATGTTTCATCTACCTGGTCCAGGAGTGTCACACACTCTGTGGTCCAACCTTGATTACACAAGGTGACAGCACCAAAAAATTGGTCCGCTTCTAATCAACAGTTCTGCTACAAATAAGCCAAACATTTCAGATTCTGATAATCCAGAAGAGATTCTGGAGAGATCTGAGATCTGGGGGGAAGCCACAGGTAAACCTCAAAAAGGGGCAGCAGCCTTAGCTAAGAACTGCAAAAGTGAAGAATCGGAAAGAAACGGTGTGGGTGAGGAAATATAGGCCAATATGTGTACCATGGAACCAAAAAGTTTTGAGGGTTTGTAGCAACTTTCAAGTGATGAACAGTCCCAGTGGGTGACTTTGAGCTTTAGGCATCTTCTTCATGAGCTGTGGTGAAGTTTGAAGGATGAGAAGAAAGGAGGAGCATGTATGACTAAAACTCTATGAAAACACAGATTAATTATATAGAGGGGCATACATCCAGCATGAAGACAATGAAGAGCATCTGAAAGGCAAATAAATACGAGATCAGAAAGAGTAAATCTTGAGAAAGCATAAGGATTAGAGAAAGCACAAGAGCTGCTGAAGGATGCAACCCAGGGCTCTAAGTACATCAAAACATCCTTGGCTCCAAAATTTTCTAATCTGGAGATGGTGGCTGGGAGAGCACTCAGGGGAAATATTGTATGTGCTTACCCTGTGTTCATACTTCTCCCCAGGCGTTTTGCTTTTGCCCTCTGTTGGAGACAGGAGCTAGATGGACCTTTGGCCTGGCCCAGTGTGGCTGCTCTTCTGTTCTTGTGTTCTCATATTGTGAAAGAGCTGGAGTCCTTGTGGTAAGTCTTGCGTTCTTTAGCACAAGCTGCAGGACAAACCATGCTTATCATGGTGCCATTGCTGAGTCAGACACAAAGGGATCTTGCTGACATTCCACATTGCTTTGCACACAACATGCTGAACAGATTGTGAAGACAATACTCTGTATTTCCCAAAAACAACCAGGCTCTTCACCAGGATGACTCTAGTGTAGGTACAGCACTTTGCTGTCTCCTGCAGCCAGGCTGCTCCAGCTTCTGGCTATGGAAGGGTGGCAGCAGCAGCTTTCTGTCTAACAGAACATGTTTTGGTTTAGCATCCAGGGTGATGTATTGCTGGGACTGCCTGGAGAGCCTCTCTGGGGCATTCCCCTCATCTCTGCCCCACTGCAGCCCACTAGCCTCTGTTCTTCAGGCTGTTGCCTACAATGTGCTTGTGAGGTGCTTTTGCTCTCTGAGGGGATGAAGGTGTTGGCAGTTCTTCCCATTTCTCTTTGCTTGCATCTCAGCAGCTGGTGACAGCAGAACTCTCTGAGCCTCTCTACTGGATGTTTTGGCTGCCTTGCTCCTCCCCCACTTCTTTGGCTCCATAGTCCCCACTCTCTTGTGGCTGTAATTATCTCCATGAGAAGTGCTATCCTGTCTTGCCTATCAGGGCTGGCGTTACCAGGAGGGGTCTCCATTTTTCCAAGAACACTGTGGCACTTTTAAGAAATAAGTATCTCCCAAGGATGTGAATCTGAGAGCTGCACTCACCTTTTTGCTTTTTGCTCTTCCTCATTTATTCATTCCCATGGTGACAATGGCAATGTCTTTTTTTTTTTTTTTTGCACAGTGTTTTTTTTCCCACAATATTTTATCACTTATGATATTTATAAGGTAGGAAGAGGGGAGGAATTTGTAGGTAGTGAGAAGGGGAATTTGCTTCCAGAGTGAATGAGAGGAGGGTCAGAGTTCCAGAGCAATGTTTAAACACACATACAGTAATTTCTTGCTGAGTGTATGCATATGTATGCACGTGAGCTACATATGTTAATAATACATCTTTTCTAAGGTCAATGTTCTTCTCTGCAAAGCCCAGACCCCACTTAGGGGAGAAACAAGCCTTGCCAATAAATGGATTCAATTTAAAAGAAACTAGGTGGAAATAATAATGAGGAAATGAGAAAAATAAGCTTTTGATGAAATAATTAATGACTAGTTGTGACACAATCTCACAGCAGCAATCCAAGGCTCAGGGAGACCAGAGGAGACAATTTGCTGCCAGACAATGCTTACTATGCAAAGCCAAGTAGCCTCCTATTTGCGATCTAAAATCATACCCATATACATGAACTGCAGTTGGTGGTGGCTTGTTTGTTTTAAATTCTCTCCTAAGAAAGTAACAGCATTCCCTTCACGTTGCATCTGCAAGGGGAGCAGACCAGCAGGTTCTGAGCAGTTCTGCAGCATTTAGGACAGGTCCAGCTCTAAGCCAGCTAAAGCCAGGAAATGAGTGTTTCAACATGTGTGAATTATTTTACTGCCATCCAACTGAACAGAGCTCTGCTGCTTCCAGATCTGGTCTAAAAGACTGAAACTAGTAATTCTTAGCTGGGGGTGTCTGAGCTAGGAAGGTCTTCTGAAGGGTCTGCAAAAGGTGCGAAGGAAAAGCAAGCCTTTTGTCAGCAGGCTTGCATTTGCTGTCACCAAGTCCTCAACCCCAACAGGAGGGTTGGCAATATTTTTATGAACCCACAAGTGGACAAAGAAGAAAAACACTTGGCACAAAATATTTTTTTCAGAAAGCTCAGTTCTGCCCTCAGAGATTACGCTCCTTACACCAGCCACGCTGAGCCGCGGGTGGCAGTGGGATTGTTCGGCTGAGAAGAAGCTTTTGAAGAAAATCTTGCTGTTGTCCCCCCTCACCCAAATCTGCTTCCATCACAGCATGGTTTTAGTAGTGCAAACTGGATTGCTCTGCCCAAAAGCACTTCAGGAGTGCACCAAATGGGCAGTGACTGCTAGTGGGGATGTTCAGTCCTCATAGCCAAGCTGCACAGAGTCCGAAACCACCGAAATCACTGCAATAGAGACAAGGATGGCCACACGATGATTTCACAGCACACTCTGCTTCTTTGCAAGGCATTACCTGTCATTCCAGAGGAGCCACTGCCAGCATTCCTCACTGGGCTCCTGAGACAAAGGCTGTGGAGCTGCAGAGCCATCGTCTCCCTGCTCAGCCCCGGGGTTTGCTCCTTGCACTGGGCTGCTCTGCACATCTGCCATCCAAGCAGATTAGTGGAGGAAGGCATGTTAGGAGACAGTCCACTCCTAATCACTTCCAGAGGTCCTGTTTCCAACATGGTCAGGACACTGCTGAGTCATTTTCATGCAGAATGAGTTATGGCTGTGTTTAAAACCTCTTTATTACCCTTCAGTAATCCAGAGCTCAATCTTGTGTTTTTAGTGTTGCTCTTCTAAAGTGCAGATTTATATGTAAAACACTTTACACTTTGGTTTCCTCCTAAATAATAACTAACGTTGTCCTTATGAGTGCTTTATGACAGTAGCTAACTAGTCCTGACAACACCCTGGTTTTACATATGCACAGCAGAAAGCTTGGATGAGCTTCTTAAGTCTGGTGTTTTCAATTCTCATGATTTTATTATGAGTCCAGGGTGGGCTTTTGCTTCAAGTCTCAGCTTCTGGAAGCACACAATCACATGACCTTCTCACTTTTCTTTTTTTTAACAATAAATTTCTAATTCTTCCAGTTGCAGGGGAAACCCTGAAAATGTGATCCTAATGCATTACAAAGCTCAGAAACCAAATGCCAAAAGAGAAGCCAAACCCTGTTGCCATTTTTAAGTATCCAAAGCTTTAAGGGAGTCTAAGTATGCTCTGTATCTTCACCCATGTTTTCTGAGTGTGGAAGGACTCAGCAGAAAGTAAGCTTCACATTTCATGGACACAAAAGCAAATAAAGCCTTCAGAGGTGCTAATATTCTTCATCTCCCCTCTCTTGCTTACTGGCTTCTGATTTTCATCCTGCATGTGCTTTGCTTTCCACATTGTGAAAAGTCACATTCCTCACAGTGGTAAAGAAAAACACACAAACAAACCTTTGCTGGAACAGAGCAGATTTTAAATCAAAATTTTACATACAAGTAATGTCAATGTTTTTAAACTCTTTCGTCTGTTTTTATGTACTTGTAGAGTGCACTTTGCATCAGCCTGGGGAATACAGTTCAGGGCTCTCAAGACTACTGTAACACAACAACCACTACTGCTACTGATGCATCTACAATGCCAGTAAAATAGAATTGTTAAGTAGACTTTGTGATTGTGTTTATCTGCATAAAAAGTTGCAAGAAAGCCTGCAGTAAGCTTTTCTGGTGCTATGGCACTGCAAACCAGCTTTTTCTATGTTGTAAAAGGAGCTGGACAACAAAAAAATGAGTGACATACTGATTTTATGTCATAGATTTTGTGTTTCTTTTACTTTGTTATTGGTTTTATACTGAGCCATTTAATTTTTCCCGTTATTTCCTGCTGACACAGTTACAGATTAGAGACTGCAGGTGGCTGAGCTGACTTTGGGGCAGCAATTCAGATGTCTCTCACTGGTTTTCAGTCCTGTGTAATGCCTGCTGCTCTGCATGGGAACCTAATGCTATTTTAATTACACTATGTGTATATTTCTTGTTTAGCTATTAGAAAATCTTTATTAGACTTGAAGGCCAGAGCTTTCCCAAAGAAAATATTTCCTAGCCTGGTAATCTTAATGATACAAGATGATCTTGATATTTATTATAAACCATCATTTCTTCATTTTGCCCCATGGCTTCCACACAAATATTTCTGTGACTCTCTGAACAAATCCCTTGTTCCCCTAAATTGGACATTTGCCTCCCTTGCACTTCTGCTCAGCTGAACAGTATTTTTTTCTCCTTTAATCATTTTGATCACGCTTGCTGTTTTTTAAACCATTGTCTCTGTCTGCCCACATGTTTACACGCTGAGTAGAAAAAACATTTCACAGGTAGAATCGAAAGAAGCAGTGGTTTCCATCCTGGGGTGCCCAGTTAATATGTTAGCACACCTTCACATGTCAGACTGGCAGCAGAAGCCACAAAGGAGCTCCCTGTGCCAGCCACAAGGAGCTCTGCCACCATCGCTCCACTGAAAGAGCTGATGGGAGAATCAATTGCCTGCTTCAAGTATTGACCACAAACTTATTTAGACAGGTTTTGCCTAGGAATACAAGAATTCCCGTGTTGCAATCTTCCTAGGACCAATTCTCTGCCCACTTCCCTTACCTATCTGCCTAAGTAAGGTTGCTTTCATTTTGCAAATGTCCTCTATTTTTGTTCCAGTTTGGAGTGTTCAAAGCCAGACAACCCTAGGTGATGTTTACGCTTGTTAAAGGCAGTCTATTCTACAGGCACAGCAGAACCAAACCAAGACAGAGTGCCATTCACTTAGGAGTTGGACTTGATGATTTTTGTGGGTCCCTTCCAACTCAGAATACTCTGTATATTGAAATTTTACACTGATGAAAATGAACAAGACTCCAGTTGATGAATTTGCTAATATCAAACTAGTGAAATCCTATCAAGCACGAGACAACCACAAAGGGGTCCTTCCCAGCAAGAAGCCAACTCCCTGCTGGACCCTTTCCTCTCTCTCCCAGCTGTAGCAGCTCCCCTTCCCAGAGGGAAAGAGCTGCTGTTGATCTGAGCTGCATGGTGGTGGTGTGGCAGGGTGCCTTGGCAGTGCCTTTTGAGGCAAAGTCAGCACCCAAGAGGAAACAGGTTAACATGTTCCTTGGACAATACAAGGCAGGGAGGGGGGGATTTATATGGGGATCATATGACTATGCCAAGAAGTATAAGACAGATGGGCAGTCTAGCAAAGGAGATGGTTTATTTGGGCAAGGGCAATAGCTAACTCAGTGGGGTCATAGAAAATGTCTTGCTGAAGCCAGGAATGGAGAAGAGACACACAGAGTACTGACTCAGCTGGCTGTTCTCCTCTGTGCCATTCCTTGATGGATTTACCAGGTAGTTTTGGTTTGGTTTCCCCTCTCCAGTCCTTTAAAGAGTGATTCCTTTTATGATGATTTAACACACACCTCACAATATAGCAACTGAAGATAGTGGATTGAAAGATTTGTGTTGCTGATTCTGCAACAAACGCGAGTGCCAAACGTGCTTTCAATGGCTTCCTGCACCAAGCTGAGCTAGTTGGTCAAAGGCATCTTCAAAAAACCCCTCAGCCATACCTGGGCCTGATTTGATCTCTTCCATTCCCTGCTATTTACTGCAGAGGCAGTTTGTTTCCACTCACAGCTTTGTTCCTCTACCAACTATTGAAGCTGCTTAAATAAGCTGCACTGCAGCATTTGGACATTGACCTGTGTTTTACTTGTTTGTTCAGTGAGACTGCCACATAACTGACCCAGCAGAGTCAGGAGTTATAAACAAACTTTGACTGCAGAGTGAGTTTGGTTCAGCTTTCACCTTGACACAAAGCCTTTGCTTTCTGGAGGAGCAGACACTCTCTGGAGTACCCCAGCACAGTGCACACCAACTCCTCTTCAGTAAAGCACAACTGGAAAAAGGCAGCAAAAAGTCCTATGGAGTGCTGGGGTAGTTTGTTCTTGTTTGGCTTAGTTGTTTTTTTAAATTTAATTTTATTTTATTTTAAAGCACATGTGATTAACTTACAAGCTGTTTATATTAATGTGCCTCAGTATTTGGCTGCTTCACACCTACATGGTATGTAAAGCTGCTGTGAACAGATTGACCTATGATGTCATTTATGTCACCCTAAATCCAAAGCGACTCACTTGAAAACAAAACTTACATTAAGTCGCCATTAATGTTCCTAATAATTAATTTGTCCTATGGTAGGTTTCTGTTCCTTACACATGAAAATGCAAGTAGTTTGGGTTTTTTGAGTCAAAATTATTTGCTAAGACTGTAAATATTTAAATTCATCTAAATGTTGTAGTATATAAATTCTGTTCTATTGAATATTTTGTTTTGAATGAACAGGACTTACACTGAAAGTGTAATATAAAGCTCTTAATCTCTAGTTTAAACTATTAAAAGGAGTCCAACTAAAGTTGACTAAGAAAATAGTTATGGTATCAATTCTGTGGTCTGTTGCAAATAAGTGACAACTGTAACTGCCTGGTTAATATCAATGCCAGGAAATGACCACCATCATTTTTACAAAGTTAGCAATGCTTTCAGAAATAAGTCTTTCAGGAACTTGTGGAGGCTTCTTATGACTTGGAGGAGCTTTCAGCGGGGACATGTCAGCTTGGACAAATTGACAAATCTTTAAAACTATATGTTCACACCAGTAAATTCATTCAGAGTCATTTTTCCTAAAGAGCTTCCCTGCAGGGGAGCTATTATACATGATCTAGCCTGAAACTTGAGCTGGCCAGAGAGTGGAAATTGTGTTTCACAGACAATTTTGAGATTTTGAAATTTGTTTTCATTCCAATTCAAAACAAAACCTCAAAATGTTGAAATTCTCCACAAAGGAAAATTCCACAAAAATAAATAGTTTAGGCTTATTTAGATCATTATAGCTTTTTAAAATCCATATATTATATAAAATAAAGAACTCTAAATGTTTTATTTTTAAAAATGTTGGGGTTTTTTTTCTTTTTCCTTTTTTTCCCCAGAAAAATAGTGGGTAAAAAGATAGTTTCACAAGCATTTTGATTGTGACAAAATGACATTTTTGGAGGAAAGCTGCTCCATTAGATAATTCTCCATCTGAAGTCCATTAGAGTTCCTATTGCCACATTTTCCAGACCTTTTGTTGTAATACAAAAACTCTACAACTAGTCTGGTGCCAGAACCATGATCTGTAGGGCTGCTGCTTGTGGGATTCTTGTTGTATGTGTGTGCTATGGCAGACCTGGAAGGTCCATGTGGGTGTCTCTGTCCTTGGCAAGGTGTGAGCAGGAAGGAGTGAGGGCTGTCTCAGAAAGAGCTCTCAAGGTGTGAGACACAGCTTGCAGCTGCTCCTGCTGCTGTCAGGCCCCCAAACACAAGAATTCCTCTCCCTGGCAGGAGACCCAGCAAACAAACCAGCACTGGGCATTAGTGCTGGCTCCTTTCACTGAGAGGAAACAACCCAAACAAGGAAATGTGCCTCTTCTGTCACCAACAGAGCAAAGTCCAAGTGAACAGACTCTAGGACACTTTAACATATACCAGTGTCAACAGCCTGTATCCCACAGGTCAAAAGAGACAGTGGTGACACGCTTTCAGTGCCTCTGCTGAATTTTGGAAGACTTGTGCAGTCCCAGTGTTATGCAAGCAGAAGGGAGTCTCATTTTTCATCCATGTAAAACTGTGATCTATTTGACACCAGGACCAGATGGAGGATGCCTCATGAACTGAAGACTACCCAAAGAGGAGCTTTAGGTAATGCCATGAGTGTTGGCCATACTGCCCTGCAGCAGTACAACAGCACAGGAGAGAGCAGCAATGAGGGTTCCACTGTGTTCAGAGCAAAGGCACTGAGAACAAATGCTCTTCTGCCCTTTCACCCCTCCTTAGGGACCTGGGCAAAATGGATGAAGCTATAAGGCTTCACATGTGCTGCTGCCTCCTTGCCTCTGATAAGCAAAACATTTGGTGTGGGTTGCTAGTAATGACAGTGGCAGGTAAAGAGGTCTTTGGATGACAAACCTGTTCACACAGGTCTGGTGAGATTCTTGCCCTGCAAGCTGTGCTCAACAAGAAGGAGCAGTGTTTGAGTCCTATTGTATGTACACAAAGCCAGCATGTTGTCTGTAAGTGGCACATTCAGGCTTGGAGGGTAATTCTGGAATATGTTTTTTTCCTTGGAATATTTCTGAACTGCAGTCACTAGAAAGTGTCATGTAGGAGTCACCCTCACTTGTTGAAAACTTGGTAGAATGTCTGTACAATATTATGGCCATCAAATTATGTCTTAACCTAATTGGTTGCATGTGGGATTAATTGCTTTAATATAAAGAACTGAATGCACTGAAGACCTGCCAGAGGTTGTGGAGAAGATCAAAGAAGGTCAGATAAAAGGCCAAGTGTAGCTTTAGGAAGAGCAATTGTAATTTGTTATTCCTTCAGCAGAAGGGCTTCTGCCAGCTCCAGGCTGGGGCTGGATCCTTAGGATATAGGCTCAGACAGAGCCTGCCCTTGACAGCCATGTCCATCCTCTCATGGATGGTCCAGGCAGCTGCATGGTTTCACCTTCATCTGGGGCCAATAATTCAGTGTTATGAGCTCAAAATGCTTCAGTCCTCTGGGAAGTAAAAATCTCTCTTGAGAAATTTATAAATTAAGTGTCTTAAACTATTGTCAGAAACTCCATAAAAGCGTCAGGAAAGAGGCAACAACCTTCCTGGTAACACTGCCACCCTGCCATCTCCTGAAGACCACAACCACTGCAAAGCTGTTGCCATCACGTTGTGCCCACACACAGCAGCCCCACTCAAAGGCCAGGAATTCACTGCATTGTGAAGAGGAACCATTGCAGTTCAATTCCAAGCATGCAGGGTGCAGAGCCCTCAGTGCCTCACACAGGACCTCACTTATTTTCAGAGCCCACTGGCACGGAGCTGCAGGGCACAGCTCCACCCTGCTGCTCTGTCAGGTGCAGACCCATTTGGGGAACAGGCTCACCAGAGTATTGATGGAATATTTGCATTAAGGTGAGATAGGTTTCTAGATGAAAAATGCCATGAACTTATTTTCCTACCAGCCATTTGTATCAGCTGTTCTTTGTTGGTTTAATGCCATCTCAAAAGCGTGTAAACAGCCCTGCTTAGAGCTCAGAAGCAGCGAGCACCACTAGGTCTGGAACAAGGATGATTTTGGTGTTTTGGTGCAGATCTTCAGCAAATGTCCTGAAGCAGAGCAAAACCTCAGCCCTGCTGGGGGAACAACCAGGAGAGGCTGCCCCTTCTGCAGGGCTGCACATAAACAAGATCCAAAAAACTTCTTCAAGGCTCAGTCTGTGCAATGAGAGATGCAAGACAGAGCTTATTGAACACAAGATGCTGCCGTTAAGCACACACAAGGCAAAGGATCAACTCCAACACCTGAGCTTCATTTAAATTTCTGCTGCCTTAGCTGCAATGGTCAGGAAGAGAAAGGTAGTGCACCCCTGAGCAACAGAGCTCTGCTGGCCAGAAGCCTGGTGTGAACAGCCAAGTTTCCTTCGTGCTGTGCACCCCTCTAGCAGACTGGGGATCATCACACAGGAGCCCTCTCCAGCATGGACCTGTCCTTTCCAGATTGGCATCTTCAAGCTTCCAGGGTGTCCCTAAGCAAGACAAGGCAAGGAAGACAGCCCACACTGAAAACTGGAGTGGCACTGGGCACTTCGTGAGGGAATTTGCCTGCATCTCTGCTTCTTGACAGCAGTTCCCAGTGAGGCTGCAAAGGGACAAGGACAAGATGCAAAAGCAGAATCTTGTCAGACATCAGGTTTGATCTGCACCAGATTCCCAAATATCTTTGGGGCTCTTCCCATCTTTACACAGAGCTCTGTGTCTGGCCCTGGACATTTTAGGACTGGTCTTCCTGATGGGATCTGGATGAATTATCCTATTCTGTTACATGTACAAGGAACTCTTGAGATATGCCTAAACACACGCCTTGTAATTATGGTGTGTGTGTGTTAGCAAATTAGGACAGAGTTAAGGTATTAGATGAGGCTGAAATTGCACACTTGCTTTCTGCTGCTGCCTGGTCAGAGAGGCACTGACACAAAGGGAAAATCTTGGCAGCATGTGAGAGGGGCACCTGGCTGGGTCAGTGTCTTTGTCCCTGCCCAAAGCCCCTCAAGGTTCTGGGAGATAAGGGTTAGATGGACTAGAGTCATTTAAGCACAAGCACACCTGACTGAAATAATGAGCACATTTAAAGCCTTTTCTTCCCTTAAATAAGTGTGTATTTAGGCATCTCTAAAAGGGTTATGCCCACTTGGCACCCACCAGCCTGCCATGGCTCATTAAGGGCCTACCTGCACTCATGGCAGAAGCCAGGGCTGGTGTTGAGCAGCCCAGAAATTCCTCTCTAGCTCCAGTTCTGTTTGTTTTATTATCTTTGCAAAACAAGTCATCTAGAAATCACTTTTTGAAGGACCCCATACTAAAACCACCAAACACTCCATGGCACTAAGTGGTGACTCAAACTGGTGTTATTTGTCCCCAGGATGTTTGGGGAAGTCAAGGCACTGTGCCTGGAGTGTCCCTGTGACCTGTGCTCGTGACTTGGAATGGCTTCCAATGGCCTTGACCTTCTCAGCACAGGGCAGAGGTGGCAGTGCCTCCAAAGTGCTGGGAGAGAAGTCCATTATGACAGCATCCATGGGTTTGTCATTCCTTTTTTTAATTAGCATTTCAGTAATTAGTACAAATTTAGCAAATGGATGCCATGATTAGGACTAGAATGAAGGAGAAGGTGTGGGATATTGAGGAGTGTGCTCTGGTTTGAGCAAGGAGCTGCTGTCCTGCAGGGATGGGAGGTGCAGCTCAGGACTCCCAGGGTGAGTGGGCAGGCTGCTGCTGTGTGTGCAGGCACTCTGCTCATGTCCCCAGAGCAGTGTGCTGCAGGCTGCCAGCCCTCTGCTGCAGCCAGGGGAATCAGGATGGACTGATGTTCATGTAGAGCCTATTGAGGCTGGCAGAAATCCACTGGAGAAGAGGAGACCATTGCTCTCTCTTATGGGAGGATGGCCTGTGCCATTATCATGAGGCTTTTGACTGAGGTGTCCCCTTGCAAGTGAGCAGTGTGCAAGACATGCACCTTGAGAGACTCTCAGAGCATCTGCAGAGTGTCCCAGTGATTTAATCCTTCCCAGCTTCTGCCTGCTGCCATCAAACCCCTGCACCCAGCTGTCTGTGTCCTTGACACAATCACAGGGGTCCTCCCCTACTCCCAGGGGAGAAATTTAAGTGCAATAAGCAGTTTTGTAATGGCCTCTTCCCATTATCATCCTGCCTGATTAGAAAAAAGGATAAAATCTCTACACAGAAACTTGGACAAATGCTGTAAAAAACATGACCATGGAAACCTGCCCACATGCTGGGGTGCTGTGGGCACCAAGCAAGGGAGCTGGGCACTGATAGGGCACCCTGGCACTGCTGCTCATGGGGTGATGGTGGTCTCTCCAAGAGATCCAGCTCCTCCAGTGCCATGGACTCAAGTTAACTCCCACTGAACAAATTTTACTGCTTTCATCACAAAATATCACTGCAGCTACGAGCTGTTGGGCTGATGCTGCACGTATCTCACTGACTGCTGCAAAGTCCAGTTAAGTTAAGAAATTGTGAGCTCAGTGATGGTCCAGAGGAAGCAGCAGTGATGTATCTATTGTCTGATTTCTGCTTTTTTTGCAGCAGACATGGCTCCTTGACATTAGGCCTATGGAATCTGCCCATTAATAGTAGTTTTAAATAGTCAAGAGGTTACAGCAGTAAGGAATGTTACCAAAAAATGTCCCTGTGGAGTTTAAACAACCAGTATTTTAGGCAGGGCTTGGTGGGTTACTGTCCCTGCACAAACAACTAGAATGTGAGAGTCTGGGCTGGGAAATACTTAAACTGTTTGGAAAAACTTGTTTTGTGCAGCTTGAGAGTGTCCCTGGAGGCTGTGGCCCGATGCCATGACTCCTGGTAAAGGCTGGGCTGCAGTAACAATGAAGCTTTTATGGGGAAGCTGGAGAACAATCAGAAACTTTTTGGTCCCAAGGGATTATGGGGAGGGGAGTTCCTGGGTTCATGATGTCTGGCACATCATGCACATTTCCACCAGGATTTGGGGGTGTTCTATGGCACGCAAGGTATGCAAATTGCTAAATGTGTTTTCAATTTTGCTGTGTTGTACTGTCTTTCTTGCATGATCATTTTGTCTTCAGTGTAGCCAGAAGACAAGATGGGTTTGTAGCACAAGAGGAGAAGTGTATTTGTCTCACAAGCAGTATTGACCTATGAAGAGCTCGTCTCTGATTCTCCAGCATGCTCCTGGCTGGGTGGCTGCAGGGTATTCACTAATTAAACTTTCTCTAGGACAAAGGGTCCTGAACAGAAAGGCATCTCTGATGGACCTCCTTACCAGAGTGATCAGAAGTGTGTACACAGGAACTCATTCATTATTGCTATGGCTCATCATTGGCATGCTATAGCAGATGGCAGCAAGAGGGCTGGAAAGTCACTGAAGTACCCACCCCATCAGTGTTACAGCAGCAACTCTGATTTTCTTCAGACATCACATTGCTGGTAATTAATGTGAGGGCTTTGTTACAGAAGAGAAGGCATTTCCTTTTAGACATAAACTTGCATTACTAATGGTGTTAGCTGCTAGGAAAAACAGGGCAGGATGGACCCTAAAACCAAAGGAGAAGTTCAGCCTGAGGATTGAACTGCCACTATATGTCCATTCCAGTGTCTGGTTTGGAAACATTGAACTGATCCAATGCCCACTGAAATCCATTAAATGATTGCTGTAGGTTGCAGTAGAGCTTGGAGGGAGCAGCCAGAGGCTGAGGAGCAGGTGACCCAGCTCTCAGAAGCCCTGTGAGCCTGCAGGGTGGGGCACGGCCATGCCCTGTGCCCTGCACCTACATGCCAGGACAGCAGAGGGCTGGGCAAAGCCTTCTTTGCCTGGGCAGGGGAAATGAGCAGGGAAGTGAAGAGCTTGGAAGTAAATCTCTTTTTTTAGATTACAGTAAAGTGGATACCAAGCTGAGAGTGCCCAAAGATTGTAGGATTCAATGTGTTTTATTGTTACTTTCTTTCCTTTCTCTGGACTCTCAGGGGAGTGAAGCAGTGACAAGTGGGCTGGCTTGCTGATTGGGTTCCCCTGCCAGGGTCCCCTTACCCCCATTTTGTGCATCTTCCCCCATCATTGGCTGAGGTTTAACCTCAGGCCTGCTTCCAGTTTGGAAATACTGAATGGCCCTTAATGACAGCAGCACAAACAAAACCCTATAAAGGCAAGATTTGTTATTTACATGGGGTTAATTACCACATCAAGCATGTTTATTCACTTTAATAAATTCTTAAGACAGGAACATGTACTAGCTTGACCAGATTCATCTGTGTATATATTTTTCTTGTAGCCATATTTGCAAATCTGAATAGAAAGAGGCAAGGGATGCCCATTATTTAGGCAATAACTCATGAGCTATGTGCTTTTTGCCTGAAATGGCATTTATGTCAGATCTGGCACAAAATTGACTTTATCAACACTCTCATTGCCTTTTTTAAAAAAAGGAAATGAGTAGTTCCTGAATGAGTGTTAACTACAGCAGTGTGATCTATTACTCTGACATGCCACAGGAGGAATGTGAGGTCTGCTTCTACTAAACTAATAAGACCTGAATATTATAATCATGGGATTAAAAATCTGCAGATGCTGGTGCAAGCCCAGGCTCTGGGATGTGAAGCTGTGCTTCTGTGAGGGTCCTACAAAGTTTGTAATTTATTTACATGTTACTGATGGCAACACGTTGAAGATTCACAGCATCAATCTGAATTAATAGCTCAGTTTCATCAGTCTGATTTGCTGATGTAGAGAGGTGACCAGTGGCCTCTGGTTTTAGGTGATGAATCACTTGAATAACTCTATGGGGACCAGTATTATTAAACACTGCCTCTGATTCAATTGCAGAATATACACAGGTGGCAAATGGGTTTTCCTCAGCTGTTGATTCCAGCATAGCTTTAGCCACCTGCTAGGTTTTCAGTGGTCACAGAGGTGTAAGGTTGACTGCAGTGTCCCTGATTTCCTAGGAAAGGACTTGCAGTGACCCAGCACTGTCCTGGATGGGAGCTGTTTGCCATTCCTGAGGAATTTGTGTCAGACAGAACATTTTGTACCACGCAGGAGATTTTGTCACCTTCAGTTTGTGTTAATGCTTAAAGGTAATGTGAGACAAGGCAAGCTCTTTACTTTAGAACACACATTGTGCCATTGATGTACACAGTACAGTAAATATAAAAAAAACAAAGAATCCACTGTGGTCTTTACCCTCACTGCAAATGCATTACCAAAATAGGATTATTTGCAATCAAATAAAATAGTACTGCTTCTAGGCAGAAATCCTGGGTGTTCAGTGAAGTGTGCTCCTCAAGCTTTTTACCATTTATCAACCCCAGCACATTCCTCCCCAATTTTTTTTATGCCTTCCATTAATAGTTAAGAAAAACCTAGGGAAAACAAACACTCTATTCCTGATTGTTTATTCACCAGTCTCTTAGGAACCATAATTACGTCTCCCAGGAATTGTGTTTTATCATACTGTATATCTTAAAGAGCCACTTTAGGTAAAATAACAAGGAGTGCCTTATGAAGGAAAATTGGATTAATTTTAAGACTTTTTTAACCCTCTGAAGAATGGCTCTTTGTTTACTTCTTTAGTGCATGTGGCAACTTGCCCAAGTAAATACTATGCTGCATAAATACCAGAGATTGGTATTTATGATATTACATAAACACACTGTGAATAATGAGTCATTGTAACAGTGAAGAAGAACATGAGCAACATACATTGCAGTCAATGCACTATTCCTCATCACAAAATTAAGTGGCACTGAAGCCTTGTAGTATGGAATGACTCTGAGAGTGAAGAGGAAAACCCTATAGCACTGATTAGCACATCAGAGTTTACTAAACAAAACAGAAAACAGCCAAAACAGCAATTTGGTGAGGGTAAGGAACACAGCAGGTGTGTCATCAATATGCAGGGGTGAGGAATCAGTGGTCAGATATATTTTGGGGTTGATTGGCAGAAAAATCATTGCTCTTTATGCTCCTGCTGCTGTTACAGGCAGCTGAGCCCTCAGGGTTCATTCTCTGACCCACAGCTCTGCCTCTGGATGTTGACACCAGTTTTTCATTCATGGAGCCATCTTTCAAATTTCTGGAGTCTTGGTTTCTTCAACTATAGTTTTATTAAATATTTACCTGCACTTCAGCAGAATTCTGTGTGTGCAAGGATTTGTGTGAACAGAAGTGTCACCATGCCACACTTTGCATTAATGCCAAATGATCTGGCTCCTCTGCTGCATGGGGTTCATACCTGAAAAATCAACACCCTAAAGGGAAGTTGTGTATGCCACATCTTCTCTTTTAAAGCTAGCAGGGTATTAACAAACTTTATTTTTCAAATCCATGTTGTAGTCTGTCTCATCCAAACAGAAAAAAAAAGTAAACATTCTCCTCAAAGGTTTACTGAACTGCCCCCTCCTTTCAAGAGGATGATAAAAATTGCTACCCAAGCCAAAAAGCATAATTTTCAAAAAAATTCCTCTTTCCCTGAAGCAGTCCCAGCCCTTGAGGAACAGCAGAGAACTCCCAAAGGCAGAGCATATCCACAGAGAAGGTGGCTGATCCTCCTAAAATCCAGAAGTTTGGGAGTGCACTCTGCTGGGTGCACCTCCCTCCCTGAGTGCAGGTTTGCACATTGTGAAGGAGGGGTGGCTCCTTGTGTTTGCTGTGGCTTGGTGCCAACAATAGGCATTTCCTAGGTGTGAACAAAGGGATGAATTGGGGAATACCCCTGGTCCTCCTGCCCTCCCATCTGAGAAGATAGCATTGGATATCCCCAGTGCCCTGGCAAAGTTCATGGGTTTATGGAAACCTCTGGATTATTACATTGTTAGTAGCTGTTTATTGTGGTTATTAAACCAAATCTTATTCCTCTATTTTTTCCCTGCTTCTACTTCTTTAGTCAAACACAATGGGTTCAAATAGAGCTGAGTTCTGATGTTGTTCTGGGTGCCACGTGCTGTTCCATCTCACACACAAGGCCTTACCAGATGACTGGAACAATCATTGACTTTTTTTTCTCCTTGTGCTTTACAGAATTTGTACAAAATAGGAGGTGACATAGTGATGGGAGAATAGAAGGCTGCTGGTCTGCAAGGAGTAATGTCTAGAGGATGAGTTCTGGGCCAGGACCCAAATGCATGGCAGGATTTGACATGGCACTGCTTTCAAGTCTGGGAATGGCTGAGATGCCCTCTGTGCCATTCTGGATGACAGAGGATCTATGCCTGGGCCACCTGCAGACAGCTGCCTGAAGCAGTGCAGGTCCAGGCAGAAATTACACCTTCAAGGTCTGTATTTCCTATTTTCCCAGAAAAAAATGAAGCAAGAATGTATACTGGCAAAGTTGAGAGAACAAGAAATAGGGTCAAATTTCAAATTCAATTACAGTTCCATTTTGTATTTAAGCATTATTAAATCAGCAGCACTGCCCAAAGCCTTCAGTTTCATGGTGTATGATGCTCTTCAAACATATCCTGGGATATTGTGCCAAGACATCTCCCCTTTGTTTGGATTTTGAAGCCATGTCTTAACTAGCAGTTATCTCAAAACACATATTGAGACCTGTCCCAGGCAGCTTTAATCTGAATTCTTTCCTCATGTTGCTTGGGGTCTTCTATTCCCAGTTCCTGGGTTCTGGGTGATGAGATGGCAGACTGAGGTCAGCACCAAATCCTGATAACAAGCAAACCCCATCCAAGCCCCAGAGAAATCAGTGGGAAGGCCTGGGTGGACTGCAATCATTTTGACTCAGGTCCAGAGATACCAGGAAAATAACAAAGGGGACAGAAAGAAATAGCTTGGTCAGCTTTGGGGGGTTATTCCTCCTGTCTTTTAAAAGGAATAAGTAGATGGCCTTCGTTACAAATTTATCTGAGAAGTTGTTTCTCAGCTGTGTCACAGCAACGTACCTGTGTGATGAAGGCAGAGTTTACAAGTCTAAAATTTCTTTTTCAGTGTAGTTCATTACAGGGAACTGTGAGTCACCAGTGTTCTCTCTAATGTGCTCATCTGCCTGGCATAAAAGCATTCATACCCTTAGCATGAGCATGAGGGTCACACTAACAGAGGATGAGAGCCCTGCTGTAGCTATGTTGGTTATTTATTCATTTAAATATATGCAGATCTGAAGCAGCTTCCACACCTCTGATTAGTTTGTGACTTTTCTTCTGTTCTATCTTGTTCTCTAGTTTGGCACAAAAGGATGCACACACCATCTCACTGACAATTGCTTTGCAAACACAGCCCTCTGTAGTACCTATTGAAGAAGAAAACAGGCAAGAGGCAGCTTTTCATTATTTCTGCATGAGTAAACTGCACACCCCGGGTCTCAGCACTCACTTTGCCTGTAGAAATGCACATAAAAACACTGTTCCAGGCAAAATGTATCCATGTAGGCTTAGTCCACAGGCAGAACTTACAATTCATTTTAGATTTTAACCTTTTCAGCTGTCTAAACAAGGCCATTATGTTTTGGCTGCTTGTCCCAGCTATTGCTGCTAAAGTGAGTATCCATGGGATTGCAGAACTGAGAGAAGAATGGTGCAAACTCAGCATGTAACATTTGTTGAAATGGCTTAGAAGAGAATCTTATAACTTAAAAGGTATCATGGCTCCTCAGTGGTCCTGCTTCTGTCTGCAACTCCCCACAGGTGCAAGCAAAGCCAATTCTGTCTCCCAATTTCACCTGTTGTTGTTTGTACAACAACTGGCATTTTCCAGACCTATTTTATTTTTCAAGGATCTTTTCTGATATTTTAGTTTATTTTGAAAGCAAAAAGATAAATAAATCTGCAAACCAGACATGGTCAAGTGTTAATTGAAGTTGTCTGACAGGTGGGAAGTTGGCATCCAGTTAGCAAAGCAAGAGACTTGTCTCTTTTCTTGGCCAGTTCAATATCAGATTTTGGGGATCCTGAAAAATATAATTGCTGTATGGAAGAGAATATGTCTCCCCTGTATCTCAGCTATGCTGAGGGGTAAGAATGGTCCTTATTAAGGATTTTGTACTCCATAGATAATGTTTGTTTTTAAAATATTTAAAGATTGTCACATCAAAATTATGCATGGACCACATCCACAAATATATTACATTAAGATAAGACATTTAACTATGGATGTATTTAGACAGGGAACAATCCTAAATTATTTAATTGAATTTTGTACAGTTCTGCATAGAGTTAAACCTCATTAAAATGAAAAATTGCATTTTAATTCTTCATTTCATTCAGTCACCAGCAAGGCACAGTCTGCCAGCACCTGAGGAGCTGAGAGCTACCCCAGACAGAAAGTGGTGGCTGCAGAGGAAGTGCTGGTAAGTCAGAGGCTCTGAGGCTGGCAGGTGTGCCTGTATGGCCATGGGCCCACATCAGAGCTTTTCCCAAATGCCTGGGAACCCCATCCTTCCTGCAGCCACAGGGCAGGAGTGGCACCATTCCTGCCACCCACTGCCTGAAGCAAGGAGGGGCAGGGAGGGGTCAACATTCAGGTTTTGTAGTGGCACCATCCCCTTGTCACCTGCCCAGTTCCAGCTGGGACAGGAGCCCCTGATCCAGCAGCACTCCCAGCTCTGCATGGCCCTGCTCTTGTTGCTCTGGTGCATCCAGCAGCCCAGGGCACCTCATCCATTCCCATCCCTCACAGCTCACTGAGAACATCTGGCCTTGGCTTTGCACCTCTGTGGGCTCTTGGCTGCTTTTATTTCAGCCAGATATCTGCTTGGACATTGGGATCAAAGTGCCCCAGACTGACTGCAGGTGAAAGAAAAATGCACATGAGAATCTCAGTGAGAACAGGAAGGCTGATAATTATGTTGTCTGTTATATTTATATATTTCACTTTGCCTGGTAGTCCTTCTAATTGCTGGGCTGTGGTAACATTGTGTTCTTGAATTTCTAAACAGAAATATGCTGAAAAAATTACTATTTCACCCAATGCTGTGCAGTCTATCCTTTCTTATGCAGATGTCTGTGAAATTACTTAAGTACATTTTAGCATAAGACCTTTAGACTAAACATATATGAATGTTTATTTTCCCACTCTACAGAAGCTTCTGTTTCTCTGCACCATTAAGGATTTGCCCCATCTCTGTGATACAGCTCACCTGCCCAATTCATGATAAAAGATTGACTGCAGAGTATCTGAAGAAAAGCTTAGCACAAAAGGTACTAAGTAAAAAAGATACTCAGCTGCTTGATAGCTGTACAAGAGATGTGGTGTCAGAGATGTGTAAGAGCAGCCACAGCTAATAAACTGCATAATAAGCTGGATAATAAACTACAGCAATGGGCTGGATAGTTGATACAGTGGATATTGCTGAAAATGCTGGAACCTCCAGCCTTTGGACAGGTGCTTCATCATGCAATGCCACAAGTATCAGTGCATTTAAGGATAACATACTTAGTGTACTCAGGTGTATTATTCACAGAATATTTTCTATAAAATCAGTAGTTTATTCTAGGAAAAGAGAGCTCAGTGTTCTTGTCAGATGTCTCCAAGTGAATCACCAGTCATTCTTGCTCACTGACGAGGTCAACTGATTTTTCCCTACCACTAAAAGCTTTAAATTCAACCTGTGACCTGAAGAAAACAAGCAGTGTATGCTCTTTCATTTTCATCAGTGTGCTAATAAAGATTCTGCTATTGGATCTTATCTGAAAAGGTGATTAATTGCATTGCTGCACAAGTGTAAATAGAATTCAGGTCCATCTGCCATCCCTGTGGCTCTCCATGTAGTGAAGGTTTTCTGGTTCGTTTGTAAAAAGTGTTCATCCTGAAACTGGATCTGTTGATCAAATTCCTTTTTTTTACCACTTCTATAACCTTAACTACCTTTTTTAAAGAAAACTGAGATCAGCCTCATTGATGATGTGATATGAGTCAGAGACATGTCAGACTAGAAGGGTGATAGCTGTTCTCCTGCAACCACAGGCACTCAGCTAGGATTATTTATGTGCCATCGTTAATGGAACATGCTCAGACTTGAAGGAGTGGTGCTGACCTTCCCTTGCTAGCTAATCATTTATACACTCCTTCTTTGGCGTGCTCCACCTTAAGGTTTCTCATGACTCACTTTCTCTCTGCAGTGAACAAATAAATGCTGAAGGACACTGTACACTTCCAAGAGTGTAACCTGTCCCTTCACACTCTCAGCAGCAGAAGCTCTCCAGGCAGCAGTGCTGCTCATTGTGGTGGGACCTCAGGGAAACAGGACCTAGAGAGCTGAGGGGATGGTGGTGTTGTGGTTGTTTTAGCCTTCTCTTGGTGAATGCCAGCCCAATACTCTCACAGGTGCTATGAGCAAGGGATAAAGTTCCTCTACCTTTTGGAGACAGGGAAGTTGCACATTTATAGCTCACCCTCCAAACAGGGAACCCCAAATATTCAGATAGATTACCTTGACCATAGCCCAAGGCTTACTGAAGCAAAATGAAACCTGATTATATCTCATAGGGAATGTATATATATAATATAAACCATATACTACATATATAATATCTACAATATAATATACAATTTGTTATGGTATATTTGCAGCTCTACCTTAGCTATGCATTATACATTAGGTGGGTATATATGCATGAATACCCATCTATCCATATATGTGTGTGTGTGTGTTTGTAAACATGCCTCTTTTAAACCATTTTTGTTCATTGTATGTGGCTGAGAGTTCCTAAGGTGACTCACTGAATGGGCACTGGCAGATGTGTTTTGTGTCTGAAGGGAGCTGTAAATCAAGGAGACCTGTTTCTGGGTTGTTCTCACCAAAAGACACTGTGCTGCCAAGGATGCTGCTGGTAACTCTTATCCTCTTATCCTGGTAACTCCTATCCTCTCTGCAGTGACTGCTGCAGTGGGGGCTCTCATGCTGACATCCTCACCTCCCTCACACTGCTTTTAGGACAAATAAACAGTAAGAAGTTGCAAATGCATTGAGCATACAAAGAGTGTACAAGGGTGAATAATAATATGTTATGGAATATAGCAATAATGGAAAAGAATCAATATTGCCATTAATTAGACATACAGCAGTTCACAAATGAGACAATGATCTTGAGAAACCCAGTGGAAGCAGATATGAGAGGACATAGGTACAGGAGTGTGCAAGGAAATTCCATCTTCCTTTGTCCTTCCCCAGGATGCATTGCAGGGAAGCAATGGGGGGAAGGTTCCCTCCAAAGAGAGTTCATCTGCCTGCAGCAGGGTTAGTTTGGCTGTGAGGTCAGAAGCAGAGGGAAAGGAGGAACATCTTTTGGTTTATGTTCAGCAGAGGTTGTGGGGCTGGAGATTAATTCTAGGGGCTAAATGGGTGAGGAACACATCACAATGTCATTGCAAAGAAGGAGAGAGATGTGATCTCACATGCCAAGAGCACTGGTGCCCTCATGGTCCCTGGGTGAGACAGACCCAATGGGATGGAGCTGCTCCACACCAGTCACAGGGGAGCAATGTGAGAAGCAGGGCACTGCGGGCTGGTCCAGTGTGAGGGAGTAACTCAGACTGCAGGGCTGTGATGCAGAGAAGGATGTGGTTCTTTTAATTCCTTCCCCGTGTCCCATTGTTCCCTTTCCACACAAAATCTTCCTCTGCCGCTCCCAGCTCAGCTTTTCTCCTCTCTTTGGCTTTTTGTCCTTTCTCTGCTGTAGAGCCAGGCTCACCAGTACCCACACCCAGTGCAGTGGGGACTTGCCCATATTGAGTTAAATTTGCCCTTTTTTTGCTGTTTCTCCCTATCTGGGACCCATATGTTGAGCAAAACAATTGTAAATGGGATTAGTTCATAACTTTGGCATGGGGCAGCAGGAGGCAGGCCCAGCAATGGGCTCCTCAGAGAAGGTTGTATTTCACAGCTGTGCCCATTACTTGTGCTGGGGGGACTCTGATGAACTGAGAGTGTGTGATCACAGCAAAAAGCTGCACATTGGAGCCCAGGTTAGGAGTCTCCTCCCTGTCAGACAGGAAGGTGCTGGAAGGGCCTGGGAGTCATGAGCACACAGTCAGATCTTGCCTGCCTGGGATATAAAGGACATGACCTGTCCTGCCATCAGCTTTTAGAGCCAAACTCTCCCTGGCTTCAGAGGACGCTTTACGTGTGTGTAAGGAACCATGGCAAGGTCAGGGCTAGATTGCTTCACATCACCAAAATATTAATTCATAGGTTCAACCTAGAGCAAGGGTTGTGCAACAAAATGAAATGGAATAATATAAAAGCTGGGAACTGGAATGGACTGCAATATTACTGGAGAAAGTATATCAAGAGCCTCACAGGAAAATGACACACAGATCAATGCAGTCAAATTAACCAGAGATTTTTTTTTTTTTTTAAATCACAGACATGACCTTAGAGCTTTCCTTTGCATGCTAAAGATACCACCTGTGAGGTGCATTGCAGGACTGCATCTTCTAATGGAAGTTCCCAGGCAACCTGCCAGTGCTCTGCAAACAGATAAATTTATGGTCTTTCAGGTACAAACAGGCATGATTTGTGGTCTGGAGGAGGATGTGGTTCTTTCCATTCGTTCTCCCTGTCCCCTTCTAAGCCTTCCAAAGCACGCATGAGCATAGCTCAGCAATGTAATTGTCCCAGGACACTCAAGGTTTCTTACATACCTTCAGCAAAAATCAGTAAAATTTCCATAAGCACAATCTATTAATCATTCTGCAAAATACTATGCTGGCTTCACTGGTATAACTCAAGATGTTCAGCAACTGTATGCTTTATTCTTATTTCTGCTACTGAATCTGTGCTCTTTTGTTGCTTACAATAATTTAAAACTCTGTAAACACGGAAGAGTTTGTAAACTGGGAAAATTCCTCTCTCAAAATTGGAACTGTATTTTCCCATACTAATCTTGCACCAAAATAAACAGTGTTCACCCTGGAAATAGACCTGATTGTAAGTTCTTGTGTTATGCTGAATAAATAGGTCTCTCCAGATGGGTGCAGACAGCCCTGAACTTGCTCTGCTGGCACTGGGTGGTGTTTGGATGTGCTCCACAGCACCGCACCCCAGCTGGAGAACAGCATTCACCAGAAACCTCCTTGGCTCTGACAGTGGTGAGCAGAGCTGCCCTGTGCTCTGGGGTACCTGTGACAATGTGCAAAGTCTGCTGCATCCATGTTGTGATATTAGAAAATTAAAAATTAAAGCCCCATCAAGTCCAAGGTGTGCTGGAATGGGTGTGACAAAGTGACAAATGCAGTGATTTATAATGAAGCAGTGATTTATAGCCCTGCTCTTCTGACTGTTTTCTGTCAGCTCAGAAAGAATAATTTGTAGTATCCTGATTGAGCCCCTAGTTCATGGCATTGTTGCTCGGGGATTCTAAACAGGATAAATTTGGCTACTTTCTAGATTTTCTACCTGTAGTAATAATATAAACCCTCTGTGTACCAGGGAGGGAGAGAGGAAGATGTGGGAACCGCTGCATGCACAATAATATTTATGAAATCTTGTGCTTAGTTATTTCACTACCTGCTTGGTAATATGGCTTTGTTTGCTTCCTGCATTCCAAGGTCTTAAAATGCCTCATAGCAATTCATTGAAGAGCAGTAATATTTTCATTAATTCAACTGATAGACAAACAAACTGATCTTTAAATAAACAAATATATGGGGCCACAAAGATCTGTCTTCATTTTAAAATAAGGTGCAACAGAAGCATCAATTTTCAGTGCTAAATATGGGCTAAGTGCTACTGTGAGTTCAGGTAAATGGTGCAAAGTCCTTTGCTTCTTCCAAGTGTCCCATTGCTGCTCCAGAAATGCAGGCTGAAGCACTGAGGATGGCTTGGCTCTCTTAAGGTTAGCTGCCAGTTTTGAGAAAGTAAGGAAGCCTTGATCCAAGGCTCCCAGTTTTTACCAAGGCCATAAAATCACATTTTCCTTTTGTGGAGTGTATTGTCTCAGAAATTGTTTTGATTGCTCTAGAGCCTTTTTCTGCCTTTGGGATGTTAATGTTGGCATGTAGGTGTTTTCAACCTTCTCCAGAAAACTTAAGTTGCTCTGAAAAGGGAATTAATTAGGGAAGATTTTCTACAATTTTAAAAATTCAGCACTTCAATACCCATCCTCTAAGAAATGCTTTGTGATCCAAAGTATTGTTGTCTGTCGTTGCATTGGCAAGTCTTCCTTTGTCAAAGCCTTTCCACTTTTCTTCCTAGGATATTAACACAGGCATAATCATCAGTTAAAGCATCTAGTGAAATAAAACTTGCTTTTAAAACTGGGTTGGCTGGAAGGGATATCAAGTTATTTATCTTGCATTTTAGTGGTATTTTTTTAATCTTTAATAATTATCCAGATTATTGGTTTTGCCTCCCTTCCAATAATAAGGAAAAACTTTGGAACTGTTTCACAGTGATCTTGGAAGAACAAGAATGGGATGTCTTGTTCCCTGTGTAGGATACATTCTAAACTCACTGTTATTTCCAGACAATGTCTTCATCTGGCTGTTTGCCCTCTGTCTCCCTGGCTGTATGTTGTTAACCCAAAGATGATTTGAGATAATTACAAAGTGTTTCAAACTTTACCCTCATCAAGGTGAGTTAATGGAAGTATAAATGACCCTTTTTCCCGCTTTCTTGACAGAAGTGCTGCTTGCCATTACCACAGCTGACTGTGTCCTTAAACCAAAGCATTTCCAGAGTCTGATATCCTCCAAGGTCTCCAGAGCCACAGCTGTGATGGCCAAGGCTGCTGCTTGTTGGTACCAAGTTGATGAAAAGCTACCAATCATGATTCCTCTGTACAGATTCACCAGAAGCCAGATGTGTCTCCATGGACCCAACAAAAAACAAGAGTTTTGTGCAGGTGCGTGGCTTGACAAGAGCCACACATCAGAGGTGTGGGGCCCTCTTTCCAGCACGCCATGGGGTGCCCTTTAATTCATGGCACGCTGGAAGTCGCAGCCAAGATGAGGCTTTTGAGTGGTTAGATGCATTTTAGAGATATGGGTTTCATTTTTCTATATGGGGTTTTTGTGAGTTTTACCAAACTTATTCCCTGTCATGGACAAGTCCTAAAGGACAGGTAGACCCTTCACTGACACTGCCTTCTCTGAGCACACAGAACACTAATGTGGCAGGATCAAGCCTGGGTCACACATGACACTGCCACTGTCAGAGTGTCCAAATTTCTCCCAGGTGGTGGAGCAGGGCTCCCTTGCCCAGCCTTGCACTGTGGAGCAGGGAGAACCCACATGTCATTTCAAAAGACTTTTTTATTTTTAAGCAACCTTCTGTGGCAACAGCTGTTACTTGCAAAACAAGCTTTTTCTGCTATGGATTTTTTCCTTGGCAGGTAAGTTAAAGTAATTGTGGATGTAGCACACAGCTGACTTCTGCATAAGCAAAGAGCACATAGGATCTGCTGCAAGCAGGAGGCTGCTCTGTCAGTGCTGCTACCCACTTGCAGACTGGCACACAACCCCTCAGCCTCACAGTGGTAGAGCTGTCTTGGTGACCTGTGCCAGCCCCAGCTCCCTTCAGCCACTGCCAATCCCTTGCAGGGCCAGTGTTTTCCTGATATCATGTCAAGAACCCTTGGGGAGGGGGTCTTGCACTCCCAGCAAGCATCTCTGCCAGAGAGATGCTCTCCCAGCAAGCACCACTGCCCTTGGCTGCTGGGCCATTCCTGGCAGAGGTGACTCAGAGGCAGGGAACCCTGCAAGGGCCTTGGCACAAACCAGTCCTGAACCACTGCCTACAGAGTCCTGCCTCTGCCCAGCTCACCCTTCCTGCTGCCTTTCCCCCAGGGTCCTAACTCCCAACTTTGTTGCTCTATAAACATAATAACAATAATTATTCTCTCATTGGACACATAGCCATCTTCTTTGTTTGCAGGCTTAGATAAATATCGTTCAAATCATGGAGTCTGATTCATGAGTCAGGATGATGGCAGCCCTCCAAAAACCTCCTGCCCATGGAGTGTGTTTGTGTGAGAGGGAGAGAGAGTTTCACTGTATGAAGAGTAAGAAACTGGAAGCCAAGGGAATTAAATACAAAGCAGATAATTATGTGTAATTCATTTACTGACTAATGATGCACCTTGGTATGGAGGTTCATTAATTCATTTGACTCTGCAAGGTTCTCAGAAACAATCTCTCTGCTACAAGATAAGAGCTGGCTGACTTGTTAACAGTCCAGTGTTTACATTAGTGTTATTGTAAGATTTTGCCTTTTTGGCTCATTTAGTGTTTTATCTCATGGCCATTTACTTTTTCTGGGTTCATCTGGTGTCTCTTCGATAGCTTCAATTGCTCAGTGCTGGTCAAGGCTGGGTGTCACTGCAGACTGAAGACATCATCTGCTCCTGAAAGCACTGAGACATGGTTCTTCTCTCCTGTCTGCTGCAGCCAAACCTTGCAATGGAGACTGTGACTTTGGCAGGTCACAGCAGGTCACAGCCCTCTTTTCCCCACTGCTGGGGTCCCCAGCAAACTGGCATTCTTCATGGTGTCACCCAGTTGCCACCGTAGCTCAATGCCATCAGCACCTTCCTGCTGAACACCAGCAGGCAGCACCAACCTCCACCTACAAACACTGGGTGGATTTTGGGTTAAAGAGAAAAAGAGAAAGCCTTTGATGGGGTGAAAAAGCTTGTGCTAACCCAGTGAAACCCAGCAGCAGTGTCTCAGTGTTGATGTCATTCTCAAAACTGCAGCCTGTGTGACAACACTCGTGCCTGGCACTCCCAGACCCCAGTGCCCTGGGCAAGCAGGGCCTGGGCACTACATCTGCAGTTCCAGGGTGGAGGTGTGAACCATGCCAGGCAAAGCCCCATTCCTGAAGGCTCACTCAGTGCTACCAAGCAGCAGAGGTGCTACCCAAGGTGACATTTGTACCAAGTGGCAGAAACAGAAGAGTTTTTGCAGTTGCATTCCCCATGCAATTGCTAGAGATAAGTGGAGCCCCTCTCTCACCCCTCCCTTCCAAGTAAAACCATACACTCACTTAATTGCTCAGGACCTCTGTGATGATGGTTTCTCAATCAACAGACATTTGACTGGGCCATCATGTAACTGGGAACCATTATTTTATCAGTCAGGTTAAGCACAGGGTACGTGAGCGGTAAATGCACAGCATTTGTGCACGAGGCTACATCTGCAGGCACTGGGAGAATGTACTTCATGAGATGCACTTAAAAGACTGAATTTGGGAAGGGAACAAAACAAGAATGACATATCCTTAAGGGAATAATAAAGGAAAGGGGAAGTTATTTGGTAGTTTGAATAGAGACTATTTAATAAATCATGACATGATCACACTGAAGGAGGAAAACCCAATAAGGTGATTACACTTGCATACACTTCCTATCATTACTTGCCATCATGTGTCCTGAAGTGCCACACTGTGAAGCTGAGCCTATGGCTGCCAGTAAAACAGAGGCACTGTGGGATGTCACTCCCTTTGCTGCAGGAACACACACTTGCAGGTGTCTCCTTGCCTCCAGCCTCCATGCAGGAGCTCACTCACAGCCACCTCCTGCACGCTGGGCCCTGCAGGTGCTGGCCCTGCCTTTGCAGCCCTCCTGGGCCAGTGCTGCTTTCTACATCCGTGGCAGCCAGATAGTGAAAACAGCAACAACTAAACAAAGCAACCCTCTGCTCTGCTGTTTTTGATTTGAGCAATTTGTAATGAGAAAAGCCAAAACCAGCTCATCTCATTGACATGAGTATTCCCATTGACTAAAACACAGTCACCATGCATTTTAATTTGGAGCCTGTGCAATCCTTTTCCGATGAAGATCTGGCAAGCCAGGACAGATTTCAGTCCGTGAAATACTTGCAGTGCGATAGTATTTTACCTGTAGGTGGATCTTCATTTTAGATACTGAGATGCAGAGCCAATGAGCCTGATTCACTGCTGTGTTACTCCAGTTTTCAGTGGAATAACACCACTGAATCATCAGCAAAGCTGAAATAACAAATGATAAAATGGGAGCATTGTGTCAAAGTTTGCAGCCAGTGCATGGAAATGACTAGCTCCCTCTTGCAGAACCATTAACTTATATGGACTTTTTTTCAGTTTGAAATGTATCAAAAATATGACAATGTGCCTAGGCTAAAATATTACATGTAAAAAAAAAATTAAAATTTAACATAACAGCTAGCATGGAAATCCTCCAGTATCTCTATGTAGTAAGTAATATTTTATTTTCATTCAGAAAAAGCGGATTTTTGAGGAGAATCCTTAAACAGCTTCCAAGAAGATGCAAGTTTAAATGTGATGAATTTCTATGCACCAGCTGAGCACCATGTAAAACTTAGGACAAGCTGAAAAGACAGTCCTGAGGTTTTTTTTTGATTTATGAAAACATTCATTGAGCAGTTGAAAACAACTGAGTAATTGTGAGGTTTTTGCAAGTAATGCTCTGGAAAAGCCAACTGAAGGTAGTAGGCAAGCTTGCAATTAGTATTTCTAATTATAAAGTGCATACATAAAACAATGTAGCATCATAAATAAAGGCCAAATGTAAATGATGCAATAGGAACAGTAGAACATCATATAAAGATGGACAAAAAAGCCAGCAAGTGAAATACTTGTAGATTATCTATATTTTTCCAATAATAGCAACAACAACAACAGATAAAAGAATAGTGGCGCTTGTTTTATTTTATGCAATTTTACAGTGTCCCTGTCTCAGTGCCACCCGATGCTCCTGCTTGTGTTGTAGACCAGGGTCTGCCTTGGCTGACTACCAGTCAGAGTGTCAGAGTGGTCCTGACAGGCCATCAGACACACTAATGGCATGGCTGGTGTGGGAGCCCATGGCTCAAGCAGCAGGCTCAGATTAGCTCTGTCCTGTGCCTTCTCAATGGTTCATGGCCACTGCCAGCATGGAAAACAGCTTCCAGAGGCCACAGTGTGAGGGGTTGTTGAGCCAACCCCAGTAGGGCTGGGTGAGCCAGGCTTGTGTCAAATTCAAGCTGTGGAGCTTGAACAGGGGCACACTGAAGTGCTACCCAGGGGACTGTGTTCAGTAGTCTGTGGTATGTTCAGATACACCCTAAGCTTCCCCAGCCTGTGAAATGCTTTCTGCAGCACATGGGAAAGGGGAAATTCCTGGACTATGGAGCATCCCCACTGCAGCACTCCTCTGACTTACACCTGTGCAAGAGCACAGCAGGATTACATGCTGAACTCCTCACAGAACTGCTCTCCAAATAAAGTCCTGGATGCAACTAGAGAAGGTGAAGAGACATAATACCTTAGGGAAATGTTTTTATTTATTCTCCTTGGGTGCATATATGGCAATCACCCATGCAGTGTGATCCAGGATGTTGAAAACCATTTCATTATGTTCTATAAATAAAGGACTGATGTGGTTCAATTGTATCAATTATGCAATTCTTCTAAGTGGTGTAGTCAAGGGTAAATTCAGGCAAAGGGCACTCCCTCTGTAGCTACTTCTGCTCTGTGCACTTCTAGTATTTACCTGCTCCTCATATACCACAGACAGATGAATCTACCCACTATTATTTACCACTATACCACTGACTCCTCTTTGGCCAGGAGCTTTTCCTATGCACAGATGACACAATGAAATAGAAAATGGAAGTTAAGACACTGCTGTGTGTTAGTCTGTTGTGCAAGATATGTGGCTATACAGTAATTTTGAGCAAAGCATTGGGTTTAAACAATGTTTAAACTGACAGCATTATTATGCAATATTGTTAATTATGGCTAGGAGGGTATTTGAGGTTTCTTGGTGCTACCTATGTCCATTTTATAATTATACCAAGAAAAGAATGACTAATTTGTGCCCAAGCTAATTGTATCCATTTGATTTTATCCCTCCTCTTCACCATTGTAAGTCACTTGCATTCTGAGCTGTAAGGTTTTTTGAGGGGTTTGGGTGCATTTGAGCTAAATACAATGCAGCTCAGCACTGACTGGGCAGCTGCAGGTAACATTGCAATAGCAGCACTAACAACAGCAGTAATAAATACAGCTAGTCCAAGTGATAAGTACACAATAAATGTCACTGTTTTCCTGTCACTCTTACAGTTACCTGCAAGAGGTTTATCCTTATCTGCTCCTGTGCCATGTGTTCTAGGATGTGCTTGAGCAGGCAGATGATGAAGCTGCTCTGCAGCACAGCATGCTGCCCTCCTGGTGTGACAGCACTGCATGCTGCTCTCCTGGTGTGACAGCACTGCATGCTGCTCTCCTGGTGTGACAGCACTGCATGCTGCCCTCCTGGTGTGACAGCACAGCATGCTGCTCTCCTGGTGTGACATCTCCCAAGAGCAGCTGGGGACCAGCAAGGGCCGGGCGCAGCCGCACGCCAGAGCCAGCCCTCGTGCCCACTGTGCTGCAGGGTTTCAGTATTCAAGGTATGCACAGGACAGCTCAGCTGCTCCAGCTGATGGAGATGGGCATCCTAAAGTGCAGCCACCCTCCTGCTCTTCAGCTGCCCCAGCTCCCACAAAGCCAGCCCAGCACGTCCTGCACTGTGCCTGCCATGGGTCCCCCAGGCTGGGCCAGAATCTGTGGCACCAAACATGACATTGTGCCATATAAGCTGTCTCATTTGAATGTTACCTGTCAGTGTCATGAAAAAATAAAAAACTAACAAAGGAACAACAAAAAAAACCCTCCAAACCTAACAAAAAAAAA